>JADLZK010010540.1:0-439421 GCA_015847255.1 Hyparrhenia diplandra
AATCTAGATGCCGAGATTTTACTATTATTCATCAAAAATATTACTTTATCTGGATAATGCCAACGACCGACGACAACACTGCCTGCTTCTGGCTCTGGTAGATCAGTCGATCGAGCCAAGACAAAAGCACAGGTGGCTAAACAAGAGATTGCAGGGGCGTCTCTCTACCTCTCAGGGACTCTGAATGTGAAAATCTCCAGCTTGTTCATCCCCCATCTGGCCATCTGCATCCAAACCAACCTGCCAGTTGAGCGCACTGCACTGGTGGCTGGCAGCTTCGCTTTTACGGCTTCACACACACACGTATTTCGACAGGGTTTGTTTGGTTAACGAGAAGAAGAGGATGGAACAAACAAATCTGAGAAAAGGAAAAGAAATAATTACAGTGCTGCAACACAGAGACCAGGTTCGCTAGCTTGGAATTTTTGAGAAGTCAGGCTTGTTTTTCTGTCAAGAGTGCATGCTACAGATTGGCTGAGGGGAACATGGTGAGGAGCAATTGGTACTAGTTCTACCCCTCCTGATAGCCAAAAAGGTGTGGAAGGATTTGTGGGCTATTAAAGTGCCTGAAAAGTCAAAGGTGTTCAAGGAAGGTAGCTAGCAATGGTATTCCTACTCAAGCTAACAAATGCTATAGACATCTTGTGCAGCTTGTGACTTGTGAGATGTGTGGCCATATGCGTGAAGACTGCTTCCATGCCTGCGTGAGCTGCCCGAGATGCTGTTGCCCCTTCGACAGGCTATGAGGAAGCATTGGTCCTTACCAGCCGAGGAGGGACTTACTGTGCACAGGGCCTGAATGGTTGCTGAACCCTCCTAGGCCGGTTCTCAGGGGATGTCATGGGTAATCTAATTATGCTTCTTTTGGCGTGCATGGAGTGTTCATACTAGTGTATTAAGGGCAGGTCAGAAGATATCGATTGATAGGCTCTGTGGTCTTTCTCTACACGCTATATGGACTCGCTCTGCAGTGCAGCCAGACCAGGTTTCAAGTTGATAAATAGGGAAGCGGTGTGCTGTGGTGGGGAGCAAATCGAATGACTGTAGCTCGGCATGCAAGGAAGAAGTGGATCCCGTGCCTGATCCAGGTTGGATGAAGACCAATGTTGATGGGGCATTCTTGGCAAATTCGGGTATAGCTGCTATAGGTGTGATCATTAGAATCATGAAGGCCTTATTATGTTGTCTGCCTAGCGTCTGCTACGTGCCATTGCTGGGAAGCGGAGTGCTGGAGGCTGCACATGTCATGAAGGTATTACTCGCGTGCGATGGCGGCCGGACGCCCCTATGATCCTAGGAGACGGATTGTGCTGTGGTTGCGACAAGCTAAAGAATGGTGCCCCGATAGATCGCTGCATTGGTCCACTTTCCGAGAGGCAAGAATGCGGATGGAAGAGTCCTTGGTCAGGTCGTAGTTGTTAAGCTTAGTCGTGATCAAAATAATGTAGCGCATGAGCTTGCTCATCATGGCATTTATAGGTCGTAGTAATGTCGTCTTTTCGATCTTTTCCCCAGCTTGTCGGTCGCTGGTTTGTACGATACGCTTTAATTAATAAAGTTTTATTCCAATGTAACAAGGAAAAAAAGAAAACCCAAAGGTTAGCTCGCTTCACAGCCGCCAGAGGACGGCCGGCTTGATGACTCATGGACACCGGACCGCCAGCATCGAGATCCAATGTGTCAAGCTCCCGAACAAGGACTCTCCTGCCAATTCACAAACCATTCTACACCATCTCTCCATGTCGATGGATTTGTTGCCTCGAGAAGTGATGACGAGGACTGAACCTTTGCCCTGCTGTCACACCCAAGTGCCCCCCCGGCCGGCCACCTCTGGCGGCTTGCACTTCCACACCTTCCCCAGGGCACAAGAACTTATTCAATGCCATTTGTTTTGTGTCCCGGGGACCTGTCCACCTTCGGTGCGACGATCGATCCAAATCTCAGATTCGGATCAAGGTAGGGCCTTGGACATGTCCTTGCTCGACTGTTGTATTTCATGTGGCTCTTCCGCGAGCTGCCCTCAGCAAGGGCGGACAGTAGGAGGAGCTCCCGGCGAACCCCACCGGCCGCGGTGGCCAGCAGCCTCCGCGTTCGATCCGGGGCGCCCTGGTTCGCGCCTTTCACGCCAGGAGGTTTAGCAAAAAAAGCGTGAACACAGGGAAGCCAATCGAGTCCCGCCGCCAACTGTGCCACCTTGCATTTAAGTAATCATAATCATTAGTGCTTGGTCTATAATCGCCGTTTGTTATTATTGCAGGGTGTTGATGATTTCATGGAACAATTGGTTATGAGACCCCTTCAATCAAAGGTATTAAACAATAACCTAGGGAGCTCTGTAGACGAGTGGTTAACATATGTCATCATGGTTAACAAAGACAAATCAATCAAACTATTATGTGGCTCATCAATCATAATAGAGAGGCCAAAAGCCTACTCATCGAAGCCAGCAATAGACGATTGGAATAGGAAAAACAACAAGAAGAAAAAGATTCCTTTTTTGCTGGGAATGGAAAAATATTCCATTGGAATCAAATCAGCTGTTGTGATGACAAACAGTAATGGGTTAATTATGTCATCTTTGCAGAATAGACGACTGTGTTTGCCCTACCAGTGCACAACCAAAATACAAGGCTCTAGTTTTGCGGAAGATCGGCATTCATTATATTATGTCACCTTTTTTTTTAATAATAGGAAGTTGGTAGATGGAATTATCAAAAGGATTCAAGGACAATTGTTCATGGAAAAGAGTGTGAAGTCCTAGCCCATTTGGGACCATGAGATACGCCCAGAGCATTTGCTGCAAAACAAAATCAAAGTGGGACCAAACATACTGTAGGCAAAGCATATCACCAGCACCAAAACCTCGATATGTTAGCGACAACTGTGCTGTTGTTGTGGGAAGCGGCTGAGGGCCAAGCCTGGGCAATTGAGAAAAGGCCTTCGACTCGTTCTTCGTGTTGGTGCCCTGGCAGCTATGGAAGGAAACGCAATGCCCGCTGCTTCGAGGACTCCCTTCACTAGCCAACTTGCTGCAGGTCATCAAGGCGCAGGCGGGCGGCTGTGGGTGCAGGCTGGGCGAGAGGCGAAGCACTTAGGGAGTCTTGGATTCGGCGGGTGGCGCTCTACCCACCGAGTTCATAGGAGTTGTCAAAAAATGTAGCGTCGGCGTGTCTTGGCCTTGGCCTCGGCCGACCATCTGTCTTTGAACCGCTTTCTCTTATTTTAATACAATGATATGCACACTCGTGCATATTCGAAGAAAAAAAAGGGCATTGTTGTGTACCTCAATAGAAGGCATCGTGACAGATATGTGAAGATCTTTTCCGTCATTTATGGGTTCCAACATTGTGATGCAGTGGAGCTTTCGACGTTCTGTGCAGGATCCTGGCCAGTGGCGATGAAGATGGCTGTTACAATATTGCTCGCATGAGCATTGAAAAACCCCAAGAGCTCCAGCGATAGCCGAGCCAACAAGATTCTTGATTGTGTTCAGCTCGACTAGTGACTGTACATTTGTTTTAGAACCTTTTTCACCACTTCCTCCTTGATTACAGCCTCGCAAACCACAGACTTTCCACGCCCTTCAATCCAATTCACAGCAGCTGGCTTCTTTGTCAGAACAAAAGTTACCTGATTTAAAGAGTCAGATATCGGTTAGCCTGGGAACATTAGGAGAGTATACGTACAAAAATATGTTGTAGGATCTTGCATCTACAATTCTACAGTCATTTGACGCACAAAAAATTATGCTGATGGAATCAATTATGACCAGGTCCAGGAACAATCAGTTTTTTTTTAGTTTTTCTCCTGTAACTTTGGTTTTCTTTTCTTATATATATATTTAATAATAATCACTGTAGGGGCCTCGGCCCTCCAGATCTTAAAAAAACATTAATGGTACACGAAAGCTACTAACTTGAGTAAACAAAGTAGTGGCCTAGTGGCAGCAATTTGCGTCTTGAAAAATTGTTCTTGTGATCTAACAAGATTATGCCGATGCAACCAGATTTTATAGTACAGTCAAATATTTCATGCATCTAGCTTTTTGTAAAAGCACTGACGTTGCTGCTAGTGTAAAAAGAAGCACTGATGTTTCTGTTTGAAATCTTCATTGTTATATATATGATTTTTTGTTTGAAATCTTCATCCTGTAACTACTCACAGCAAGTAATAGTCAAAGTCCTTAAGTCAGTACAGTCAAATATTCCATGCATCTTGCTTTTGTAAAGCACTGACGTTGCTGCTAGTTTAAAAAGAAGCACTGATGTTTCTGTTTGAAATCTTCATGTTGTATACATAATTTTTGTTTGAAATCTTCATCCTGCAAGTGCTCACAGCAAGTAATAGTCAAAGTCAGCATTGGTTTATGTGCAGTATCTTTGTATAATAAATTTTTATGTGTGGTATCTAGTCTGAAAAAAACATTTTCAAAGCCTTTTTTTCTTCCTGAAATCGTAATGCATAGAGAAGTGATGGAGTACTTAAACTTCATATACCATATGGCAAACCGGTTCACTGACCAACTAAATTTGAAGAGGTGCAATTAGATTTAACAATCCAATGTTAAGCACCTTTTTGTCTTCAAAAGTTTCCCTCAGTGATTATAGAACAAAAGAGTACTAGGTATTTATGCTGCCAAAAGTGAGAGAGAAAGGCGAACCTGATATGCTAATGACAGCCATGTCAAGGAAATCATTCTGAAGGAAATCCAGCTAAGCTACAGAAAAAATGGCGAAGTCAAAATCAAAAAAAAAAAAATAAAGCGCTTTGCGTGGGCCAGAATGGGCTCGGCTCGACAAGATTCGCCACGGGCGGCCACGAGGCAATGTCATTTTGAAAAAAAAACACTTTGCCGAGAGCCCTGTAGCGGTCTCGCAAAGGATTGACACGTGGCGCTCCATGCGGTGTCGTTTTACGCAGGAAAAAAATCTTTGCGAGAGCTCTCTGGTGGACACCTCGGCAAAGGTGGCCCTCTTGCCGAGAGGCACACGCCCGGTCGTCGGCAAAGGAAACGTGATGGACGGCGTCAGTTAGCGGTGGGCCTCGCCGGGGCGTTTCGTCGCCGAGGGCTGGAACTCGGCAAAGGTGCGCTTTCTTGAGGGTCTTGCTCTGGCAAAGCCGCTTTGCCCGAGGGGACGTTTACAGCGAGCACGGCCGTCGGCAAAGAAAGCGCTTGCGAAGCGCCCATTTCTGCTCGGCAAAAACGCCGTACACTTTCGCAAAGATCGATTTTCCTATAGTGAGCACTTTCTTGCTCGCCCTTTGAGACCACGTTCATCCCCATGGCGTCCCTGCGCTGCAGCTGAATCTTTATGTACAGGTTCCTCCCTGCCATGGCACACTGCACCCCTGTAGCCTCGCGAACCTGCTCGACCTGCTCACATTTGATGGTGTTCACAAACAAGTCAGCAACCGTGTCATGCTCAATCATCCACACAACGATCTCGAAACCTTGAAGGGATAAGTAACAGATGAAAAGAAAAAAAATGGTTTTGATTGCTTAATGATTTGATTAAGACAGGCGTTTGTATTACTATGGAGACGCATGGGGAATTTGTGCCGCGTGTTAACCTTAGCACAGTGTCATTTGTCTCACATACTAGATGTGCACATTGAATTCTTGTTGCAATTGAATTCATATATATTCACCTGTTGAGGACCCTGAGAGCGTGTCAAAAATTAGCAGGGTCCTCCAGGAATGCCTTGACCTCGGCTGCGCAACGCGGCACTACTACACACGCCTTTCCGTGAGGGGCGGCTCATAGAGCCATCACAAGGGGCCGGAACCCGCCGCCTTTAACTCTCCGTCCCCTGTTGGTTGGTTTCATGAGGCGGGTTCGATGCAGCCTCACCCCTACCGACGGCCGCCTACCGTGGGTTTTAGAAATCGCTTTTCAAAATCGAAAAAAAATAGCAAAGATTTTTTTACCGGGAAGGGCCCCACCGACCGGGCGGCATTTTTAAGAAAAATCGCTATTTACGTGGCCGGAGGGTTTCAACCCGCGACTGCTGCTCACAAGAGACGCCCCTCCCTCCACTAGGCTACACATGTGTATGTGTCCATATCTCACTCCGGATCCCCACATATTATACAAACTGAGGTGAAAATTGACCATTTGAGGTCCTAAACAGATTCAAATCAAAAAAGTGGTTAACTACAATATTTCATAACTTTTCAAGATCTACAACTCTTATTTAGGAGTTTTTCCAAACGAGGTCAATTTAGAATTTTGAATTTCAAATTTGAGACATTTGAACATAGCTTTTGCATTACAAGATGATTTTAAAAAAAAGTGGTCAGCACAAAGATTTTATAACTTTTCGAGATCTATAATTCTTATTTAGGAAGTTTTTCCGTCCGAGGTCGCTTTCTTAAATTTGAATTTCAAATTTGAGACATTTCAACATAGCTTTTGCATGACAAAATGCTTTCAAAAAAAAAAAAGTGGTCAACTACAAAGTTTCATAACTTTTCGAGATCTACAACTCTTATTTAGGAAGTTTTTCCAAACGATGTCGTTTTAAAAAATTTAATTTTGTAGGGCGCCTCAATAAAGAAGCAATCGATGTTTCTGTTTGAAATCTTCATTGTTATATACATAATTTTTTTGTTTGAAATCTTCATCCTGCAAGTGCTCACAGCAAGTAATAGCCAAAGTCAGCATTGGTTTATGTGCAGTATCTTTGTATAATAAAAAATACTATGTGTGGTATCTTGTCTGAAAAAACATTTTCAAAGCTTTTTTTTTTTTTTTTTTTTTTTTGCTTCCTGAAATCCTAATGCATAGCGAAGTGATGGAGTACTTAAACTTCATACACCATGCCACACGGGTTCACTGACCAACTAAATTTAAAGAGGTGCAATTAGATTTAACAATCCAATGTTCAGCACCTTTTTGTCCTCAACTTCCCTCAATGATTATAGAACAAAAGAGTACTACTAGGTATTTATACTGCCAATAGGTCTTTCATACTTATTGTTCATTGAAGACTCCTTAGTATGCATGGTCAAGATTCAAATAAGACTTTGCAGACAAAGTACAACAACAAGCGATGAATTATTTTAGAGGGCGGCTATGTGCCCTTTACCTTAAATGTGAAAAGGAATTTAAGTTTCTTTTATGATAGAAGAATGCGTTGAAAGTTCAGTACTATGTGACTCGATTCAACTTATCACAAAAAAGTGAGAGAGAAAGGCGAACCTGATATGCTAATGACAGCCATGTCAGGAAATCATCCTGAAGGAAATCCAGCACATTCTGCACGCCCTTTGAGACCATGTTCATCCCCATGGCGTCCCCTGTGCCGCAGCTGAATCTCATGTACAGGTTCCTCCCTGCCACGGCTTTTGCACCCCCTGTAGCCTTCGCGAACCTGCTCGACCTGCTCACATTTGATGGTGTTCACAAACAAGTCAGCAACCGTGTCATGCTTAATCATCCGACACAACGATTTCGAAACCTTGCAGGATAAGTAACAGATGAAAAGAAAAAATGGTTTTGATTAATTGCTTGATGATTTGATTAAGACAGGCGTCTTGTATTACTATGGAGACGCATAGGAATTTGTGCCGCGTGTTAACCTTAGCACAGTGTCATTTGTCTGTCTCACTCTAGATGTGCACGAATCGGATTGAACAAAGACAGCTGGGAAATGCTATCAAGATTCTTGTTGCAATTGAATTCATATTCACCTGTTGAAGACCATGGAGAGCGTGTCAAAATTAGCAGGGTCCTCCAGAATGCCTTGAGCGCGGCTGCGCGACGATTGATGGGGAGGCGGGGACGGGGGCGCGTGTCATCCTGTCCCGTGGGGCCCCACGCTGGTGGCGCCGCCCGACTCTGCGATGGCCTTGCAGCCTCGGTTGGTGCTGGCGACAAGGCAGCCCTCGGTGGTGGCCATGGGCACGTAGAACCTCTGGCCGTCGAGCAGGGGCGGCGGGCGGCGATGCCCACGGGCAGCTGCATCGCATCCGACCGCAGCTCGCAGCACTGGCCGAGGATGGGCGTGGTCGGCCGCCGTCGGCGGGAGGCGGTCGATCTCCCTCCCCGTGATCCACCGCCCATGGCCCTCGCGCGGATCGTGACAGCGGCGTGATCGTAGAGCACGGTCTCGGCCGCGTGGGGCGGGACATCTTCCAGTAACTTGGCCCGAGCCCACGATCTCCTCGTCCTTCTCGGCATTTCCGGGCGCGCGGCGCGGCAGGGAGAAGCTCCGGCGACCGCGCCGCAGGGCGGCACGGCACAGCACTGGCGCTGTGCGCTCTTGGGAAGAGGGCGCGGCGGCGGGAGCTCTCGAGCCGACCGGGCCGAAGTCCTCATCGTCGTCGCTGGACCCGAGGCGGTGGGCCCCGGAGCCCCGGCGATGCAGAAGAAGGTGGCAGTACATGGCGTGGCGATGAGGGCGAATATGGCGAGCATCTCGGTGAGCGAACGGCGTGGAGTGGGCGTGGAGGAGAGGATCTTCTCGCCACCGGCGCATGGTGATGCATCAGCGGCGCCAGCGAACATCGTGAGAAGATGAGGTTGGTGTGCCGTATTGGCATAGTTCAGGCTATCGGTAGGTGAAAAAAAATACCGGACTCAGCGGTAGAAAGCGATTTTTCACCGATTTTCGGGTTTCTGTGTACAAAAAGGGTTAAACAAATTCAAATTGCCTCCCGAAACTAATCTGAAATTTCTGAATAAAACGAAATTTAAAAGCGAGAATCGCCAAAAATCGGATAAAATTTGGCAAATTAACAGAAAAAAATGGAAATTTAATATTTTGTTGTCTGAGCCACAATTCAACACAAGTTTTCAATAATACATAAACTATTTGAAGTACGGCGAATGTTGAAAAGGACTTCAGTAACTTATTCCTAAAAGCATCTCAGCTAAACAGTCTGCAACTAAAACATGCATTCTTCCTAAAAGCGTCATTCTGTACAAGTCGAACAAATCAAACAACAAACCTTCAATGTCTAATGGAGAACCCAGAGGTGGGCCCAGGCCTAGGGCCAATAGGGCCATGGCCCTAGTCATGGCCCATAAAATTTAGGAACAGATTTTCAATTTTGGCCCAACAACGCAGCCCACAAACGAGAAGACTAGGGTAGACAAGTCACGTTCACAGTCGCAACTCTCACGGACGCACGCGCTGCTTGCGGTCACCGCTCTTTCCTCGCTCGCTCGCGCCGCCGGCCGCCGCTCCCGCCTCCCGCGCGCGTCCTCGGCTCCTCGCTCAGCCGCTAGCACCGCCAGCCGCCGCTCCCGGCTCCCGCGCGGTCTCGCCGGCTCCTCGCTCACGCTCAGCCCCGCGGCCCTGCCGGAGCCCTGTTGCCGAGCAGAACTTAAACTGTGAAGGTATTTCTTCAATTCTTCTCTTGATTTACTTCAAGTAATCTCTCTGCTAGACTGCTAGTTTTGATTTCAATTGGTAATTTTGAATTTTTATTCCAATTAGATGAAGAGGACAAGGACTTTAGCATCATATTTCTCTTGAGTTCCTGGTCTTGAAGAAGAACAAAAAACCATCCAACCTCCACCTCCTCCACCTGCAGAAGCTTCTCGCCGACCAGCAAGCATTAGTCGTCAATCGCCACTCTTCACAGCTCCGGAATGCTGTAGCTGTACACGAGCATCTTGATTTGGATTCCACGCACGCATCAAAGACTAACCTGTTGCTGCAGTGCTGCACTGCCATCAGAAGGCCACCCATACGAAGACCAATCTCAGCCAGTAGCTGCTAGAGCGACACAAGCAACACCAGATCGAGAGCAGAGAACCAGGGAAGGGAGGCGAGCATGCGGCGGCTGAGCAGAGGAGTGGAGGAGAGAGAAATAAATTTGCAGCCTGCTAGCGTTTTATTTGGGTATTTATATGGCTTGGGATGGACTAATGGGCCGCATAGACCATGTTGGGCCAAAATGAATTTTAAACAGGCCGAGATTGAAAGGCGGTAGGGCCTTTACCGGGCCTAGGCGAGACAACGATTTTCGGCGATTTTCGCTGGCGGCGGGTGCGGCGCGAACGCCGCAGCCCCTGTCCCTTAACCACTCCCACGGCGTACTTCCATGGCGGCTCGGCGCCTACGGTCACTCGCGATCAACGAGTCAAAGCGGCATGACGAGGCGGTGAGTGGTCGTGACTACGTCACCCACCACCAAAGGTGTTGGGGGGGTGGCGCTTCACGACCGTCGCGCCCTGGCCGAGGCGGGGAGAGGTGGAAGGGCGGGCGATGGGCGGCTATCTTAGGGATGACCTTTTCCCGCTCCTCCGGGCGCGGGCGGCCCCACGGGAGGCCGGCGGGGGCCGGCGTGGGCTGTGGGAGTGGTGGAATGCAGCCCGGTGCCCTGCCACGTCCGATGCGCTTACGACGCGCAGATGGGCCTGGGCCGCGAGCACACAAGCTAGCCACCATGGTGGGTCCTTGTCTTGCGCCGGCGCGACCTCGAGCTAGCCGGCGTGGGCGTGGGCGTTGCGGCCTCTTGCTGCGTTCTCTCCTTTTGGCTTGTCGGGGCTCTGGAATCGTGTGGAGAGAGATCGCACAGTGCAAAACACATTTGTTTATTTTTATTTGAAAAAAAATATTAGCTCATGCCACGGCATGATCACAGAGCACCGCGCTTTATTATTATTGATTTATTAAGCCATTTTACGGCGCAGATTCTCTAACTTGCTGAAGGCAAGTCAGCTGTGACTTACTCCATGCCCGACGTGCCCTCCATTCCACATCCGATGGCGATAGAAGAAAGTGACTTTCCCACCACGAGATAATAAGAAAGCCCAACATCGGTAATCTGGCCCAATATCGCCGCACACGGTTGGCTGCCCTCGCGGCCGCTGATGGAAGTGCGTGGAAGTTGTTTTGACGAAAATTTTGTTGACGGAAAGGAAAACATTCTTTTATTATTTCATTGAAAATCCAAAACTAATGGTGCTCCAAAAATAGAAAGCCCATCAATTGTGTCCCCGTGATTAAGAGGATTAAGAGCATCTCCAACAGTTTTGCAACAGGGGGTTTGCATTCTTCAAATTTGTCAAAAACATGAAAAGTGGTCTCCAACAGTTTTGCAATTTGGATTGGCATTTTAGCCAACTTGGCATAAACCATCCTCAACTTGGCAAATATGCCAAGCTAGGAGGGACTTGGCAAATCCTGTCCTTACTTGCATGTTGTATATTGATCACAAAAAATAAAATCATCTCCCCTACTTGCATGTTGCATATTCTCTTTTGTTTCTTTCTACCAAGCTAAATTTGTAAAACTGTTGGAGAACCATAGTTTTTCACTTGGCATATATTTTTGTGACTTGGCAAATCACAACTTTTGTCAAGTATATTTTGCAAAAGCTGTTGGAGATGCTCTAAGAGCAGCTCCAACAATTCCCATTTGGATTTGCCATTCTCAAATTTTTGTCAAAAGCTCTAAAAGCTGTCTCCAACAGCTTTGCATTTGGAGTTGGCAATTTGGGCAACGTTGACAAAGAGGTAGTCCTCGCGCAAATATGTGGCGCTAAGACGCTTTTGGCATTCGACGCATCCGTTACAAAGAAGAGGTGAAAGGGTATAAACATAATTTTGTTACGTCTCGGGGGTTCACGATGTAAGTTTTTAAGAGGTGGAAGGGCATAAACATAATTTTATTTCTCTCACCGGGGTTCTCGATGTAAGTTAGATTTGATGCAGCAAGTCAATTATACCAAACTGTTGGAGATGAGCTCTTTTTACTTAGCATATCTTTTTAGAAGTTGGCATTTGGCAAACTCTTGGAGATGCTCTAAGATCATGTGATTAGGAGGATTTGACAAATCTCTTTTTCTTTTCATAGATTAATTAATAATTAATTATGAAATCTATAAAAAGATCAATGGATCAGATTTAATTGAGATATTTACTTCCTAACATGTAAAGAGAATACCATAGCATTTTCCATTAAAAATACTTAGTAAAATACTCATTTAATTCTGGTAAGAAGATATTTAGTGTTTTTTTAAAATATAAAAATACTTAGTAAAACTTTATGTTATTTCTCTGTTTCATAGAGATACCCGATTTGGGCTGTACTTGGGCCAGAACCACAGCTGGGCTTTGCTACTTTGCGGTAGAAAAAGTTGCTTCTTCTATGTGCCATTGGATGTGGAATGGAGTGCATCGGGTATGGGGTAAGTCACAGCTGACTTACCTTCAGCAAGTTAGACAATCTGCGCCCGCATTTCTACTGTACCATACAGCACCACCGCTGTTCGGAGGTGAAAAAGTCTGCGTTGCTGCAACTGCAAGGGCACCGCTGCTATAGCTGCTGGGATTGCTTCTATGACTTGCTGCTTGCTGGTCGCGGTCACTTGACAGCTGGCAGCTGCAGCCGGCCGAACGCCCTTACAATATTTATTTAAAGTAACCTTGAGTAGATTGTAATTCAATGACTTGGTAAGAGTAAGAGATGGTATGTAGCCACATCTTTGCCCAATCAGGTCTTCAAGAGTAAGAGATCGTAGCCAGACAAAACGCAGAAGATGGACGTTCGGTTGACCAGTCAGGCCTATGATAATGGCTTACTGGTTTTTTTTTTTTTTTCCCGCCTGTTTCTAACCTCGGGAAGGAAGTGTTTGTGTGAGTTCAGAGAATAATCTACTATGGACACACACGTTATAGGCACAAGATGATGAACAATTTATTTATGGACATATAATTCAATTAACCGAGGAAACTTCGGGAAATGAGAACTTGCCAGCCTTTGTAATGCCGTATTTACCGTTTATAGACTAGTCTAGCCAAGAGAGGCACTTCTGATGCGATGTAAAAGTCTATCCAGCAGAACCATGCGAACTAAAGTCTTTTCTCAATAAGATGGACATTGAAACGGTAACAAAAAAGCAAGCAGTTTCGTAGCCTCCACAACAGAACTGTGAAGGAATGCTCTCAAAATAGGAGAAAAAAAAAGACAAGAAAGGGTCGCCATGCAGGAGCAAGCGTATGAGCGAATGAGAATAAGAATGACCTGATCACAAGGAGCCCCTGTCTCAAAATGCTTTCTTTTTCCAAACGGCTGGAGGTCACCCTGAGCTGCCGGCAAAGGTTGCCGTTAGTATCCTGTATTTATAGCTCGACGATCGCGTGATGACCTAACAATCGATGAATTATTTTCAATGAATGCAGTCCAATATCTCTTTGTCGTCGTATATATCTGTGGCAGCGTAATCTAATGGTTATCTGATTCTAATTTAATTAGTCAGCTAGTGTCAACATCACATTTGCCGCCAAGAACTGTTACAGCATGTAATATCACGATGTAGAGCGGTTGCAAGATAGTAGGTTTGGATTTGTGCAATAACTGAGTCAAGCAATCACAGAATTAAAGCGTCAGTATGGGACACGGCAATGACCCCTTCATGCGTGGCTCATTTTTGGACTACGACGAGCGCGCAGACCTGTGGTCCATCGGGTGCGTCATGGCGGAGCTGCTGTCCGGCGAGGTGCTGTTCAAGGTGGGCGACGACTGCTCGCGCGCAGACCTGTGGTCCATCGGGTGTGTCATGGCGGAGCTGCTGTCCGGCGAGGTGCTGTTCAAGGTAGCTATCAGTACCTATGTGACTATCTAGTTAGCAAGAAACTTATTTTCTTTAATGCAGTATTACTCAGTGTCGTCGTCAGCTTGAGAATCCTGCACTCCTTCTCAGAGCCCGGCCCCTACGTGTGCTTCTTCAGAGAAGCTGAAATGCGGAGCCCAGTCACCAGCGTGTCCTTCGCTATACCACAACCTATCTATAGCGAGCTACGGATGGTCGCTATAAGTCAGTATAGCAACATCTGGGGCGGTCGCTATAAACATATAGCGACCAATGTAGTCGGCCGATATAACCGGCGTCGCTATAAGTTTATAGCGACCAACTTTTATAGCGACCGACCGTTCATCGGTACGTCAAACATACAGCGACTGACCGTCCAACGCCAATTATAAACTTATAGCGACCAATGGTTCGGCGCTATATATTATATAGCGACCAACCATCAGGCGCTCTACATAAAAAGAAATTACAGCTTAATATTATATGTTTATACATTAATCTCATGATCAGTACTAATCATACGATCTATGAAACATTCCATTGACAATTCCATTTTGAAACAATACAGTCACAACACAAAAGCTCATCATAGCAAACACTTATATTATATCCATAAGCATTTGTCTTGTGTCTTTTTCCACAAATCTTGCATAAACAAGTTACATCAAGGCAGCATGTTGTTTAACCATCAAACTAGAGTAATGCATAGCTCAAAGATGTTTGCACTGGTTGTGCAACTAACATCTCATATGGTTTGCTTGCACTCATTACAAAATGATTCATCACTTGTAAGTCTTGACAAAAGCATTCGTCTCTAGTTAAGCTGTCCAAAATAATGCACCAACCATGCGGACTTCAATCCAACTGCATGCATCAGGCTTCCTATCTATTACCTCTCACCTGAAAAATAAAAGTTTACAGCTATCATGAATACAACCTTAAAAATGCAGTGGTAGCAAGCTACTAGATTGGCCTGCCATTCCATGGCATACAATTTACAAAGTCATGTTAAAAGGAGAAACAACTATGTTATTTGGTCCCTGAACTGCTACACAAGCTGTTAGCCTGTTCCTTTTTTTTTTGGATAAAAAGTTGTTAATTGTAATGCTCAAAAAAAAGTTGTTAATTGTATTAACACACTGATCTTCTATGAGGAAGTGTCCAAAAGGAATATATATACTTACTGGTTTGGATATGCATCTACAAATAGTATTTGAACTTATTCCAAATAGCATGTAATTGTACAAATGAAACTAGTAAGTTGTCAGCATCAAATTTATTTGTCATAGATATATCACTAGCAGTACACTTGCCATCAATTTACTAGAAGGACAAGCCATCCATCACAACTAAAAACAAATGCCATTGACGTATTAGGAAACAATCAAAGTAGATTGTTCTCAGCCAGGATTGCACTAGTCAAGCTCTGTACTAATAAATGAAACTAATGGTTGCAGTACTAGTGTGTGGTAGGAAAACCAACAAGTGACCAACCTGAACAAATAAAACCATTTTTTCTAGCAACAGCATGTAAAAGAATAAAGCTTTCAATACCAAATTCCCCATGCAAACCATCACACAGTTAAGCGAGACCCAGTCTACACCAGCATGTATGTCTTTACAGAATATACCTTTGTCTATTTGTCATTCTTCAGTCTTTCAGTCTACACCAGCATGTATGTCTTTATTGCTGAAAAATAGATAATGGATCAGTAGGTTAGTAATAGGTGTTATCACTATTTGTGCAGCTAAAAATTCAACGACTAAATCTTTAGATCCAAGGAAACAGCTAGCAGAGACAAAAATTTTGGCCATACAAAAATTGCTTGCAGCTTCCACAGTCCTCATGGACACAAAGAAAATGTTTGCATGACACCTAAGAGAGTTTGCACACAGATGATTCAATGACTGAACGTCAAGGTGGGCGACGACTGCTCGCGCGCAGACCTGTGGTCCATCGGGTGTGTCATGGCGGAGCTGCTGTCCGGCAAGGTGCTGTTCAAGGTAGCTATCAGTACCTATGTGACTATCTAGTTAGCAAGAAACTTATTTTCTTTAATGCAGTATTACTCAGTGTCGTCGTCAGCTTGAGAATCCTGCACTCCTTCTCAGAGCCCGGCCCCTACGTGTGCTTCTTCAGAGAAGCTGAAATGCGGAGCCCAGTCACCAGCGTGTCCTTCCTTTGTACTCCTCTACTCGTTCTCTCTTCCTCTCGTGAAGGAGGAGCAGCAGTGAGAGCTCCCATGTGCGGGAGCTCAGAGGGCCGGCATGGGTGCCCAACTCGCTGTAGTAGGTTTGTATTTGAACAAAGTTTTATTCAAATTTTTTTGTGTCCCAGTTACCCCATCTATTTCCTATGACATCTTTTTTTTTTTTTTGAGAAAAATTTCCTATGACATCTGGATTTAACAGAATCCATACACACGTTGTTTCGAGAATGGCCCATTTGAATCATAGTATTCGTCATGTGATTATCACTATGCCAAAACGATGCTATAGGGCGGCTGGCGACGCTCTGTAGGGGCGGTTTTTGCCAGCCGCCCCTAATTTAGGGTTCTTACTGTGGTTGCAAGATAGTAGGTTTGGATTTGTGCAATAATTGAGTCAAGCAATCACAGAATTAAAGCGTCAATATAGTACACGACAATGACCCCTTCATGCGAGGCTCATTTTTGTACATGAATGGTAATTAATGTGGCGGCAGTGAAAATGGCCTCATTTTTGTGCATGAATGCTAATGTGACGGACAGCTCATTGTTGCTTACTAATTGACTCAATCACGGAATTAAGGCGTCAATATACACGACAATACCCTTTTCTGCATGCGAGGCTCATTTTTTTCTACATGAATGGTAATGTGACGTACTTCCTCCATTCCAAATTATAATTCATTTAACTTTTTTAACCTTAAATTTGACCACTCATCTTATTCAAAACACCGGTAGAGAATGGACTTCTACTCTCGAGAGTAAAAACGTGGTTACTCCTGGCAGGAAATGCGCCTTCTCCGGCCGGGGAGTAAAGCCCACGCCGCTGCTGCCGCCCGACGCCTACCTCCCGTGCCGGGACTTTTTACTCCCGATTGGAGGCTCCAGGAATAAATGTTTACTCCTGGTTCGAGGCTCCAACCGGGGGAGCAAAACCTTCACCTTTACTCCCGATTGGTGTTTCTAACCGGGAATAATATTCGTACCTATATATACCAACCGCGATGTTTGAATTTTGAGCTGTTTTTCTTCACCAAATCCTCTACACAACATCCTTTACTCCGGGATTTTAAACCAAACTGGGAATAAAAAGGTTTGCCAACTTCACTCTCTCTCTCATTTTCATCATCCATTTCATAGTTTTGCGATTTATATAATTATAGTTTTTTTCTTTTAGTTTCTTTTGTTTAGAAAAATGAGGAATTTACAATGGTTTACAAAAATGAGTATAGAGAGTAGATGTGAAATTCATGATTTAGTAGTGTTCGAAATTTCAATTTGAATATTTGAATATAGTCTAAATGAGGAAATCAACTTAATTTGGTTACATGTGTAGGCAACATGGTATGGTATGTAGTCCATGTTGGTCGCGTGCTCGGGGATCTATCGAAACTGGCGAGATTGCCATGCTCAGTCCATCGCTAAACTAGAAATTGTTACAAAAAATACAACACCATTTGAAGCTTTGACGGCCTACCATGGTGCAAATATTCCAAATAACAATGACCAAGATCGGCAATGGAGATTGAAGAGATGTCGCCCTGCGGATCGAAGAGATGCTAGCTAGAAATATGACTTTCTTAGGAGCATTGCTCCTTGGCCTACGAAGGATGTTATGCTTTTAATTGATGACTATGGTTATTGTTTTTCTTCTTTGGTGGAGTTTGTTGTATGCAACCAAACAAAAGTTGTAGGCTACTGTCATAAATTAATCAGTTGTCATTCATGCATGTTGTGTATTTAATATAACTAATTATGTGTTAAGATTTTTAATATGGTGCGTACGTATGTCGTATACTACAAATGAGCCGGAATTGGATGTACAACACCGATCGCGCTCCCAAGAGTTCATTCGTGGGGGTGCATGATTTCATACGTGTGGCCCAAGCAAACAAGCAAAAAACGGTTTTATGTGCTTTGCTCATGTGCCATATGTAGGAATAGGGACGGAATTTTTCCTGCTCAAGAAATATTCACTCACATTTGTTGAAGTCGGGTTTCATGCCAAACTATATTTGTTGGACCAAGCATGGAGAAACCGGTGTCATAATGGAAGAAGGTGAAGACGAAGAAGGGGATGACAATGATGTTATTATTGCTGAATATCTTTGGTGTCTTAAATGATCCGCAATGTAGGAAGTTGAAAGAGGAGGTAGCGGCGGGGAGATGAGCTGCTGATGAGCTTGGTCGCTATTTCGTGATGCGGGGAAGAATGCAAAAATGAAAAGGAGAAGATCAAGTTCGAAAGTGCATGCTAGAGGACCACAAGAAGTTGTTGTACCCGAGCTATGATGCGAGGCGAAAAAAGTTGGGTACCACACCTGAAATTGTTGCAAAGTGGAAGGCAAAGAATGGTGTTTCGACAATGCGTTTAGCCGGTTATTGACTATCCAAAAGAAGATGCTTCGAAGGCCAATGAGTTGCCCGCCACTACATATGAAGCAAAAGAAGGTTGTCCGTCCTTTGGGATTAAAAATCAAGAAGATACATGCAGGTCCTAATGATTTTTTCTGTACTATGGCGAGGAGAACGAGAAGTTGGATGAATGCCTGATATGTCATGCATCACGGTATAAGATCAGGCGAGAGGACCTGGTGAGGTTGAGGGGCGAAAGTCGGGGAAGAAAATCCCCGCCAAGGTTATGTGGTACGCTCCTATAATACCTCGCCTGAAATGTTTGTTCAGAAAAAAGGACCATGGAAAGTTGTTGCGATGGCACAAATAAGACCGTAAGATAGACGGCATGTTGAGACACCCTACTGATGGGTCGCAGTGGAGAGCAATCGATTTAGAATTCAAGGATTTCGCAGATGATGCAAGAAATCTGAGATTCTCCTTAAGTACAGATGGTTTTAATCCTTTCGGGATCGAGAGCAGTAGCCATAGCATTTGGCCAATTAATCTGTGTATCTACAACCATCCTCCCTGGTTATGCATGAAGCGGAAATTCATCATGATGCCGATACTCATCAAGGCCCGAGGCGACTGAAAAGCGACATCGATGTGTACCGAGGCCAGTATTTGAAGAACTTCTACTTTTGTGGAATAAACCAGGTGTACATGTGTGGGATGAGTACAAACAGGAACACTTTGACCTGCACGCTTTGTTGTTCATAACAATCAACGATTGACTGGATCTAAATAATCTTTCAGGACAGTCAAATAAGGGATATAATGCTTACATGCACTGTTTCAAGGATTGTAAGGGTATTTTCTTGAAAAACTGTCGAAAGGTCATGTACCTTGGCTATCGTCCATTTCTTCCTAAGAATCACCTCCTAAGAAAGAAAGGCAAGCATTTCAAAGGTACGGCAGGCCACCGGCCAGGTCTCGCGAACCCGGACTGGTGAGGATATACTAGAGATGGTCAAGGATGTCAAAGTAGTCTTCAGGAAGGGACCTGGCAGCGAACCTATTTCGAATGACGCTGAAGGTCACGCACCTATGTGGAAGAAGAAGTCGATATTTTGGGAGCTGCCCTATTGGCAAGTCCTAGAGGTCCGCAGCGCAATTGGCGTGATGCACCTAACAAAGAATCTTTGTGTGGACCTGCTAGGCTTCATGGGTGTGTATGGGAAGCATAAGGACACACCTGAAGCACGAGAGGATGATGGACGCCAATACTTACGCCCTACTAGCTTCACTCTTACCAAGGAAGAGAAGGAAAGCATGTTTGAATGCCTAAACAACATCAAGGTACCATCTGGATTCTCCTCGAATATAAAGGGTATAATAAATGTGCCAGACAAGAAATTCCAAAAACCTAAAGTCCCAAGACTACCACATTCTCATGACACGTTTGCTTCGGTTGCGCTAAGAAGAATTCTACCTCCAAAAAGTACGTCGGCCCTCATGAAGCTATGCGCATTCCTCAATGAAATTTCTCAGAAGGCAATCAATCCAGTAGATCTAGCTAAGCTATAGAATGATGTGGTTCAATGTCTTGTCAGCTTTGAGTTGGTGTTCCCTCCGTCCTTCTTTAATATCATGACACACCACTTAGTTCACCTAGTCAAGGAGATTGCTATTCTCGGTCCTGTGTTCCTACACAACATGTTCCCCTTTGAGAGGTTCATGGGAGTCTTGAAGAAATATGTTCACAACCGTGCTCGCCCAGAGGGAAGCATCACCGAGGGCTACGGAACAGAGGAGGTCATTGAGTTTTTGTGTTGACTTTATTCCTGACCTTGACCCGATTGGTGTCCCTGAATCGCGACATAAGGGGGAGGCTAAGTGGAAAGGGGACACTAGGAAAGAGAACACTAGGAAAGAGAACATATATAGGTATGGAGGATGATAATTTCAATAAAGCACAATACAGTGTGCAAAAGCAGCACATTAGTGCATCCGTATATCAAGGAACACAAGGAGGTAGTATGATGGAGTTTCGACAAGAATGAAGATTCGATTACGGCGTGAGCACATGCAAAGTTTCGTCGCTTGGTTGAAAAAAAGTCAAGGTGATGAGAGTCTTCGAGCAAGCTGTATAGGTTGGCTGTGTTGGCGTTTCTTAGCGCAATCACTAGAAACAGGTTTAGAACCCATCCCTAATGACGGCGCCTCGAAACGTGCCGTTGATATCACTAAGTGGAACCACCGTGTCGGTGATAGCACTAGGTCAATCAATGGTGATAGATCTTGCCATAGTTGATATTATTTCATCAAAGCGCACGGATCTATCATTGTAGCATTTCACCCGGAAGTATTCGAGGGTATCGTTATTTATATTTTCCCAAAGGAAGGCTTGTGTTATAAGAAGCTAGCATGGCATCTGGATAATGGAATGTGTGTACGCTAAGTCCAACTTGATCATAACAGGGGTAAGCAATACGGTTCATAGATAGTGTGACACACACATTGGAATCCACCTTGAAAGGATAAAGAAAATAGATAAAGAATAAATGAATATCTAATGGAGTATTCTAATGTATCTAGTCATGGTCATACAAATGAATAGTTAGGATCATATGCTAACACGATATAAGAATGGTTAGGTCTAGGATAACAGGGAGACCTCCCGGATACCATCCAGCCCAATGGAAGGCATTTACGAACTCCTACATCACATGCGAATGATGGGGATTACGAGGGATGGGCGGGGGCTGTCGAGAACCTGCCGCCTACCCCCACGACCGTGGCATGCTCTCATATCCAGAAGGTGTCATAATACCCGGGCACCATGCCCGGCGTACTAAGCACTACTCTTGTCCCCGGGATCCCCACCCTACGGATGGACGGACTAAGACAAGAGCAAACCCGAAGGAACAACGAACCGTTATCCCACCTCTAATCATGTTATGCATACGATGATCGATGAAGAACGAATATGAACATGTCAAGATCATGATATGTAAACTATATGCTAGTTCATATACCAACACTATAACATGAACAAGACTATACTCTAGTTCATATGTTAGACCATGATCATAGAAATAGAACTTGGAAATAGAAGAAAGATCCATCGAAAGTATTATTACCAAAGCTCTCTTTCTTCTAGGAGACAAGTCCTCCTTTGTGGCTCTTCTACTCCAAGCTCTAACCAAAGAAGAAGAAGAAGAGTGTGGTGGTAGAGAGTGAGGTGAATGTCTTTGTAGGTAGACTCCAAATGGTGTGTGTTGAAGAAGGAGGCGAGGGGAGCTACTTATACAAGTGAGAGGAGGACAAAAGTACCTAATTACCCCTAAACCGACCTAAGGAACACGTCTAGGTACGATGAACCGGCCATCCCACCCAGCGAACCGCCCTCCTTGGCACTTATTGCACCGCCTCCCGAGTTTGGGCTCGAACCGCCTCGGGGAGGGTGCGGCCGCGACCAGAAGTCTTGTAGCGTACCGTCCCCAGGCTCGGTTCGTCCGGCCTCGGTGGGGTCGCGATGTTGGGCCCAAAAAGTCTGCCGGGTGATGTTTGCTCGGCCCATCTCGGCGTTTTGGTGCAATTTAACCCTGGGCTTGTGATCTTCCAAAATACGCTTTCCGGGGTTGCACCTTTCGGTCGTATTTCCACCTGTTTTCATTATAAATCCTTCTAAATATATTTTGGACACTACAGGTGGAAATATATGAGTAATAAATGTATATGAGTATGAAAAGGTATAGTTTCACCCCCTTTATGGTAGAATGTTGACGGGAAAAATATGTCATTAGTGACCGTCAACAAACTCCCCCAAGGTTACCCCTTTGGCGTCCTCGAGCCAAAGATAAGTATTTGTTTGTTGATTAGGAGTTGCTACTATGCCGATTGCATTTCACAAGTGCCGGGTTTATAACAAATTTTTTCTGCTATAGTTTGAATAAAATGGCACGTTTTATTCACCCTTTATTACCTTTCATCGTTTGTGGGGCTTTTTGAGCCGTCTCTCGAATCTTGGGTGGTTGCGGATAGAGCGGTTCGTCGAGCTCGCTTATCTTTTATCCTTTCGAAAGTGACTATCAATCTAGAGGTTTTGAAATATTTTACAAATAAAAGTAGTTCCTCAAATGATCACTTTCGATCGCTCAATGTATGTAAGTGGTTGATCCTCACCAAAGGCTTTAGTGTTCCCTTTCTTTTTGCCTACCAACTAATAAGGCTTTTTGTGGAGTTCTGGGTAGGTAAAAGAGTGGCATACTTGTTGTTGACATTTCTTAGCACAATCAAAGGAAACAGGTATAAAACCCATCCCCAATAACAGCGCCAGAAATGCGCCGCTGACATTCCCAAGTAAAACCACCATGTCGGTGATCCGAAAGGGATTGTCAACGGGATAGATCTTGCCATCTTAGATATTTCATCCATAAGCGCACGAATCTATCATTGTAGCATTTCACCGGAAGTATTGAGTGTATCGTTATTTATATTTTCCCAAAGGAAGGCATGTGATTAATAAGCTAGCATGACATCCGAATAGAGGAACATGTGTTTGCTTAGACCAAATTGTTCATAAGGGGGTAAGCAATAATGGTTTATGGATTGTGTGACACACACTTAAGAATCCACCCGACAAAAGGATAAAGAAAATAGATAAAGAATAAATAAATAATCTAATGGAGTAATTCTAATGTATCTAGTCATGGCCATACAAATGAATAGTTAGGATCATATGCAAGCGATTTAATCATGGTTAGGTCTAGGATAATGAGGAGACTCCTAGATACCATACGGCCCGATAGGAAGCATTTACGAACTCCTACGGCACACACGAGCGTGGGGGATTTCAAGGGGCGGTCAAGGCTTGTCACGACCAAGCCACCTACCCCCTCAACCGTGGCGTGCACTCATATCCGCAGCAGGTGTCGTAATACCGGGCACCATGCCCAAGATATTAAAGCACTACTCTTGTCCCCCGGGATCCCCACTCGTCGAATGGACGGACTAGAACAAGAGCAAACCCGAAGGAACAACGAACCGTTATCCCACCTCTAATCAAGTTAGGCATATGATGATCGATGATGTCTTGAGATGAACATGTCAAGATTATGATATGTAAACTATATGCTAGTTCATTTACCAACACAAGAACATGAACAAGACTAAACTCTAGTTCATAAGTTAGGCCAAGAACATAGATATAAGACTTGTAAATAGAATAATGCTCCATAGAGAAGATGTATTACCAAAGCACTTTCTTCTAGGAGACAAGCCCTCCTTGTAGCTCTTCTACTCCAAGTGCTAACCAAGAACTAAGAAGAAGAAGAAAGTAGAAGAAGAAAGAAGAAATAGAAGAAGAGAGAGAGGTAGAGGTGGTAGAGAGAGAGATTGGTGGTTTCTTTGGACTCCAAGTGGTGTGTGTTGAGAGAGGAGGAGAGGGGACTACTTATACACTTGGAGGAGGGGCCTAAATGCTAATTTACACCAAAACCGACACAGTAAACCTTCTATTACGAGCAAACCGACCATCCAACGGGCGGGAATCCCCATTTGGTAGGTGCATGAACCGCCTCCCGAGGTGGGCCGAAACCGCCTCGAGGGGGGTCGCACTGTGTGATGTCTTGCGCGCACCCCCAGGCTCGGCCTGGCCCGGGCCTCGGTGGGGTGTCTTCCCTTGTCTTGAAAAGTTGTGGGCGGGCTTGGCTCGCCCGGTTTTGATGTTTTGGGTCAATTTGCTCCTAGGCTTGTGTTTTGCAATAATGCGCTTTCCGGATGGCGTACTTTTTGGTCGATTTTCCACTTGCTTTTATTATAAATCTGCAAAATAAAATAATAGACACTACAAGTGGAATTTTATTAGTGATAAATGCATATGAGTATAAAAGGTATAGTTTTACTCCCTTTATGGTAGTAAGTTGACGGGGAAAAATATGTCGTTAGTGACCGTCAACAAACTCCCCAAGCTTACCCTTTGCGCATCCTCGAGCAAAAGAGATAAGTACTTGATTGTTGATCGGGAGTTGCTACTATGCCGATTACGTTTTACAAGTGCCGGGGCTACAATAAGATTTTCTAATAGAGTTTGAATAAAATGGCATATCTTTTTCCCACCCTTTATTACCTTTCATCGTGGCGGGGCTTTCTAGCTTTTCTCAAAGTCTTGGGCGGTTGCGAGATAGAACGGTTATAACCGAGA
The DNA here is from genome assembly GCA_015847255.1 of Hyparrhenia diplandra. Classification (NCBI taxonomy): domain Eukaryota; kingdom Viridiplantae; phylum Streptophyta; class Magnoliopsida; order Poales; family Poaceae; genus Hyparrhenia; species Hyparrhenia diplandra. Next base: position 24,302 of record JADLZK010010540.1, read on the forward strand.
TGCTTATCATTCATCCTTTTTGATCAACTTTTTATCCAGGGGTTTATTTATTTAGATAATATTTTTTGAGAAAGTATGGGCTTTATTGCTATATATATATTTTTCTCTTTTTTTTTTTTTTTTTGGAGAGGTGGGCTCTACAAGCCTAGACTTTGGTCTTTTATTTCCTCTCTTTCTCTTTTTTTTTTTAGAGATGTGGGCTCTACTAAGCCCTCGGACACTTGTCCATTTTTTCATCTCATTTTCTTTCTCTTCTCTCTCTTTTTTTTTTTTTAGCATAGCCCATATCATTTCTCTTTTCTTTCAAAGTAGATTCCCGGATGTCAAGTTTCTCTTTTTTGGACGAAATCATAGCAAATCCATTTGTACCATATCATACTTGGCAACAACTTAGACTAGATAGAGCCTATGCAACCCACATGAATCGGGTTTTTCGGGATGAGTTTTTAGACTTAGCCACTAAACCCAAACTTTAGAGAAATTCGAATTATAAACTAGGCATGTGCAAAGCATAAGACAGAGCAACTATTCATCATTTCAACAAGGGACTAAAACTAAACATTTTTATAGCTCATATATATAAACATTAAGGCACATAGAAGAGCTACTTATTCTATTTTTGGATTTTTTTTTTTTTTTTTTTTTTTTTTTTTGGTTTTAGTTTTTTTTTTTCGATGCAAGATTGTTGGAATTTAAACATGCTAAAATAAAATAAAAATTTGATGGAAGTAAATATGCAATGCAATGATACCTGTGGGGGTCCTCCCCAAGCTATCGGAGGCCTCTTGATCGGGATCGAAGCCTTGGTACCTCGAATGCTTCCTCGCGGCGTTGCGGTAGCCATGTTGGACTCCAATTGGGTCCATCTCTGCCGCCTCTGGCGCTCCCGATTCTGCGCCGCATGCGGTACTTTGCACATGGGTATTGGCGTGTGCTCAATGTTCCTAGTGCGGGGCGGACGCCGAGTCTTTGCTTGGTGGATACCGATAGCCTCCACCCCTTGTGGTGGTACGTCTTTGGGCCGGGTGGGGGCATATCGCCGTGAGGATTTGTCGTCAAAGTCAAATCTGTTGGCCCTCCATCTTCTTTGTATCTCCTTCGGGCCACTCGATGGTGCCGGTTCGAGGCGGCGTCTCCCACCTAGGATCATACTGGGTATTACCCCAGGGGTCCCCATAGGATGAGGCCATCCGCCTCAAACATCGGTGTAGGCCGTGGCGTGGGCGTGGCGTAGCGTGAAGTAGGGCTCATGGGAGGAGGATCCGACCTCCGGTCTCTCGACATCGCGTGAAGAACGCGATGGGGGTGTCTTTCTGCGCAAGCTATCGCCAGATCTCGAGCTCAAATGTTAGTGCGGCTTTTATACAGCAGAAGTCCGGGTTAGGTAACCAGAACTATAGTTGCATAGCCGAGGAAAAGATGACCAAGCTTCGCCGGATGGAAAAATCTTAACTAAGTGCCCTGCACAAAGCCGCATAAACCGGTCCAAAAATCACGGGTGTGGAAATGTACTCTATCTGGCGATTATCCAAAGCTCCAATCGCGAGCGAGGCGTGTGATAAGAGATGTGCGGTGGCAGAACAACAACTTTTGTGATAATATGTAAAAGTTTTCGCACATCTCTACCACTTTGGAGCTACTTTCTCCTTGTGGACAATAGCATAGAGTAATTTTAATTCAACCTCATTCACCCATCTAACCCCGTGTCTAGGAAACAAAGTCAACGAGATCCAGCGATGGATATATCTAAGTGATGGGTCTTTGGATGCGTGAGTGGCGATGTTTGAAAGTATTGGCCTCATGAGCACCGGATATTTCCTCCCAAAAGTGATTTCGACAAAGCCGGGAAGAGCAAAGCATCTATATTTAGTGCACATCTATAGCTGAAACCCCGGTGACGAGCTAGGTCCGCCCACGTGACATGATAAAGTGTACCAAAAAGGCGGAAAGAAATTCCTAGCTGGTCCTCTACTAGTGTGCACAAGAATTGAATTGTCGAGGCGAGAACCTTCCTCCTCGAGAGGGGGGAATATCCCGCCACCCGGACCGCTCTCCAAAGGATAGGAAATTCATCGTCCATACCGTTTGTTTGAGGAGCTCGAGTCGATTCGGGCGTGTCTTTGGAACACACAAATCCTTGAGTAGGAGATATGCTTGCATCTCCCGATCTCCACGGATGTCGAGGTCCGGGCGTCGGCTTTCGTCGATTGTCGGGGAGCTTGAGCTTCTTCCTCCCCGACGGGTGCGGCGTCTTCTTGCATGGGGAGTCTTCAAGATCGTCGGGTTGAGGGCGGAGCTTGTGCTTGTTTGTCGTGAGTCTGTGTCTTGACGACCGCCTCAACCCCCGAAGATCCTCCCGGCTTTCTTCATGGCTTCGCAAAAACGATTGAGCAAGACCTCGGGTGTGCAAGGGTTAGATAAAAGTATAAACTTTCACACCCGTGTTCTTGCTCGGCACAATGTTTTTGGTGGAGAAAATGGAGTGTAGAACAAGTGGGAGAGAGTGTGAGAGTGAGAGAGAGTGAAAATGAGAGGTGGGTGCTCTCACACGGTGCTCGGGCTATTTATAGCCGAGCCAACGGCCGGGGGTCGGTCCACACAACGGCTAGGAGCCGTTGGTGAAGAAGCGAGGACCCGATCGGCGCCAAAGGGTGCGGGCGCACCTTGGGGTGCACGCGCACCCGCCTCGGCAGGCCGCCGCTGCTTTAGCAGCCGGCGGCGTGCTCAACGGTCATGAAAAGTTCATGGCCGTTGTTTGCTCGCGCCCGGTTCGACCGTTTTCTCCCCTTTTTGAATTTCTCCAAAAATTTTCAAATATATCCCATTTTTTTTTTTTCTTTTGAATATACCCCATTTTTTTTTAGGGCAGGTTATTTATAGTCACCTGTCGACTCTCCCCTCGCTCTTGGCGGGGAAGCACCTGCTCCGGGGTCTCGAGTCGATCCTTCAACACTCCACACCGGCTTTGATGATGATGATATCCGGGTGTGTTGTTGTTTGTACCCGATGAATGGGCACTTTACCGCCTTACTCTCAACGTGGAAGACTATGAAGCCTTTCCCCATGCAGATATCAGCCTTGGCCGTATAGAGAAACGGCCTCCCCAGGAGGAGAGACGTATCCTCCGAAGGGCCCATATCCGTGGATCACAAAATCTGCGGGGGATGTACTCCGTCCGTATTTTGACCAACACGTCTTCGAAGTATTCCCTCCGCCGCCTTGTTGATTGATACGCCATTTGGAGGACGAAGTTGGCAGGAGTAAGTGTTCCTCCATGGATTTTGTTGAAGGTGGCCTTGGACATCACATTCATACCGGCCCCGTGTCACGAGAATGCATTGACGAAGGTGTGGGGGCAAAGCCGCGGTGATTAGCGGGCGTCGGGGTGGTCGCCCTTCTTGGCAATGAATGGCGAGCTCACGGGGATCTTCTTTAGCTCGCTAGGTTGGATCGAGCCTCGAGAGATATCATGTTAAGCCCGACTTCGTGTGGGACCTCGGGTTGCCCCGGGATCCTTCCCGAAGTCATTAATCCAGGCTTGGGCGCAATCGGGGGCCGTGTGTCTCTATCATTTTATTGAAGCTTAGCTGATTCTTCACGGTGACGTCAACCCTTCGAGTTTATTATTCACTCCTTCAAGGATCTTGTCTTGATGGCTCATCTTTTTGGCGCAGGTTTTCGTTAATTTTGGCTTGGCCCGATACCAGGTCCTTCAATGATGGGTGACGGGGGTTGTAATTGGAGTTGTACCCCTGGTTACCTTGGAATGGTGGCCGGGTCGGTTATTCCTCCTGGAGGTTGGCGATACCCGTTCTTTGTTGTTGATGAAGGCAGCTTCTTTCACGGGTCTCGTGGCGGTTATCCCCCAGTGGCCAACTTCACCACACGTCTCACGAGGTCATGTGAGCGTGCGGGCGTAAGCCGGGCGGCTTTTGTGTAGTAGAGTTTGTCTTTGCGCTCCTCCGGTTTCTTCAGCCAGAAGATCCATTTTTTGCGGCAAGCATATCCGCCTCCTTCACGGTATGCATGCCTTTTTTTTGTTTTGGCTAGGGCTCTATCTTCGCCCGGCTACGGTTTGCTACCTTTTTTATCAATCGGGGCTGTTGCCCCGATCGATGGTGAGCGATAGGAATGCGCCACCCGCCAGCCCGGCGTCGAGGTGCCTTTGATATGGCCGTGAGACCATTGTAGAAGTTCGGAGCACCGGCCAATTCTCCATCCCGTGGTGCGGGCATGCTAGAATGTATTCTGCAGCCTTTCCCACGCCCGGGAATGGGTTCCATTGATGTCTGGGCGGAAATTGGCGATCCTTCCCCTCGGGGCATTGGTTTTGCCCATGGGGAAGAACTTAGCCAGGAACGCCGCTTTGAGCACTTGGCCCACGCACGACGACTTCCTTGTCCTTGTAGAACCACTATTTCGCCTTCCCCACGAGGGAGAAAGGAAACAAAGGCGAGCCCGATAACGTCGGGGTTCGGCGTCCTTGATGACGATGGTGTCACATAGCTCAAGGAAGTGTTGGAGATGAGCGTTGGCGTCCTCGCTAGGCAGCCCACGAATGGGTGGCTCGCACCATGGTGATCGGACCCAAAGTCGCAGCGACTCAAAGTTTTTGTCCGCCACATTCACCACCGGCCGGTGGGCACGTTGGTGACGGGGCGGGAGTAGAGAAATCGCGCGGCGACTCCCGGCCATGGCTTGAGTTGCGGTTGGTGCGGGGATGTCGGTCTCGATTGTTGGGGTTCTCGGCCGAAGAAGAAGCGGCACGAGACCTGTTCTTCCTTAGGAGTGCCTCCGGATCGGAGGTGAAGTTTTTTCGGCAAGTAGGAAAGCGACATACACTATCCTGTTTTCATCCACAAAGGAGAAAACATAAAAGATTAGCCTTTGTATGAGCAAATGGTAGCCACGCACACATTTCATATTCATAGCCAGCTATTTATTATTTTTTTTCACAATGCCTTCCCGCAACGGTGCCGTAAATGCTTGTTGACATTTCTTAGCGCAATCAAAGGAAAGCGGTATAAAACCCATCCCCCCAATTGGCGCCAGAATGCGCACCGACATTCCCAAGTAAAACCACCATGTCGGGTGATCCGAAAGGGATTGTCAACGGGATAGATCTTGCCATCTTAGATATTTCATCCGCAGCGCACGGATCTATCATTGTAGCATTTCACCCGGGAAGTATTCGGGGTATCGTTATTTATATTTTCCCAAAGGAAGGCATGTGATTAATAAACTAGCATGGCATCGAATAGAGGAACATGTGTTTGCTTAGACCAAATTGTTCATAACGGGGGTAAGCAATAATGGTTTATGGATAGTGTGACACACACTTAAGAATCCACCAGCAAAAAGGATAAAGAAAATAGATAAAGAATAAATAAATAATCTAATGGAGTAATTCTAATGTATCTAGTCATGGCCATACAAATGAATAGTTAGGATCATATGCAAACTGATTTAATCATGTTTAGGTCTAGGATAACAGGGGAGACTCCCGGATACCATACGGCCCGATAGGAAGCATTTACGAACTCTGCGGCACACACACCTAACGTGGGGGGATTTCAAAAGGGGCGGTCAAGGCTTGTCACGACCAAGCCGCCTACCCCCTCAACCGTGGCGTGCACTCATATCCGCGGTGTCGTAATACCGGGCACCATGCCGCATATTAGAGCACTACTCTTGTCCCCCAGGATCCCCACTCGTCGAATGGGACGGACTAGAACAAGAGCAAACCCGAAGGAACAACGAACCGTTATCCCACCTCTAATCAAGTTAGGCATATGATGATCGATGATGAACCGAGATGAACATGTCACGATTATGATATGTACACTATATGCTAGTTCATATACCAACACAAGAACATGAACAAGACTAAACTCTAGTTCATAAGTTAGGCCAAGAACATAGATATAAGACTTGTAAATAGAAGAATGCTCCATAGAGAAGATGTATTACCAAAGCACTTTCTTCTAGGAGACAAGCCCTCCTTGTAGCTCTTCTACTCCAAGTGCTAACCAAGAACTAAGAAGAAGAAGAAAGTAGAAGAAGAAAGAAGAAATAGAAGAAGAGAGAGAGGTAGAGGTGGTAGAGAGAGAGAGATTGCGGGTTTCTTTGGACTCCAAGTGGTGTGTGTTGAGAGAGGAGGAGAGGGGGACTACTTATACACTTGGAGGAGGGGCCTAAATGCTAATTTACACCAAAACCGACTGATAAACCTTCCTATTCTGAGCAAACCGACCATCCAATGGCGGAATCCCCATTTGGTAGGTGCATGAACCGCCTCCCCTCGGTTTGGGCGAAGCGCCTCGGGGAGGGTGCGGCCGCACCGGGTGGTCTTGTAGCGCACCCCCCTCGGCTACTGGCCCGGCCTCGGTGGGGTGTCTTCCCTTGTCTTGAAAAGTTGTGGGCGGGCTTGGCTCGCCCAGATTTTGATGTTTTGGATCGATTTGCTCCTAGGCTTGTGTTTTGCAATAATGCGCTTTCCGGGATGGCGTACTTTGGTCGATTTTCCACTTGCTTTTATTATAATTCTGCAAAATAAAATAATAGACACTACAAGTGAAATTTTATTAGTGATAAATGCATATGAGTATAAAAGGTATAGTTTTACTCCCTTTATGGTAGTAAGTTGACGGAAAAATATGTCGTTAGTGACCAGTCAACACTTGTATCATGTCATGTTGCCCTCGTCAAAGGCCAAACCACTAGGAGAGACTAGTCATATGCTTTGATCAAGAAGTGCAAAGTGTGTGGGATATATATATTTGTATTTTGGGTGGACTCCAAGTATCATGACTCTCTCTTGCTTTTTGAATGAAGGAGGTATGGGCTACCTTTATTTCTCTCTGTTTTTTTGGACAGTCTTGACTTCCTCGTCTTTATTGGGATATTTGTCCATCTTTCTTTTTCTTTCTTTTTAAGCATAGCCCATACTTCTCCCTTTTTGTAACAAGAATTTTTTTGTGAGAGAGTATGATAAAATGACTGGAGTTTATTTTTGGTGGATGGAAAGGTGCATGTTGTGCGCAATTCTCGGTGTGAGAATCGGGCGATTATTTCGGGTGTATGTGTTTTTGATCATGGGCATATGAAAAGAATCTCAACATGGGTTACGGCTTTTTGAAAAGGGCTCACCAAGAAAACAAGTATCATATGACTAAGGTTTTCAAGATTGATTATATCATCTTGTCATGTGGCTTTGGTGGGATTGTGCATATCATTGAGGAACTTTGAATTTTGAATTTTTGAAAAGAAATCTCTCGGATGTCAAGTCATTCTAGGAATAATGTCATAGCAAGCTCATTTTACCATATCATATTCGGCAACAACTTAGATCGAGATAAAGCTTATGCAACCCACATGAATCAGGCCTTTCACGGTGAGATTAAAACTTAGCCACTAAACTCAAACTTTAGAGAAATTCAAGTTATAAACTACGCCGACAAAGGCAAAACATAAGACAGAGCAACTATTCATCATTTCAACAAGGGTTTAAAATTAAACATTTTCATAGCTCATATGTATAGACATGAAAGCATAAGAAGAGCTACTTATTCTATTTTTGTTTTTTTTTTTTGATGCAAGGTTGCTAAAAAATTAAACATGCTAAAATAAAATAAAGTTTATGAAAAAATAAATATGCAATGCAATGATACTGCTTGAGGGGTCCTCCCAAGCCGCCCGGAGGGGCTCTTGATCGGGATCGAAGCCTTGGTGCCTCGAGAATGCTTTCCGCAAGCGTTGCGAGTAGCCATGTTTACCTCGAATCTGGTCCCATCGTTCTTTGGTTTTTGATATTCCCGATTCTGCGCCAGCGATGGGTGCCGCGCATGAGTGTTGAGTGTATGCTCTATGTTCCGTGTGCGAACATCGAGGTTCCGTAGGCTGGGCGTTGATAGCCTCCAACCCGTATCTTGATGGCCCGGGTTGGACTTGTGGAGGCATATCGTCGGAGGCTTTGGAAAAGTCAACCCCGTTGCCCCTCCATGCTTCGCAGATCTCCTTCGAGGCCACTCGATGGTGCGGGGTGTCCTAGGCTGGGGCTCCCACCTAGGATCATACCCGGGGTGCTAACCCCAGGGGTCCCCCCATACGATAGAACCCCTACCGCACGGAATGCGCAGGCCGTGGTGGTGGCGTGAAGTATGCCGCATGTGAGCTTGAGCCGACCTCGTTCTCCCCGCACCTTGCGTGTGGAACTGCTTTCGGGGTCCCCGCTGCGACACCGCTTGTTTGTTCGAGAAGGTCATGGTCGATCCCGGGCGTGTGTTGGAACACACGATCCTTGAGTAGGAGATATGCTTGCATCTCCCGGTCTCCCCTGATGTTGAGGTACGGAGCGTCGGCTTCGTTGATTGTCGGGGGAGCTTGGGCTTCTTCCTCCCCGACAGGTGCAGCATCTTCTTGCATGGGAGAGCTCTCTTGCTCGTCGAGGTCGAAGGAGCTCGTGCTTATATGTCACGAGCTTTGTCTTGACGACGCTTTTAACCCGCCGAGCTCTTCCGACTTTCTTCATGGTTGCTGCAAAAACGCTTGAGCAAAACCTCGGGTGTGCAAGGGTTAGATGAAAGTATGAACTTTCACACCCGTGATCTTGCTTGGCACAATGTTTTTGGTGGAGAAAATAGAGTGTAGAGCAAAGTGGGAGAGAGTGTGAGAGTGAAAATGAGTGAGAATGGAAGGTGGGTGCTCTCACACCGGCGCCCGGGCTATTTATAGCCGAAAGCAAACGGCCGGGGTGCGCACCTTGCAACGGATAGGAGCCGATTGGCGAAGGTGGGGCCCACGCGGGGCCAGCGGGGGTGCGACCGCACCTACCCCGCCCGAGGTCGCTTGTGTCGAGCCTTGGTCGGGGTAGGCGTGCTCCACGAAAAAGTTCGTGGGATCGTTGTTTGCTCGCCCCGGTTCGGTCGTTTTTCTCCCCTTCTTGATTTTCTCCAAAAATTTTCAAACTTTTCTCTTTTTTTATATATACTTTAAAATTTTATTTGGAAAATATTTTCTTTATATAATTTTATTTAGGAAATATTTTTCTCATTTTTTATAAAAGAATTTATTTTATTTATAAAAAATTATTATTTTGGTTTTCAAAAATATTTATATATTTTTGTTTGATAAATATTTTTGTTTTGTTTTGATAATTAATATATATATTATTATTATTAATTTTTTTCAAGTGCCAATTTTGTTGGCAAAAGGGGCGGAGTTATTTATAGTCACCGGCCTTTGACTCCCCCATTCGGCGCGGCGGAAAGTACACGCCTCGGGGGTCTGAGTCGATCCTCCAACACACCATACCGGTTTTGATGATGATTCCGGGTGTGTTGTTGCTTGTACCCAATGAATGGGCACTTTACCGCCTTACTCCCCGACATGAAAGATGATGAAGCCCTTCCCCATGCGGATGTCGGCTTTGGTCCGTATAGAGGAATGGTCTCCCCGTAAGGAGAGACACATCCTCTTTTGGGCCCATGTCAAGGACCACTAAGTCTATGGGGATGTACTCCTTCTTAATCTTGATCAGCATGCCTTTGAGTATTCCCTCGGGCCGCCGTGTTGTTTGATCTGCCATTTGGAGGCCGAAACTTGCGAGGTGCAAGTGTCCCACCATGGATTCGTCAAAGGTGGCTTTGGACATCACATTGATACCGGCCCCAAGTCACAAAATGCATTGACGGTTGTGGGGCCAATGGCATAGCTAATAAGTGGACGTCTAGGGTCTCCCTTCTTGGCAATAAACGGCGAGTCCACGGGGGATCTTTGCAAGCTCGAGTGGGTTGACTTAGCCTCGAGAGATATCATGTTAACCCGACTCATGCGGGGTTTCGGGTTGCCCCGAATCCTCCTTTCGAAGTCGTTAACTGGGTACTTGTGCAAAGCAATCTGGGCCAGCTGTGTCTCTATCATCTTGTTGAAGCTTAGCTGATTTTTCACAGCTAATGTCAACCCTTCCAGCTTGTTATTTACTCCCTCAAGGATTTCATCTATTTGGCTCATCTTTTTGGTGAGGTTTTCGTTGATCTTAGCTTGGCCGAATACTAGGTCCTTGAGTGAAGGTTGATCGGAGTTATAATTGGGGTTGTAGCCCCGGTTACCTTGGAATGGTGGCGGGATCTGGTTGTTCCAGCCTTTTGCCGAGGTTGGCGGTACCCGTTGTTGTTGATAAATCTTTGCTTCCTCTCGGGTCTCGGGGCAATTATCCCCCGAGTGGCCAACTTCTCCACAGGTCTCACATGTCATGTGTGAGTGCGTTTAAAGGCGGGCCGCGATTATTCGTGTCGGTGTTTGCGTTCATCTAGCTTCTTCAAAGCAATAGATCCATTTTTGCGGCAAGCACATCTGCCTCCTTCACGGTATGCATACCTTTTTGTGTTTTTGGCTGGGGTTCTGTCCTCCCCCGGCTACGGTTTGCCACCATCTTGTCAATCGTCGTGGCTTTGATCGATGGTGGCGATAAGAATGCGCCACCGGCAGCGGCATCTTGGTGCCCCTTTGATATGGCCGTGAAACCATTATAGAAGTTACGGAGCATCAGCCAATTCTCCATCCCGTGGTGCGGGCATGCTTGAATGTATTCTCGCGGCCTTTCCCACGCCTCGGAATGGATTCCATTGAATTTTTGCCGAAATTGGCGATCCTTCCCCTTGGGGCATTGGTTTTGCCCATGGGGAAGAACTTAGCCAGCTTATTTGTGGAGCACTTGGTCCACGTATTGGCCGGCTTCCTTGTCCTTGTAGAACCATCGCTTTTGCCTTCCCACAAGGGAGAAGGGAACAAGCGAGCCCCGATAACGTCGGGCTCGGCGTCTTGATGACAATTGTGTCGCATAGCTCAAGGAAGTGTTGGAGATGAGCGTTGGCGTCCTCGCTAGGCAGTCCACGAAGGGACCGGGTACGCACCATGGTGATTAGCCCAAAGACGTAGTTCGAAGTTCTTGTCCGCCACATTGACCACCAGCCCGGTGGGCACGTTGGCGGCAATGAATAGAGAAATCGCGCGGCGACTTTTGAGCCATGGCTTGCGGTTCGGTTGGTGCGGGGGTGTCGGCCTCAAGCGGCCGGGGTTCCAGATTGAAGAAGAAGAAGTACGGGACCTGTTCTTCCTTAGGAGTGCCTCGGGATCCTCGATGAAGTTTGCGGCAGCTTGGAAACCTCGACATACACTATCTGTTTTCATCCACAGCGAGGAGAAAACATAAAAGATTAACTTTGTATGAGCAAGTGACTACCACGCATACACATTTCATATTCATAGCCAGCTAGTGATTTCTTATAATAGTGCCTTCCCCGGCAACGGCGCCAGAAATGCTTGTTGGCGTTTCTTAGCGCAATCACTAGAAACAGGTTTAGAACCCATCCCTAATGACGGTACCGAAACGCGTCGTCGATATCACTAAGTGGAACCACCGTGTCGGTGATAGCACTAGGTCAATCAATGGTGATAGATCTTGCCATAGTTGATATTCCATCTGCAAGCGCACGGATCTATCATTGTAGCATTTCACCCAGAAGTATTCAGGGTATCGTTATTTATATTTTCCCAAAGGAAGGCTTGTGTTATAAGAAGCTAGCATGGCATCCGGATAATGGAATGTGTGTACGCTAAGTCCAACTTGATCATAACAGGGGGTAAGCAATACGGTTCATAGATAGTGTGACACACACATTGGAATCCACCTTGAAAGGATAAAGAAAATAGATAAAGAATAAATGAATATCCTATTGGAATATTCTAATGTATCTAGTCGTGGTCATACAAATGAATAGTTAGGATCATATGCTCACACGATATAAGAATGGTTAGGTCTAGGATAACAGGGGAGACCTCCCGGATACCATCCGGCCCAATGGAAGGTATTTTTTGAACTCCTACATCACATGCAAAGCGAGGGGGGATTACGAGGGGACGGACGGGGCTGTCACAACCGCCGCCTACCCCCCCACGACCATGGCATGCTCTCATATCCGGAAGGTGTCGTAGTACCGGGCACCATGCTGCGTGCTAGAGCACTACTCTTGTCCCCGGGATCCCCACCCCTACGGATGGGACGGACTAAGACAAGAGCAAACCCGAAGGAGCGATGAACCGTTATCCCACCTCTAATCATGTTATGCATACGATGATCGATGAAGAGCGAATATGAACATGTCAAGATCATGATATGTAAACTATATACTAGTTCATATACCAACACTATAACATGAACAAGACTATACTCTAGTTCATATGTTAGACCATGATCATAGAAATTGAACTTGCAAATAGAAGAAAGATCCATCGAAAGTATTATTACCAAAGCTCTCTTTCTTCTTGGAGACAAGTCCTCCTTTGTAGCTCTTCTACTCCAAGCTCTAACCAAAGAAGAAGAAGAAGAGTGTGGTGGTAGAGAGTGAGGTGAGTGTGTTGTAGGTAGACTCCAAATGGCGTGTGTTGAAGAAGGAGGAGAGGGGGAGCTAGTTATACAAGTGAGAGGAGGACAAAAGTACCTAATTACCCCTAAACCGACCTAAGGAACACGTCTAGGTACGATGAACCGGCCATCCCACCAGCCGAACCGCCCTCCTTGGCACTTATTGCACCGCCTCCACGAGTTTGGGCTCGAACAGCCTCAGGGAGGGTGCGGCCGCACCTTAGGGTGCGCGTACACCCCAGGCTCGGTTCGGTCCGGGCCTCGGCGGGGTCGTGATGTTGGGCCCGAAAAGTCGGGCTGGTGATGTTTGCTCGGCCCATCTACGGCGTTTTTGGTCCAATTCAACCCTGGGCTTGTGATCTTCCAAAATACGCTTTCGGGGTTGCGCCTTTCGGTCATATTTCCACCTGTTTTCATTATAAATCCTACAAAATATATTTTGGACACTACAAGTGGAAATATGTGAGTAATAAATGTATATGAGTATGAAAAGGTATAGTTTCACCCCCATTATGGTAGAATGTTGACGGGAAAAATATGTCGTTAGTGACCGGTCAACAAAGTTCTTATAACCATCATGGCATATCCTCACATACAAAGGGTACGAAATAAATGGGAACACATTTTTATACGGTATCCCAGGATAAAAGGAGCACCAACCAAAAACAGTGATGTCCGCATAGATGCCATAGACCGGATGGGAGGAAGCAAACATATTATGGCTACATAGAGGAGATATGGGAACTAGACTATGGAGGTAATTTCAAGGTCCCTTTGTTCAAGTGCCGGTGGGTGAAGTTGTGGGAGGCGGGTTAGCAGTCGACCCAGAGTATGGAGTGACAACAGTAGACCTCAACAATATTGGGTATAAAGAAGAACTATTTGTCCTCACCAAAGATGTAAGTCAGGTGTTCTATGTCAAGGACATGTCTACAAAACCTAAGAGAGGGGAAAACAACAAAGATTCAACCAATGATGAGTCCAAGCGCCACATAGTCCTTCAGGGGAAAATAAACATCGTAGGAATTGAGGACAAGTCAGACATGTCAGTAGATTATGAAAAGGAAGTCAGAATTGTGCCCTTCATAGTGAACAAGGATCAAGCATCACACTAAATGATGAAGACACTCCATGGTCACGATCCAAGCCCGCTTAATTTAGTGTTTGTTTAATGATCTATTTTGAGACATTAATTATGTTATAATTTTGACCGAACATTCATTCCAAGTGTTCTATTGGTCACAAAGTTTTAACACTTTGTAGATCTTGATGAGTTGTAACACCTTTGTATTCAAAAGTTTTTCATCCGAGGTTATTTAGTGTTCCGTTTGACAAGGCTTGACCAAGTCAAATCTTGAATTTTTAAAAATGACACCTTCAAGCGCTACTATTTGAAACTCTAGATGGCTTCAAATTGAAAAGTTATAAATGCCAAGTTTGTTAAACTCTTCAAGATCTATATTTGGTATTTGGGTCAACTTTTCATTTTTCAAAGTTTGGGCGTCTCGAAATTTGAATTTTTAAATTTTTACAACTCCGAACCAGTTTTGAAGCCCAAGACGTTCTCAGATTCAAAACTCATGAATACCCAAAATTCATAACTCATCAAGATCTACAAACTTTATTTAGGTCATTTTTGCATTTGAGAAAGTGTAAGGAAAGTTTAACTCTACAACGACAAGTGTCTCCCGTAGTTTCATAAACTCTATGTGAGATCCATGATTCTATGACTAGTGTTTACTAACACTTTCTCAAAAAAAATGACCTATATAAAGATTGTAGATCTTGATAAGTTGTAACACCTTTGTATTTAAAAGTTTCTCATCCGAGGTCATTTAGTGTTCCGTTTGACAAGGTTTGACCAAGTCAAATCCTAAATTTTTTAAAGATGACACCTTCGCGGTACTATTTGAAACTTTAAATGGTTTCAAATCGAAAAGTCATGAATACCAAGTTTGTTAAACACTTCAAGATCTACAGTTGGTATTTGGTTCAACTTTTCATTTGACAAAGTTTCATCGATTCGAATTGGTTTGGTACTTTATTCAATTCAATTGAATTTTTCGCGTGACTTCGCCTTTGAATTATACGTTGAAATGAATCCACCCACGAAAAGTTTTACGCGTACAAATGACGTGAAAACAATTTTTCTGTCGAAAAACATTACATTTAATTATTTTAGTTAAAGGCAACAATTTTGCGTTAATGAACTATTGATTATTAATTACATGATGATCGCTATTCAAAAGAATAAAATAAAATATTTCAAGTACATATTTTTCTTATGTGCAATAAACAAAATCAACTCTAATTGTTTTTAAAAAATTTTATGATTTGCTATATAATTTACTAAGAAAATAACTTGTATTTAGACATTAAATAAAATGAAATTAAAAAAAAACCAAAAGCTGTGCACATGGATGGCGGGAAGTGAAAAAATTTACCTTTATTCATTTTGGGCTGGCAGCCGGGAATAAAGGTGTCGCGCCCGCCAAAATTTTCCTTTTTCTCCCCAGCGGTGGCTTGAGCGAGGAATGAAGAGTTCTGCCTTTATTCCCGGTTGGTTAGTCCGCCCGGGAGTAAAGGCCTTTACCCCTGGGGCGTTGGGGCGACCGGGAACAAAGGTTCTCGGTATAAAGTGCGCCACCGGCCCCTTCATCTTCCTCCCCTTCCTCTTCCTCGTCGCCGCCGCGGCCGCCGCCCGCCGCCCCCTGCACGCCGGCGCCATCACACCGCCCCGGCCCTCCGACACGCGTGTCACCGAAGGTTGGCCACTATCACGCCGGATCCACCGACACGCCTCCACCGACGCCGCCAAGACGCCAAGAACGGCAGCGCCTCCTCCACCCGACGCCGGGCGGCTTTCCACCGCATGCGCGCCCGCCTATACTCTGGATGTCGATGCCGGCCTCCACTGCGGCGTGGGTCCCCTCCACCGACGTGCTTCCACCGCAGTGTCGCCTCCACCGACGCCGCGGCCAAGCCCGCGCACCACCGCCACCGCCAAGACCGCACCGCCCTCCACCGACGCTATTAAGCCCATCGCTCAGCGCCCGGCCGACGCGGGCAGCGCTCCACCGCCGCGCTCTACACCGCCACCGGCGCCCGTGCAAAGGTAGAATTAATTTATGTAAAAAAAAACAAAACAAAACCTAGACTTTGTAGGATTGATGTAAAAAAACCTAGACTTGTTGTAGAATTGATGTAAAAAATCAAAACCAACCTAGGGTTTCAGACGAATGTTAGGGTTTCGGCGATGTTAGGGTTTTCGACGACGAGAAACGTTTTCGACGAGGGTTCCCGCCGAATGTTGAATGTAAAAAAAATTCAAAACCAAGTTTCCGACGATGTTAGGGTTTTGAAGCGGCGAAACCTTTTTCGATCTATCTCTATTTTCCGATGAGTTGAATGTAAAAACAATCAAAACCAAGTTTCCGGCGAATGTTAGGGTTTCCTACGATGTTAGGGTTTCAGACGACGAGAAATGTTTTTCGATATGCACTGCTTTTCCGATGAGGGTTCCCGATGAATGTTGAATGTAAAAAGAAAATCAAAACCAAGTTTCCGGTGATGTTAGGGTTTCCGACGATGTGAAACCTTTTTGATCTATCTCTATTTTTCCGACGAGTTGAATGTAAAAAAAATCAAAACCAAGTTTCCGATGAATGTTAGGGTTTCCAACGACGAGAAACATTTTTTTCGATCGGCACCGATTTTTCCCACGAGGTTTTCGACGAATGTTGAATGTAAAAAAAATCAAAACCAAGTTTCCGACGGCGTTAGGGTTTTTGAAGCCGTCATAGTTTATTAGAACTTATAAATGCTAACTTCTTCTCATCCCATCTTGGGGGAAAAATGTCAAGCGACTTACAATTTATTTGTTTTTGTTTTCAGGTTTAGATGGCGACCAGAGAGGCAGCGACATGGATGAAAAAGAACTAATGTTGAATATTATCCATGGTGGCAATCAACAACCTATCGATGATAATAACCAACAGTAGGATGCGAGAAGAACTCCAATACTTAATGGATTTGTGGACAACAACCCGGATACTTATGATAATACCGTGGAGGTATATATATATATATATGTTTGATTATGTATAATTTATTATTTGTTCACATGAATTAATATATGTAAACCTTTCCTTATTTTAATGTCTTTGTGTTTCTATGCATACACAACCCTACGGATCGACGTCAACAACTGCCAAGAGTAAGACTATTCAAGGGCCCATAAAGCATTTGGAAGGCAGCTATATCATCTCGAATTCGAAGTGGGTGCAGGGGAAACCACTAGGAGAACATGCAACGAAATATTTGTGCCCCTTTGTGGGTACCTTGTAAGGGAAAGGATCCCGATCACTTATCATGAATGGAAGAAGAAGAGTGCTCCTCATATTAGTTACATCTCGATGTTGACAAGAATCTAATTTGGGGTGACATTAATCTCAAATTCACGTTTGATCTGAGAAGTATCACGATGTCATCACACATGAGCAGTTGGTGGCTAAAGTTTATATTTGGAGTATGAAGATGGCCATCCAATTTGTGTCTTGGAAGAAGGAAGCGTACAATAAATTCATCGGAAGAATGCGGAATGAGACTCCAAATTGGTTTGTTCAAGCTCAGATTGTGAAGCAAAGGCCCTATTGGGAGGAATTTGTGCGATTACAAGAATTCGAGAAAGAGGCCAGTGTTGATGGTAGTTATAGTCCTAATTTATATATGAAATATACCATTGTTGGTATTTATTAAGTGCAATTAGAATATGAAGGATTCATGGCGCATACGAGAATACCATTGTAGCTTTTCCGTAGGAGAGTATTCTAGAGTATCGTATCCACAGGGAAGGTTTGGCTAAAGAATTTTAATAACTCACAATCATGCATCTACTAACTTAGCAAACCACTAGACTAAAGTGAGGGGGTAAATGATAGATGATAGGAGTTATGAATAATATCACACACAAGAGAATTCCTATGACAAATGTGTAGTAGCAAGTTGAGAGGACAGCGGGAGAGATCAAGGTTCCTATGTACTTCTCTATTACTTAGGTTCTATGATAGCAATCACACAAAAAGCACTTTGGAGCAGCGGGTCCTTTCCAACTCTCAAAAAAGACTGGGAAGAAAGTAGTTGGGAGAAGGCTGCCAAAAGCTCTACGAAACACCAACCCAAACATGGTGGATTACATCGACTGACAGGTCGGCCACTCCGGGGCTACCACAACTATCCGTAGGATTAGGGGCAACCTCGGGTAACCTATAGCCTAGACACCATGTCTATACTATCGATTACTACTCTAATTACCTAGAATAACTAGAGCCCTCAATATGAGCGGAGATCCCATGCAATGGTATAATAACTATACTAACCAATTATATGAAAGACATGAAAATAATAGAGAAGATAAATATATAAATCATGAGTCTTACAAAGAAAGGATACGAGACATACCAAACTCGAAAGACTTCTCGAGCAGGAGGCGCGGCTCGCTCTCCCTATCTCTCTAGTTGCTAATCTACTATATTGGAGAGTCTAGCCCTAATTCTCTAGTGGAGAGGTTGTCCTCACATTGGGACACCTCGATGATGAAAACATCAAGGGATAATGAATGGAATGAATTAGGGTTTCACCCGGGGGGTAGGGGGTCTTGTTATATAGCCCCGGAGGATGCACCGTGGCCCTTTCATCAAACCGACCTTGGTCAAGGGCTTAGATCTCCCCTCAATGGCGGTGACGAACCGACCTTGGAAGCCGGTGGGCGAGGTGGGCCCGAGTGCGGCCGCCTCGGCTCTACGCCGGGTGGGTCCCACCTTCGGGGGCCCGTGTTGCAGGGTCTTCTAGAGTGTTCTTACTTGGTTGCCAAGTTGAGTTGCGTTGCCGATAAGTCTTTGCATCATATTGCTTGCAAACTGCGGCGTTTTCTGTTTAATCCCTCGAAAAGATATAAATCACCAAAACTCATGGAATTATGTTAGTCCGGCCCCTAAACTATGTTGATATTTATTTTAAGCCCTTATTTCATGTTTAGTTGACTATTAAATATTTGCTATAATAGGTGTCAACAACCATCAACCAAGGATCAATGCTAGTAAAAGATTATTATTTCTAATGATTTCCATGAGTTTTGTTGCATACATAGTTTTGCAGGAAATATCCAGAAATGACTAGAAAAGAGCTGAAAAGAGGAGAAAATGAGAAATAGAAGAAAAGGACCGAATCAAAGGCATTAATATAAATTCCAGGGACCTAAATGATGAAAGAAGACAGCTCGCACAAGACGGGGCCCACCCATGGCCAAGTGGGGCCGGGTGGCCTGCCCTATGGGGCGGGTGGCTGCCACGGAGGATCCACGTGTCGCTTCTCGGAACCTTCCCACAACCGACATACAGATCCAATCTAAGCCGTCCAATCAAGTCGGTTTGATCCAGGGCGCCGGTTCATCCTAGGAGGCTATATAAGCGAGGCGAGCTACCCCCGAAACCCTAATCGAGAATTCATTATTCGGAATTCATAAGTCTAGATCCATTGTAATTAGAAAGAGAGATTAGTACTAGGGTTTCCAAAGATTAGAGGATTAGAGAGCTCTAGTTCTTTGAGAGATTAGAGTATTAGACAATCTATTAGAGATTCAAGGAAGAGTTCGAAAGCGTTGGCTCGGGATTTGAGATCTATTATATTTGGAGATTCGGTAATAAATTTATCGATTTCTCATTATGATTATGCTTTATTTTATTGTATTATTTGTTGTTATGTTCTTAGTATGTTCTAGTTTGATATTTGATATAGCTATGGTTATTGATTATTATATGCATGAGATCATGGACAGCTTAGCTCTATTCTCGAGGGGGTTAAGTCATAAGTTATATGTAAGCATGGTGCTTAGATATAAGTTATTTGCGGATGCCCGCTATATGCTGGGTCGTGGGGTAGTTTGTGAGGGTGACTGCCTGATTGAGTCTTCTATAAACCTCCCTCCGCATATAGTGAATGGTAGAACGTGGTCGCGTCGGAGGCTAGTTTATTTTATAATAAATCCTCCTTAGTTGATGTTCCTCTTGCTATATAATTATGATTTGGTCAACGTGCTATAGATGATGATATTTTACCTACTATGCTTAGACTTAATGATTGGTAGTTATTTAGAAGTCTTTTACTCATAGAGTAGTTATGATTGCCTTTACCATATTAGTTGAGCCTCTATCTCTCTACGTCTCATGGAATACCCTAGTTACCATTATTACTTTTTATTGTCATTTGTTATCTTTAGTATTATTATTTTTATTATTATTTATTATCTTTTATCTTTTATTTACCCCCTGCTAAAGTATTGGAATGATTGATTTATTATAAGTAGTTATAGTATAGATTTATTATGAGCCATATGAATGTTGCCTCACAGTCCTTCCTTTGGGAAAAATATAAATTACAATACCTAGAATACTCTAGGTGAAGTGCTACAATGGTATAAAGTTTATTTTTAGAGTTATATCTGTGCACTTGTGGATATAAAAATTATTTTATATATGTGACAAGTAAGTGTAGATTTATTTTATACCAAGTGTTTCTAGGCGCCGTTGCGGAGTTAGGTTTTGTTTACCTATCCATATAAGCGACGACGTTTAGAAATGCCAACAAGCATTTCTAAGCGCCGTTCTTGGGAAGGAAGAGTAAATATGTCTCTAGAATAATAAATACTTATAAATAAATCATAACCTTTACTTTAGCAGGATTACCCTTGTTTTGTTTTTCTTTTATTTATTTTAGGTAAGATCGTATTTGGTTGTGGATCATCGGTTTCTCATCAATTTATTACCAATCGATTTGAAGAAGAAGTTTTGAAGTCGGGTCTGCGAAGTTATGGCAAACAAGACTCTACACGAATTCTCGGCTCCTAGCATTGAGAATATTCATGTTGGACCAACGTTGAACATCAAGGAAAGCTTTGAGTTGAAGCCAAGCCTCATCAACCCTGATTCAAACTATTACTTTTAGTGGGAACTTACATGAAGATGCCACCACTCATTTTGAGAACTTTTTGGAGATCTCAGCACCATCGTCATCAAGAACGTTCCACAAGACATCATATTACTTCGTTTGTTCTCATTCTCGTTGGAGGGACGAAGGCGAATCATTGGTTCTACGTGAGCAAGGATCGATTCACTACTTGGGCATTATGTGTTGAAGCATTTTTAGAGAAGTACTTTCCGGCCCAGTAAGACCAACATGATGAGAGGTAGAATCGCAACATACCAATGGACTAAAAAGGAGAACCTATTCTAGATGCATAGGAGCGCTTTCAAGACTATATTGAAGACCCGCCCGCATCATGGGATGGAAGAATGGTTACCCATATAGACCTTGTTCCATGGATTAATTAGAAGATCACAAGAATGCTTAGATGCTACTTTGTTTGGAGGATCATTTATGTCCCTCACCCTTGAAGAAGCCCAAGAAATCATGGAGAGTATATCCAGAAAATCATGGATGGACGTCATACAACATCCAACCATGCCATGAAAGTGAAGCAATGCCGAGGAAGAAGTATGTGCCTTATCTACTAAGATGGATGTGCTATTGACTGGCTCGGGCGGAGAGCAAATTATAAAAGGGATAGACAAGCCATTCAAGATGCATACACCGCACAGAATCAGAAAAGAAAGTGTTTAGAATCCCCTAAATCTCAAGATCTTAATATTATCAGCTCACCACAGAAGGGTCAAGGAGAGATTCAACCAAAATCGACCACCCAAGGTAAGTACCAAGGTGAGTATAAAATTAAACAACCTCCTCTGAGAGAGTTAATTTTACAACAATCTAGAATTAATGAGATGGTTAATAAGAAGCTTGCTACTAATGATAAGATGTTAGAAAGTATTAATGAGAAATTAGATCAGTTTTCATCTGCTTTTCAAGATCGGGATGTTTTTAATAAAAAGATAAAATCACAAGTATTACATTTATTTGCTAGATTGCCTGTTGCTACTAACCATGAGCAGGTACATAATATCACTACAAGGGGAGGTAAAGCTACTCGTGACCCACCTTATCCCAAGGGAGCACGAAGACCCCCAGCTATAGTGCAGGCAGAAGCAGAAGAGGAAAAAGATGAGTCAGAAGCAGAAGAAACTACACCACAAGAGCATGAGCTGCAACACGATTATCATGACCCAGCATTTAGCAAGTTCGTGGAAGTGATCAAGAAGCTATATATCAATGTTCCGTTGATGGATGCCATGCAAGTGCCTACTTATGCAGAATATCTCCGAGACATCCTCAACAATAAAAGGCCACTTCCTACCACTGAAGTTATCAAACTGACAGAGGAATGTAGTGCAGCCATTTTGAACACAGTACCTGTCAAGAAGAAGGATCTTGGACATCTTACCATTGAGTGCTCGATCGGAAGGCATATTTTTGAGAATGCATTATGTGATCTTGGAGCAAGTGTCAGTGTCATGCCAAAGACAATTTTTTACAAGCTCAACTTCTCAACACTTACACCCACCTCAATATGCTTGCAACTAGCAGATCAATCAATTCGGTACCCTGTGGGAATAGCTAAGAATATTCCAGTAAAAATCCAAAGTTTCTTCGTCCCAGTAGACTTTGTGGTACTTGATATGCAAGAAGACATAAAGACACCACTCATATTTGGAAGACCTCTGCTGAGTACACTTAATGCTCACATTGATGTTGGAGTTGGAGAAATAAAGTTAACTATTAATGGAAAGAAGAGAAGTTCGCTTTCAAACCGGCTAAGGAGCAAGCCTCATTAATAGAAGATAATGAAGAACACGAGTTAAGTATATCATCTCCGGGGCAAGAAGGTGGATCGATCAACTAAATATATCGGAGGACACAAATATTCCAAACTCTCCATTAATAAGGTAACTCGGTAAGAATTGTCATTTTAAATTCCTTGCATTATTATTCATTACTTAGAAAATATAAAAGAGTTTTTCTTAGCATAATATTTTCAAGCCCCATGTAATTAGGATTTCTGATTGTGTTAAACCCGCCATAAGTAATATTTCTTGTGGAGGCGAGAAAAATGCAAAAATCTTGTCATTGGAATTCTTATTTTCATGGATTCATAAAAGTAATTTTGTTATACAATATTTTGTGGGGTGTTATACGGTATAAATACGTGGGAACACATGGGACCCACTTGTCATACACCCATCACTTCCACCTACCACATCCTTTGTCTTTTTCATTTATTCCACTCTCTCCACTCAACCCCACACTCACATGGCACCATTCTAGACAAAGTTGGACGACTAGTTGTGATTAAAGGAGCAAGGACAAGTCAGAGAAGCATCTCGAGGAGGCAGGGCACCTTTGGCCACTAGCCTGGGCCGGGCGGCCTACATGGCCAGGCCGGGCGGCCTCTGGTCCCCTCCTCTCTCTCCCATTCTTCTCTCACCTCTCATTCACCTCATTCTCACCTCTAGAAACCACACCAACCCCGTCGAAACCGAGCACAAGTTCGTGATTCACTTTGAGCAATTTTGGAGAAAAGATTAAGGGAAGTAAAGGTGGAGTAAAAGATCTTTGATTATTTTCTCTAACCCTCACCTCTTCCTTAGTTTTTGTTGTGAAAATTTCTTGCGGTAAGGAACCATGAAAGGTTGGAAGAACACACTCTCATCCATGGTTAGAACAAGGAGTAGATCAAGAGCAAATTCATCCCAAGGGAACTCCGAGATGGACCTTGATTCACCATCACCTTCCATCGAAGGATCTTCATCCCAACCACCCCAAGGTGAAACTCTTTCTCTCTTGCATTTTAAAGATATTCATTTAGAGACTAGAGAGGAGAAAGCTAGATATGCAAATATTAAGGAAAAGGAGTTTGCCTTGACACCTTTTATTGATCCCTAATTGCTTGCTTCTACCGGTATGGATGTGGAATTTCAACAAGTTTTTAGAAGTGTAGGTTGGGGGATGCTTGGGAAATAACTGAAAAAGGGTGTAGATTGCTTACTATTGAATTTTTGTGCACCCTAGAAATATTGAGTCATGGAGTATCTTTTAGAATGTTTAATAAGACATATTCTGTGAATTGGATGCAACTTAGTAGTTTGCTTGGTTTTCCTGAAGCTTGCCATGTTGATATTGATCAAGCTTTGAGAGACTTTGATAGAGCTAGTTTTTGGTTAGATATATCTGGTTTAGTACTAGGAAGAAAGCCTTGCACGGATGAGATTCATAATCCCACTTTAAGATTTTTGCATAGATGGATGAGAATAACTTTCTTTCCTAGAGAAGAGATTAGAACTGCTAGAATAGAGGAGTTGAAGTTGTTGTATGCCATGGTTAGAAAGATTAAAGTTTCTCCTGTTAAGTTTCTTGTTGACTATTGGATTGCATTCCTTAGTCTAAAGAGAGGAAAAATTTCTTGCACTTCATGGATCACTCGTATTGCTAACAATCTTGGTTTACTACAAAATGCTAATATTGAATATATTGAAGAACCTCATTTTGTTGGTGATTACTTGTTTTTCCACTATGCTCATTTGATTAAAAAGAGAGGAAATAAAATTGTCATGTTTTATAAGGGTTACACTAATGAATATGAATTACCAGACCCATCTTTGGGGCTGTATGTGGTGGATAGTTTTGTTTTTGATTTGCAGAAGCAAGGACCAACTTTTGGAAGGAGCTCATCTAGGCGTACAAGGAACCCATAGCCTCACTATCAGGAGCCTATTTCAGCTACATCCAGCTTACAAGGAATTTTATGGTTTTGAGCAACCTGGACCATCAAGACCATATGGAGTAGAAAAGAGGAGAATGGCCATCACCCCATCAATCAGAAACATCTACAGAAACTTCTTGGGGAGGCCAAGGTGAATCATGGGGGCATGGACACTTTGGTGAATATCAAGGATAAGAATATGAAGAAACTAGTAACATACAAGGAGGACGTATGTCTTTCTCTACAGCACCCTCATATGAGCAAAATATCCCAGGACCATTCCCATTCCACCAGCAGCAGCCACAGCCTATTCACTTTGCACCACCACCCTTTGAGTCTTATCAGCAGTATCCACCTCAGTACACTCACTAGGAACCACCACCAGGAGAAAATATAGGTGAGATTTTAACTAACTTTTGGTACTCGTATTGATAATATTGAGAAAGGACTGTAGCAGTTGTAGAATAGTGTGCAGCAGTTAGGAGAAGAAAATCAAAGATTTTATGAGGAGAGCCGGATGAATTGGACATATTTATTTGATGGCTTGCACATTACACCACCGCCACCACCTCGGTGACTACATCAGCTAGCTTGGGGAGGACCCCCATTTCAGGTAAGTTTTCTTTACTTATGTTGTTTTTATGCAAGTTTGTTTATCTTTATGCTTTTTATAAGAAAAACCATAATGACGTGAAAAAAAACCAGAAAACCAAATAAAAATTAGTTGGTAGATTTTTCTTTTCTCGCTTGATAAAATGAAAACCCAAAAATAGAGTGTGTAATATAATCTTGCTTTATTTAGTTTGTTTTAGTTTGCTTTTTAATATGTTGTCTTGTTTTTAAGAGTCTTTGTATATAAGTAGAATCCCAAGTTATGAAGCATGCTCAACATTTTGATAGCACCTAGTGTTTAAACTTGAATTCTTCCATGGGTTGTATGAATTAATTTGACATGAAGATTTGCTCTACACTTTGAAACCTGTGGGATGCACATGCTTGATCTTAATCTAGGTAATTGACGGATATGATATGAGATAGTTTGAGCTGCTGTTTATCTTATTCTAAAATGAGACTAGATTTACGGAGATTTATCTTTTGAAAATCTAAAAATTTCCATGATGAGATTCTACATGACAGAGTGTTACATTCCTACCGAGCCATATATTTGATCTTTAGATTAGGAAAACCTCAGTCATATATGCTGCTTGTTTTGAATTGAGTAGATCAACCTTTGTTGTATACCTTATGAGAGGTTTGTCATACTTTTAAAATCAAGATCACGTACACACACTCCGTCATCCACTTTTATATACATATCTTCATGTTATTCCTACACTTTGAGAGTACGCATCCATGTATTTTCATTCCATCCACCCAAAAAAATGTGTTATTCTCCTACACTTTGGGAGAAGACACCACAAAAAAAAATATTCTTTAGGTTTCTTTCAATGCTCCAAAGTTTCATATATCTCTCTTTTATATATTGTTGTAAAAAGAATCATGGGGCTATGCAAAAGAATTATGAAGAGAGAGTTAAAAAATGGACAAGTGTCTGATGTGAAAACAATGGGTACTTAGATGCCCGCCTCTCTCATTAAAAAAAAAAGAGGGAGAGAAAAGAAAGATAGCCCCTGTTTTTCTTTATGTTTTTAAGTTCAAAATAAGAGAGAGATTATTCCTCAAAAGGAGTAAAGTAGAATTAGGTTAGCCACTTTATATATTCCACCATATTCCACACACATGCACCTCTTGATTTGATTGTATGACTCAACTCTGTTAGGATCCATTGTTTGATTTACAATATATTTTTGCAAGTATGCTACTTTATTTTAGAGTGCCACTCCTATGAGCTCCACATAAGCCATATTTAGAGAGAGTGAGTGAGAAAAGAAAAGAGCTTACTATGATCAGTTTTAGTTCCACAAATTTATCTATGTGCATTTGAGAGAAGGCATGTCGTTCTTATTGCCTTAGAGAGGATCCAAAAATACCACATATGAGTGATTTGAGAGTGTCATGCAATGAATCTCTCGAGTTTCATCTTAAAAACTTATAAAAACTCTAGGTATGATAGTTGAATGAAGAATTTGAGACACAGTGCTCACTTGATCGTTCTGTCTTTCAATTGCTCAAGATTTATGAGATTGCTAAAAGCTCCATGGTTGAAAAAGATACATGAGTAAGTTTGAAAGTTAGATTATTTCATAATCCGAAAGCAGAGTTTTTGTTTAAATGCATGTGTATTTCTTTGAAATCCTCTTGCACCCTTGATTGTTTGCTAAGAGATTAGCAAAAGTTAAGCTTGGGGAGCTTGTTGATGGTAGTTATAGTCCTAATTTATATATGAAATATACGATCAACCAAGGATCAATGCTAGTAAAAGATTATTATTTCTAATGATTTCCACGAGTTTTGTTGCATACACAGTTTTGCGGGAACAATCCAGAAAAAGACCAAAAAAAAGAGCTGAAAAAGAGGAGAAAATGAGAAATAGAAGAAAAAGACCGAATCAAAGGCATTAATATAAATTCTAGGGACCCAAATGATGAAAGAAGACAGCTCGCACAAGACGGGGCCCACCCATGGCCAAGTGGGGCCGGGCGGCCTGCCCTATGGGGCCGAGCGGCCTGCCACGGAGGATCCACGTGTCCTGCTTCTGGAACCTTCGCACAACCAACCTACGGATCCAATCTAAGCCGTCCAATCAAGTCAGTTTGATCCGAGGGCTGCGGTTCAACCTAGGAGGCTATATAAGTGAGGGCAGAGCTACCCTTGAAACCCTAATCTGAGATTTCATTATTCAGAATTCATAAGTCTAGATCCATTGTAATTAGAGAGAGAGATTAGTACTAGGGTTTCCAGAGATTAGAGGATTAGAGAGATCTAGTTCTTCGAGAGATTAGTGTATTAGACAATCTATTAGAGATTCAAGGAAGAGTTCGAGCGTTGGCTCGAGGATTTTAGATCTATTATATTTGGAGATTCGGTAATAAATTTATCTGATTTCTCATTATGATTATGCTTTATTTTATTATATTATCCGTTGTTATGTTCTTAGTATATTCTAGTTTGATATTTGATATAGCTACGGTTATTGATTATTATATGCATGAGATCGTGGGATGACTTAGATCTATTCTCGAGGGGGTTAAGTCATAAGTTATATGTAAGCATGGTGCTTAGATATAAGTTATTTGCGGATGCCCGCTATATCTTTGGGGTCGTGGGGTAGTTCGTGAGGGTGACAGCCTGATTGAGTCTTCTATAATCCTCCCTCCGCATATAGTGAATGGTAGGACGTGGTCGCGTCGGAGGCTAGTTTATTTCATAATAAATCCTCCTTAGTTGATGTTACTCTTGCTATATAATTATGATCCGCTGCGCTATAGATGATGATATTTTACCTACTATGCTTAGACTTAATGATTGTTAGTTATTTAGAAGTCTTTTACTCATAGAGTAGTTATGATTGCCTTTACCATATTAGTTGAGCCTCTATATCTCTCGTCTCATGGAATACCCTAGTTACCATTATTACTTTTTATTGTCATTTGTTATCTTTAGTATTATTATTGTTATTATTATTTATTATCTTTTATCTTTTATTTACCCCCTTCAAAAGTATTGGAATGATTGATTTATTATAAGTAGTTATAGTATAGATTTATTATGAGCCATATGAATGTTGTCTCACAGTCCTTCCTTTGGGAAAATATAAATTATGATACACGGAATACTCTAGGTGAAGTGCTACAATGGTATAAAGTTTATTTTCGAGTTATATACGTAAACTGATGCGGATAAAAATTATTTTATATATGTGACAAGTAAGTGTAGATTTATTTTATACCAAGTGTTTCTAGGCGCCGTTGCGAGAGTTAGGTTTTGTTTACCTATCCATATAGCGGCGACATTTAGAAATGCCAACACCGGGGAAAGCTCGAGAAAGAACCAACTAAATGTCGTAAGAAGAAGGAGTACCACCATCCTTTTGGGGGTCGGTGGCTACGTGAGTTCCATTCAGTGTGGCAAAAATTGGAAGTAGACCTTCTTAGTAGGGGGATCACACCAAAAACACTCAACCGGCCCGAACGCACTAAGCGGTGGCTTTTAGGTCATGGGGGACGATTGTGCCCGTGAGACCGAAGGGAAGGTAATTCATGGCTAAAAAACTCGAGCATGCAACAGAAAGATTGATTCATATTCTTGAAGCCAAAGCTAGTGGCTTGTTCGGGCCGAGAGAGAGAGAGATGAACTAACATATGCCATTGGGACCGCCGAGCACTTGGCCGAACAAGAGGCAAAGGGGCCATTCCGTGGAAGTTTGGTTTCCCGGAGGACATAGGCACCTATAGAAGTCACAAGAGAAGGAAGGAACTTGAGGTAGAGCACATCCGCATCTTGCAAAGAATATGTTGTTGACACACAGAAGCAAAAAGAAGAACTGGAAGTGAAAAATGCAAGAAGAAATCAAAAGGCAAGTCTAGATACAATTGAGTTCCATGGGGCTTACTGTTACACCAGCTCCGGGAAGCGACTTAGACGAAGTGAGAAGTTAGTTTGTGCTTCCACGCGCAGCCAGCCAAGTCTAGGTGACATGGAGTCGCGCTTCCACATGGATGACATCACTCAACATATGACACCATGCGAGCTGCACATCCCAAAGGAGGGTGGCAATACAATGAAGGTGGCTATTGCTATTGTTAGTCCTCATGACCGTACCACGACACCAAGAATCCACGGTGCAGTAATACCACTTGGATATGCTGCCATCTCGGTGGATAAAGTTATCAAAGGTAACGCTGTTGACGGTCATGAACGACATATTTTTACCGTCAACATTCTACCATAAAAGGGGTGAAACTATACATTATCATACTCATATACATTTATTACTCATATATTTCCACTTGTAGTGTCCCAAACATTATTTTTGCGAAACCATATAAATATTGGTGGAAATAATACCAAAAGGCGCCTCCCTGGAAAGCGCATTCCTGAACAATATCAAGCCCAAGGGAGAAACGGA
The DNA here is from genome assembly GCA_015847255.1 of Hyparrhenia diplandra. Lineage (NCBI taxonomy): Eukaryota > Viridiplantae > Streptophyta > Magnoliopsida > Poales > Poaceae > Hyparrhenia > Hyparrhenia diplandra. The sequence goes on from JADLZK010010540.1 coordinate 53,465, forward strand.
CCAAAACGACATGACTGGGCCGCACACACGCCACCACACAACTTTTCAAGCCCAAACACGCCGGCTTGCCAAAGCTCAGGCCGAACGGAGCCGATAGGGGTGCGCGCGCACCTCCCCTGAGGCGGTTCGGGCCCATCCTGTGCGAGGCGGTACATTAAATGTCCAGGAGGGCAGTGCGGTGGTGTATGGCCCGGTTCAGTGAACATGGACGCCCGAGGATGGTCGGTTTGGGGGGAATCTTACACTTAGCCCCCTCTCCACCTTGTATAAATAGGCCTCTCCTCTCCCCCTCTCAACACACACCATTTGGAGCCTCCTCACTCACCACTCTTCCTCTCTACTCCACCTCTCTTTAGTTCTTTTAGCTTTAGTAGTATTTGGAGCAAGGCTAGAGCTTCATTGGAGAGCTTGTACTTGGGAGAAAGGAATATTCGGTATGAATACATTTATGGTTTCTTCCCAAGTCTTGTTCTTATATAGTTGTGCAATAGAGCTAGAGTATTTACATGTTATAGTCTTGACATATGAACTAGCATACAGATCTCTATGTTATATTCTTGACATGTTGTTCTCGACATGATCGTGGATGTGAAGAACTAGACTATAGTTCCTATGTCGTGGGTTAGTCGTATAGAACTTAGGGCTTAACCATTCATGCCATGTATTTGAGTAGAGTAAGAGTTGTCTTTGAGATGGCGGTTCGTTGTGGCTTTCGGGCCCTGTCCATGTTCTAGCTCGTTCATCCGTAGAGGGTGAGAGTCCGTGGGGACATGGGATGTACCTTAACATGCGGGCATGGTGCCGGGTGAGGGACCTTCGGATATGATAGCATGCCCTGGTCGAGGGGGTAGGCGGCGGGGTCGTGACTTGACCTTGTCCATCCTTTGTAATCCCCACATTCGCATGTCATGTAGGAGTTCATAAATGCCACGGTGGGCGTTAGGACCGCACAGTGGGGTCTCCCCGTCCATCTCACTCTCAACCTAAAACTCTAGTCATTTATGTTCGCATGATCATTAACTTGTTCTTTGCACTGACCATACATTAGGAATGCCCCGCTTCACTTAGGAATATTCTTTATCCTTTATTTTCCTTTTATCGTTGAGGTTAGCCCCAAGTGTGTGTCACACTATCTTATGAACTATCATGACTTACCCCTGTATTGAGTATTGGTCAACTGCACAGACATGTCGTCTTGTTCATGCCCCTGCTAGAATCCTACACCATGCCTTCCTATGGGAAAATATAAATAACGATACCCTAAATATCTCCGGGTGAAATGCTACAACGGTATTTCCGTGCGCTTGCGGACTTGTTCTATAAACGTTGCAGAATGCCACCCAACATCCCGTGGCGGCGTTCTTTGGAATGTAACAATTACGGGCGAAGTCGTTATGGGAAGTCAACCTTTGGTTTACCGGCGCTCTTGCCTTTTTGGCGGTTGTGCTCAATTACCAACAAGCATTTCTAAGCGTGATTGCCTTTTTGGTGATTGCGCTATGTCAACAAGCATTTACGGCACCGTTCTGCCGGGAAGGCATTGGTTAAAAGATTCTAGAAAGACATGTTCATAATGATATGCATGTGTAAGTAGCCATTACTCATGCGGGCTAATCTTTCATGTTTTCTCTGTTGTGGATGAAGACGAGGATAGTGTTTGATTGGTTTGTCCCAATTGAACAACTACATCGTAGATCCGGAGGCACTCCTAAGGAAGAACCCAACTCATATCAAATCTTCTCCTGCTACTCTGCCGACAAACAAACCAATCACCCCGCATCATACGGTACTTCACTCATGGCCAAGTCGATCCGTGAACACTCCATCCCTACTGTTGCCAACATGCCCGTTGGGCCATTTGTCAACACGGGGGCGAGAACTTTGAGCTCCGACTGGCCTAATCAAGATGGTGCGAGCAAACCAATTTCATGGTTTGCCAAGTGAGGATGCAAATGCACATTTGCAACACTTCCTTGAGCTTCGGTGACACCTTTGTCATCAAAGATGTCACACCGGATGCCATTAGACTGCAATCGTTTCCCTTCTCCATCACGGGGAGGGCAAAACAATGGTTCTGAGGAGAGAAGGAAGCTGTCAACACATGTGTTGCATTTCTTAAGCGCAATCACTAGAAACGAGGTTTAGAACCCGTCTCTAATAACGGGCGCGAGAAATGCCGTTGACATTCCCAAGTGAAACCACCGTGTCGGTGATCCGAGCGGGATTATCAGCGGTGATAGATCTTGCGTAACAAGATATTCATCCGCAAAGCGCACGGATCTATCATTGTAGCATTTCACCGGAAGTATTCGGGGTATCGTTATTTATATTTTCCCAAAGGAAGGCATGGTGTAAAAGTCTCTAATTCGGACATGGTCAAGATGACACGAATGCATAATAGACCAATGCTCATAATAGGGGTAAAATAGGATGGGTAATAGGATAACTTGACACACACCCTCGAGCCAATCTCAAAGATAAAGGTAAAAGAAAGAATAAAAGAATAAGTCTAACATGGAGCGGACATATCCTAGATAGTCATGTTAAGATAGCGAGATACACACATGTTTTCTTGTTAGAGATTCTAGTTCAAGAAAGCCAAGGTCTCTGTCGAATTACTTCGGGCACCCAAGCAATCGCCCAAATGGGATGGAGACCGGCATTTGCTTAATCTGCGCCACACCCGAACGTGGGGGGATTACAAGGGGACGGACAAGGCTGTCACAACCCGGCCGCCTACCCCCTCAACCGTGGGATGTGCCACAAAAGATAGAAAACCCTTAGTCTAGACACCACGTCTACACTAGTGATTATTACTAAGGCGTGTATACAAGGCTTACCGGCCCCAGGGGTCCTTCTACGAGCACCGCCCGAAGGAACGGCTATCAATCCCGCAACCCAACATCAACCAAGTCTAACTCTAGGTAGAACTCATCATATCGATCTAGCTCTTGGTCTAAACATGTATGTATGATAAATTAAGCACGATGTTCCATAAGATAAGATCATGATATAGAAACTATATCAATCAAAATTATGTCATAAGGACTTTGCTCTAATTCAAGAACATGACTATATTGATAAGTAGAGAACAAGAACAAGATGAAGAACTCTAAATTGATCATACCGAATAGCTCCAAAATGTCTTGCTCTCCTTTATTAATCCTTGCCAAACTCCTCCTAAGTACAAACTAAGAAGAAGAAGAAAAAGAAGAAGAAGAAGAAAGAAGAAGAAGAAAGGGGAAGAAGAAGAAGAAGAAGAAGAGAGAGGCTACATTGTGTGGTGTGTGTTGAGGGAGGGAGAGGGGGCCTACTTATACACTTGGAGGAGGGGCCTAAGTGCTAATTTACATCAAAACCGACACAGTAAACCTTCCTTGTATCGCAAACCGACCAACACGGGGCGGGGAAACCCCGTTTGGAAAGTGCATGAACCTCCTCCCGGCCGGGGCGAAAACGCCTCGGGAGGGTGCGGCCGCACCGGGTGGTGCGCGCACCCACAGGCTCGGCTTCGCCCGGGTCTCGGTGGGGTGTCGTCTTTCGCCCCTGAAAAGTTGTGGGCGTCTTTGTGCTCGGCCCGATTTCATGTTTTGGGTCGATTTGCTCTTGGGCTTGGGTTTTGCAATAATGCGCTTTTCTCGGAAGGCGTACTTTGGTCGATTTTTCCACTTGCTTTTATTATAAATCCGCAAAATAAAATACAAGACACTACAAGTGGAATTTATTATTGATAAAAGTATATGAGTATAAAAAGGTTTAATTTTACTCCCTTTATGGTAGTAAGTTGGCGGGGAAAAATATGTCGTTGGTGACCGTCAACAAACTCCCCCTAAGCTTACCCTTTGCGCGTCCTCGAGCAAAATAAGTACTTGGTTGTTGATCGGGAGTTGCTACTATGCGATTATGTTTCACAAGTGCCGGGGTTATAATAAGATTTTCTACTAGAGTTTGAATAAAATGGCATGCCTTTGCTCACCCTTTATTACCTTTCATCGTAGCGGGGCTTTTTAGCTTTTCTCAAAGCCTTGGGCGGTTGCCGGATAGAACGGTTATAACGAGTAAAATACTTTTCATTCATCCTTTTGATCAACTTTCTCATCCGAGGATTTATTTATTTAAGTTCTATTTTGTTTTTCGAGAAAGTATGTATGGCTTTATTACTATATATATATATTTTTGGAGAGGTGGGCTCTGCTCGCCCTAGACTTTGTCTTTTATTTCCTCTTTTTTTTTTTTTTTTTGAAGATGTGGGCTCTACTCGCCCTCGGACACATGTCCATTTTTCATCTCTCTTTTTTTCTTCTTTTTTTTTAGCATAGCCCATATCATTTCTCTTTTCTTTTTAAATTAGATTCCCGGATGTCAAGTTTCTCTTTTTTGGACGAAATCATAGCAAATCCATTTGTACCATATCATATTTGACAACAACTTAGACTAGATAGAGCCTATGCAACCCACATGAATCGGGTTTTTTTTTTTTGAGGATGAGTTCTTAGACTTAGCCACTAAACCCAAACTTTAGAGAAATTCGAATTATAAACTAGGCACGAGGCAAAACATAAGACAGAGCAACTATTCATTATTTCAACGAGGGGGTAGAACTAAAACATTTCTACAACACATATATATGGAATGGAATAAGTCTCCTCTCTCTCTTTCTTCTTCCCCTCTTTTGTCTTTTTTTTTTTTCTCTTTTTTTATTCTCATACCTCATCATTCATATAAGATAAGAAAATAACTAAATGGAATGTGAGATACGAGTTACCTTTGTGGGAGTCCTCCCCAAGCTAGCTTTTGACTTACTTTTGGTTTATGAGCGTTGCTAGCTTTGTGCACGCCATGATTTGATCTTTTGATTAATATCATCTTTTGAGCGTGCCGGGGAGACTCCCCCAAGCTTGTCTTGTGATAATCTTGGAAGAGCGGGACAACCATTCTTGGGGTTTCAAAGGTTTTTTTTATTTTTTTTTATTTTATCATTATCATTATTATTTTGGTTCACCAAACAATTTTCGATCTCCATTGTCATCTCTTGGACTTACCCTCATGATGTTGATAAATTCTGCGCAGGGGTTAGTCCATATGGTTGACCAAATTCTACACTCGCAGCTCGATTCAATAATCAAACTCGACTCCATGTCTAATCGATTAGGGTAAACTTTTTGACCTAAGCACCATGCTCAATTCAAAAAAGTCTATGAAAGTATGATCATCATGAATGATCATCACTCCCAAACCATAACATGCTAGCATACAAAAAAGGACGCATGAAATAAAAACAAGATTCATCCAATGGAGATAAAGGCATTGCAAGGTGAACAAAATGATTATAGTTTTTTATATACTAAAAATTTATTCAGAAAATATGTTTTATTGAGGAAAATAATTTTCTTAGTTTTTTTCTTATAGAAGAATTTATTTGATTTATAAAGATTTTTTTTTATATAGATTTTATATAATTTTTTTTTTAATTTTGATACTAAAATATTTTATAAAACATATATATATATTTTTTAAAATATACCCCATTTTTTTTTTTTCTTTTGAAGTATACCCCATTTTTTTTTTTGAAATATACCCCATTTTTTTTGAAAATATTTACTTTTAGATTTTTGTGTAGTAAATATTTTTGTTTATTTTGATAATAAAATATATATATTTTTTTAAAACACATTTTTTTTGAAGGTAATGGACAGAGGATGAGAGTGTAGGTTTCTCATTACCTTGGTAGGGTCCTCCCCAAGCTTGCTCAATGCCTATCGGATCGGGGTTGTACCCAGGTGCTTTTGGTCTTTTCTGCATGGTTAGTATATGGTAGATTCGCGGAGTGGACTTACCATCCTTTGCGATTACCAAATTGTGAAACATATGCGAGGAAGGAGCAAAAGAGCAGCCTTTTGTGTTGTTTTTTTTTTTTTTCTCGAAATTTTTATTTGAGAAATTTATTATCAAGGGAGGGCAGAAAAAATTTCACCAAACTTTTTATACTCAAACAAGGCTAAGATAAAGATGTAATGTAAGTCTAGCCTTGTTTTATCTCCATGATGAAATATTTTTTTTTTTTATATATATATATGGAGATAATTATGAGTAAAAAGAATTGGTGAATTATTACCTTTTGCGTACGAGTGTGTGTGTACCAACCACGCATGAAGGCAAGATGTTGAAACTCCGCGGTGGTAGCTTGATGATCCATCTCGGGCGGACCACAAGGCTTAGGTGATACACACAGGTAGTGTATATGGACCATGGGCCTCGGTGGTCACAAAGGTGTAAAGGAGGATGTTCCTCCTTTTCTGTTCCTTCTTTTTTTCTCTCTTTTTCTTTTTTATAGCAAGGGAGGCTAATCTCTTATTTATCTCTCTCTCTCTTTTTTTCATCATTTTTTTTTCTTTTTTTTCTTTTTTTTTTTACTCGAGCTCTTTTTTTTTATAATCCCCTTGGTGCACTTGGAACTTGATATTCTCACCATCTTCCCTCGAGACACTTGGACTTTCATAAAAAAAGTCAAATGTGTAAAGTCGAGGGTCTCCTTTTGAGTGTGTTCCTCGCCCAAGAGCATCAAAGTTTTCTTGATGTAGCCCCCATGTTTTCAAGCGTCGCGTGCCCTTTGTTCTTCTTAGTCTCCACCTGAAATGGTTAGCGATAAGAATACCCGAAGGTGCATACTAACTTGATAACATGTCCTTGCTTTATTTATAAGATTTTTTCTTTTTATAAGAGTTTTTTTTTTTTTTTATAAAAGAGATTTTTTTTCTTTTAGATAAACCTAAGATGAACAAAGATCACTACACATGCATATTATCGGGAACATGTCCTAATAGATCATCCCTTTAACCAACGCCTTCCCGGCAACGGCGCGGAGTAAATGCTTGTTGCATTTCTTAAGCGCAATCACTAGAAAGGGGTTTAGAACCCATCTCTAATAACGGCGCGTAAATGTATTTGTTGACATTCCCAAGTGAAACCACCGTGTCGGTGATCCGAGCGGGATTATCAACGGTGATAGATCTTGGCGTAACAAGATATTCATCCAAAGCGCCACGGATCTATCATTGTAGCATTTCACCCGGAAGTATTCGGGGTATCGTTATTTATATTTTCCCAAAGGAAGGCATGGTGTAAAAGTCTCTAATTCGGACATGGTCAAGATGACACGAATGCATAATAGACCAATGCTCATAATAGGGGTAAAATAGGATGGGTAATAGGATAACTTGACACACACACTCGAGCCAATCTCAAAGATAAAGGTAAAAGAAAGAATAAAAGAATAAGTCTAACATGGAGCGAGGCATATCCTAGATAGTCATGTTAAGATAGCGATACACACATGTTTCTTGTTAGAGATTCTAGTTCAAGAAAGCCAAGGTCTCGTCGAATTACTTCGGACACTAGGCAATCGCCCAAATGGGATGGAGACCGGCATTTAGCTAATCGCGCCACACCCGAGCGTGGGGGGGATTACAAAGGGACGGACAAAGGAAATTTGTCACAACCCGGCCGCCTACCCCCTCAACCGTGGGATGTGCCACAAAAGATAGAAAACCCTTAGTCTAGACACCACGTCTACACTAGTGATTATTACTCGGCGTGTATACAAGGCTTACCCGTCCCCGGGGTCCTTCTACGAGCACCGCCTCGAAGGAACGGCTATCAATCCCGCAACCCAACATCAACCAAGTCTAACTCTAGGTAGAACTCATCATATCGATCTAGCTCTTGGTCTAAACATGTATGTATGATAAATTAAGCACGATGTTCCATAAGATAAGATCATGATATAGAAACTATATCAATCAAAATTATGTCATAAGGACTTTGCTCTAATTCAAGAACATGACTATATTGATAAGTAGAGAACAAGAACAAGATGAAGAACTCTAAATTGATCATACCGAATAGCTCCAAAATGTCTTGCTCTCCTTTATTAATCCTTGCCAAACTCCTCCTAAGTACAACTGTTGGCATTTCTTAACGCAATCAAAGGAAAGCAGTATAAAACCCATCCCTAATAAGAGTCGTCGAAATGCGCCCGACATTCCCAAGTAAACCACCATGTCGGTGATCCGAAATGGAACTGTCAACGGGGACGAGATCTTGCCATCTTAGATATTCATCAAGCGCACGAATCTATCATTGTAGCATTTCACCCGGAAGTATTCAGGGGTATCGTTATTTATATTTTCCCAAAGGAAGGCATGTGATAATAAATTAGCATGGCATCGAATAGAGGAACATGTGTTTGCTTAGACCAAAATGTTCATAACGAGGGGTAAGCAATAACGGTTCATGGATAGTGTGACACACACTTAAGAATCCATCGACAAAAGGATAAAGAAAATAGATAAAGAATAAATGAATAAATGAATAACCTAATGGAGTAGTTCTAATTTATCTAGTCATGGCCATACAAATGAATAGTTAGGATCATATGCAAACCGATTTAGTAGGTGGTTAGGTCTAGGATAACGGGAGACTCCACGGATACCATACGGCCCGATAGGAAGCATTTTACGAACTCCTACAAAGACAAAGGACGTGGGGGGATTTCAAGGGGACGGTCAAGGCTTGTCACGACCAAGCCGCCTACCCCCTCAACCGTGGCATGCACTCATATTCGCAGGTGTCGTAATACCCGAGCACCATGCCCGCATATTAGAGCACTACTCTTGTCCCCCGGGATCCCCCACTCGTCGAATGGACGGACTAGAACAAGAGCAAACCCGAAGGAACAACGAACCGATATCCCACCTCTAATCAAGTTAGGCATATGATGATCGATGAAGAAATGTGATGAACATGTCAAGATTATGATATGTAAACTATATGCTAGTTCATATACCAACACAAGAACATGAACAAAACTATACTCTAGTTCATAAGTTAGGCCAAGAACATAGATATAAGACTTGTAGATAGAAGAATGCTCCATAGAGTAGATGTATTACCAAAGCACTTTCTTCTAGGAGACAAGCCCTCCTTGTAGCTCTTCTACTCCAAGTGTTAACTAAGAAAGAATAAAGAAGAAGAAAGAAGAAGAAGGAAGAAGTAGAGGAAGAAGAGAGAGGTAGAGGTGGTAGAGAGAGAGATTCTTTGGTTTCTTTGGACTCCAAGTGGTGTGTGTTGAGAGAGGGAGAGGGGGGGCCTACTTATACACTTGGAGGAGGGGCCTAAATGCTAAAATACACCAAAACCGACTGGAAAACTTTCATACGTGCGCAAACCAACCAACGCGGGCGGGAAACCCCGTTTGGAAAGTGCACGAACCGCCTCCCAGGTGGGGCGAAGGCCGCCTCGGGGGGGGTGCGGCCGCACCAGGTGGTGCTTGGCGCACCCCCCAGGCTCGGCCTGGCCGGGTCTCGGTGGGTGTCGTCTTTCGCCCTGAAAAGTTGTGGGCCGGGCTGTGCTCGGCCCAGATTTGATGTTTTTGGGTCGATTTGCTCTTGGGCTTGGATTTTGTAATAATAATTTGCTTTCGGAAGGCGTACTTTGGTCGATTTTCCACTTGCTTTTATTATAAATCTGCAAAATAAAATACAAGACACTACAAGTGGAATTTATTATTGATAAAAGTATATGAGTATAAAAAGGTTTAATTTTACTCCCTTTATGGTAGTAAGTTGACGGAAAAAATATGTCGTTGGTTACCGTCAACACAAACTAAGAAAGAAGAAGAAAAAAAGAAGAAGAAGAAAGAAAGAAGAAGAAGAAGAAAGGGAGAAGAAGAAGAAGAAGAAGAGAGAGGCTACATTGTGTGGTGTGTGTTGAGAGAGGGAGAGAGGGGGCCTACTTATACACTTGGAGGAGGGGGCCTAAGTGCTAATTTACATCAAAACCGACACAGTAAACCTTCCTTGTATCATAAACCGACCAACACACAGGCGGGAAACCCCCGTTTGGAAAGTGCATGAACCGCCTCCCCGAGGCTGGGCAGAACCGCCTCGGGGAGGGTGCGGCCCGCATGGTGGGCGCGCCTTTGCCCCCCAGGCTCGCCCGGCCGGGTCTCGGTGGGGTGTCGTCTTTCGCCACGAAAAGTTGTGGGCCCGTCTTTGTGCTCAGCCATTTGATGTTTTGGGTCGATTTGCTCTTGGGCTTGGGTTTTGCAATAATGCGCTTTCTTGGAAGGCGTACTTTTGGTCGATTTTCCTCTTGCTTTTATTATAAATCGCAAAATAAAATACAAGACACTACAAGTGGAATTTATTAGTGATAAAAGTATATGAGTATAAAAGGTTTAATTTTACTCCCTTTATGGTAGTAAGTTGCGGGGGAAAAATATGTCGTTGGTGACCGTCAACAACATGGGACAAATGTTCCACGGCGTTCCTCACTAAATTCTTTCCCATGGAAAAAACTCACACCCACGAGGGGAAGAATTGCCAACTTCGCGAGAATTCCATGGAACCCATACGCGGCATGGGAAAGGCTACAAGAGTACATTCAAGCATGCTCGCATCATGTGATAGAAAAATGGCTCATGATCTGAGAACTTCTACAATGGGTTAACACCCATATCAAAAGAGCACATTGACGCCACTGCTGGAGGAGCCTTCCTCTCCCTCACCATTGATAGAGCAACGACTCTTATGGAGAAAATGGAGTCCAATCAAGCTTGGGGGGAGGAAAGTTTTGGCAAACAAGAAGATAGCATGCATATCGTGGAGGAGACGGACGTGCTGCTACAATGGATCTCTGTTGAAAGAACTTGACAAGTGCCCCGAAGAAGAAGAAGAAACATACGGCCTTTATCAAGGCCATAGATTCACATGTAACATGTGAAGTCTGTGGCAATGTTGGCCTTTCAAGGAACGAGCGCCTTGAAACCTGCGAAGACATCACCTACATCAACAACGGGTTACGCCAACAAGGAGACCATAAGCTGGCGGAATAAAGCGGTCGTGCCCACAAAACCAAGGAGGTAATTCAAACCTAAGGTACAATTGAATCCTCTCTCCTTGGAAGACTTGGTCTTAGACCAAGCAAAAATAGTGAAGATCTTTCAAAGAAGTTAATGCTCAATGATAAAACAATTGAAAACATGATTTTTCAAAATTAAAAATTTAACTTCTTCTTATGAAAGACAAGCGAGCTTTAATAAAATGATAGAAACACAATTAGCTCGATTTCTTTCTTTGCTTTACTGTTGCGGTTTTGGAAAAGTTTTGGGGCAACCCAAAACTTCTCTTGAATCTGTTAAAATGGTTTCAATGAGGGTGCAGTAAGCCTCTATGTCGGGAAGACGGCAAGTCTCCTACCGAGCCACCACTCATTATCAAGAAGGAGGATCCGGCCGCCCGACAATTACATGTTCGGTTGGCCCACATGTCTTCGAGGATGCCTTACTGCGACCTTGGATCAAGCATAAACATCATGTCCAAGGTAACATACGATGAAATACTAGGTGGACCTTTGTCCCCTGTACATTTTGAAGCTGCGAGATGGCGGATCTATCACTAAGGAAGCCGGAGGGAGTAGCTCGGGGACATTATGGTGAAAATTCGAGAAGCATACATCCGAGACGGACTTTGTCATCACGGACATGGGTCACAACAAGAGAGTTCCCCCAACCCTTGGGAGACCGCTTCTTAACACTACAAATGCAGTCCTACACGTGGGATGCGGGCATGCTAGTTTTCATATGCGAGGGTCAAACAATGAGATGCCCATTCAATGGGTTCAACAAGCATAAGAATGCTAAAAACAAGCAGCCCAAGAAGATAAAGCCACAACCAAGTGTTAAGCGGGCATGGCGGGCGAGAAAGGGCGACATCCACATCCACTTCTCCTTATACGGGTGTACACCCATCAAGCACAAAGTGAAAGGAGAAGAGTCACGCTTTCAGCGAGACTTTAAAAGGTGAGTCCTTGCTGAAGGTAAATCGGTAGTTATCATTTATTTTGTTATAATAATAATCTCCCAATAATAACTCCATGATGCTTATAATAAAAATAAATAAATAAAATAATAAATTAAAAAAATATATATTTTGTTTACCTCTATTGGATGAATCTTATTTATCAATTCATGCTTCCTTTGTCTATATCAGCATCTTTGTGGTTTGAAAGTCATGGTCATTCATGATGATCATTCTTTCGTAGTCTTTTGAATTAAGCATGGTGCTTAGATCAAGCAGTCTACCTTGATCGAGATTAGACATGGAGTCGAGTGCGGTTATTGAACCCAAATTGCTAGTGTAGACTTTGGTCGACCATTGGATTAACACTGCGGGAATTTGTCAAACTTCATAAGGGTAAGTCTTGAAGATGACAACAGAGTTGATAGTCAAAAAAAAAAAGAGAAAGAAAAAAAAAATATAATAATAACAATAAAAAAGAAAAAGAAAAAAAAATAGAGAAGAAATAAAAAAATAAAGAAAATAAAAAAGGAAAAAAAGAGAAAGAAAGAGGGAGAAGAGAAGGAGAAAGGAGAGACGAGGAGATAAACCTTTCAACCCCAAGATCTTTGTCTGTTTTGTGATGATATCAAAAAGACAAGCTTGGGGGAGCCTCCAACCACGCCACCAATCATAACTCAAATCATAGCGTGCTCAAGCTAGCGGGATCACGAAAGGTAAGCAAAAAGCTAGCTTGGGGAGGACTCGAGAAAGGTAACTTGTATCTCACATTTTGATTACACTATCTATCTTATAAAATGATGAGACATGGTAAAAAGTTCTTCATTCCTATATATATGAGTTATGGAAATGTTTTAGTTAAAACCCTTTGTTGAAATGATGAATAGTTGCTCTGTCTTGTGTTTTACCTGTGCCTAGTTTATAACTTAAATTTCTCTAAAATTTGAGTTTAGTGGTTAAGTTATATTTCACCTTGAAAAGCCTAAGTCATGTGGGTTACATAAGCTTATCCGGTCTAGGTTGTTGCGAGATATGATATGGTGACATGGACTTTTGCTATGACATCATTACGAGAAAGACTTGACATCGAGTTTTATTTTCAAAATCAAAATTCAAAAGTTCCTCAATGATATGCATTTCCCACGAGCCATATGACATGATGATATGATCATTCATGAAAAACCTTAGTCATATGCTACTTGTTTTCATGGTGAGCCCTTGTCAAATTGTTTGTAACCTTTGTTGAGATTCTTTTCATATGCCCAAGATCAAGATTCACGTACACCCACAAATAAAATGCCGACTCTTTACGAGAGTTGCGCACAACATGCACCCTTCCATCCACCAAAAATATACTCCATTCCTTTGTATCATGACCTCTCACCAAAATCCCTGTTACCAAGGGAGAAGTATGGGCTATCTTTGGAAAAAAATGATGAAAGAAAAAAGATGGACATGTGTCCCAAAAAAAAGATGAGGAAGAGGAAGTACTCGTCCAAAAAAATAGAGAGAAAGGAAAAGAAAAAGAATAAGGTAGCCCATACCTCCTTCAAATAAATTCGACAAAAGAGAGAGTCATGATACCGGAGTACACAACAATATTCCATACACTTGCACATCTTGATCTAGGTCTATGACTAGTCTCTCCATGTGGTTCGGTTTTGACAAAGGCAACATGACATGATACAAGTATGCCAATCTTTTACCTACCCGAGCTCCACGAAAGCCTTATTTTTTGGTAGGCAAAAAGAAAGGCAAATCTAAGCCTTTGGTGAGGAACAAACCACACACATATTGAGCGATCGAGAGATCATTTGAGGAACTACTTTCTTTGCAAAAATATTTCAAAACCTCTGGATTGATAGTTGCTCAAAGAATGAAAGATAAAGCGAGTTCGTTGATCCGTTCTATCTTGCAACCGCTCAAGATTTGGAAATAGCTCAAAAAGCCCCACAAAGACTAAAGGTAATAAGGGGTGAATAAACATGCCATTTTATTCAAATTCTAGCAGAAAATTTTTGCTATACGCATGGCACTCTTAAAACATAATCGGCATAGAAGCAACTCTTGATCAACAACCAAGTACTTATCTTTTTGCTCGAGGACACGCAAAGGGTAAGCTTGGGGAGTTTGTTGACAGATCACGAACGACATATTTTTACCGTCAACATTCTACCATAAAAGGGGTGAAACTATACATTATCATACTCATATACATTTATTACTCATATATTTTCACTTGTAGTATTCCAAACATTATTTTGCAGAAACTATATAAATACGGTGGAAATAATACCAAAAGGCCTCCACGAAAAGTGCATTCTCTGAAGAATATCAAGCCTAAGGGAGAAAGAGACCAAAATGACATGATCGGGCCGCACACACGCCACCGCACAACTTTTCAAGCCCAAACACGCCCCGGCCTGCCAAAGCTCGGGCGAGCGGACCGATAGGGATGCGCGCGCACCCCAAGGTGCGCCGGCACATCCCCGAGGCGGTCCGGGCCCATCCTGTGCGGCGGTACATTAAATGTCCGGGAGGGCGGTGCGGTGGTGTATGGCTCGGTTCAGTGAACGTGGACGCCCGAGGATGGTCGGTTTGGGGGGAATCTTACACTTAGCCCCCTCTCCACCATTTATAAATAGGCCTCTCCTCTTCCCCTCTCAACACACACCATTTGGAGCCTCCTCACTCACCACTCTTCCTCTCTACTCCACCTCTCTTTAGTTCTTTTAGCTTTAGTAGTATTTGGAGCAAGGCTAGAGCTTCATTGGAGAGCTTGTACTTGGGAGAAAGGAATATTCGGTATGAATACATTTATGGTTTCTTCCCAAGTCTTGTTCTTATATAGTTGTGCAATAGAGCTAGAGATTTACATGTTATAGTCTTGACATATGAACTAGCATACAGTCTCTATGTTATATTCTTGACATGTTGTTCTCGACATGATCATGACAGAAGAACTAGACTATAGTTCCTATGTTGTGGTTAGTCGTATAGAACTTAGGGCTTAACCATTCATGCCATGTATTTGAGTAGAGTAAGAGTTGTGCTGAGATGGCGGTTCGTTGTGGCTTTCGGGCCTGTCGATGTTCTAGCTCGTTCATCCATAGGGTGAGAGTCCGCGGGGGACATGGGATGTACCTTAACATGCGGGCATGGTGCCCGGGTGAGCGGGGACCTTCGGATATGATAGCATGCCCCGATCGAGGGGGTAGGCGGCAGGGTCGTGATAGCCTTGTCCGTCCTTTGTAATCCCCCCATGTTCGCATGTCGTGTAGGAGTTCGTAAATGCCCTGGTGGGCAGCAGACTACCTGGTGGGGTCTCCCCATCCATCTCCTCTCAACCTAAAACTCTAGTCATTTATGTCCGCATGATCATTAACTTGTTCTTTGCACAACCACACATTAGGAATGCCTGCTTCACTTAGGAATATTCTTTATTCTTTATTTTCCTTTTATCCTTGAGGTTGGCCCAAGTGTGTGTCACACTATCTTATGAACTATCATGACTTACCCCTGTATTGAGTATTGGTCAACTGCACAGACATGTCGTCTTGTTCATGCCTGCTAGAATCCTACACCATGCCTTCCTTTGGGAAAATATAAATAATGATACCTGAATATCTCAGGGTGGAATGCTACAACGGTATTTCCGCGGCGCTTATGGACTTGTTACGTAAATGTTGCGAGAATGCCACCCGACATCCCATGGCGGCGTTTCGGAATGTAACAATTCGGCGAAGTCGTTGTGGGAAGTCAACCTTTGGTTTTCCAGCGCTCTTGCCTTTTGGCGGTTGTGCTCAGATTACCAACGAGGCATTTCTAAGCGTGATTGCCTTTTTTGGTGATTGCGCTAAGAAATGTCAACAAACGCCCGATGTGTATCTTGAGATTCCCGGAGGTGAAGGGGATACGAAACTAGGAGAAGTAGAGAAGCAATTCATTACATGGCATAAACGCTACATTGTTATTCGGGATGCCGATGCCGTAGCTACGTCGAAGTTACCGCAGAACCTAGTCGAAAGGTCGGCTCCCGGAAGATCATGCTTCTGACGGGCGGTGGTTACGATGGGGTACAAGACACGATGACATCCCCGGTATCTCCAAGGCGTCGCCACCACCGCCACCACTACCTCGGGCCGCCACCGGCGTCGCCGCCGCCTCCTCCCGAAAGAAAAGGCGCCACACGCCTTGAATGAGGTCTCCAACGCCACCTCCCATGAGAAAGGCAACTAACAAGAAGAGAACCTCAGCACAAACAAACAAGTCATCGGCCCCGCCGGCGAAGAAACCTCGTGCAAGTAAACCAAGGCCCATTCCCATAAAGTTGCGTGTGAAATGAATGATGAGGAATTAGATGCTTCGGTTAAAGAAAGTGTCGAGAAAAATTCTTGTCATCTATGGACCGAAAGAAGGCGGCGACGGAAGCTGCCAAGCCATTCTACCTACCTCCAAGGGTGCTTAGACGGAAGGTGGAAGCCGAGGACAAAAAGTGGAGGGACTCACGTAAGCCCTAGCCACTTTCAGACTTTGACCGCACTCTGCACAAGGAAGTTGACCCAAGGAGGAAAAAGAAGAGTAAAAGTGTTCCACAACTTGGAGAAACATCATCGCGACCACTTCCCCAACTAGTTACCAATCAATATGGTTCAAAACACGTGGTACCTAAAGTTTTCTCGGCTGGTGCAGCGATTAATTTCGACCAGCTTTTTTGATTACTATGTTACCATTTGGTATGGACATGGCAGAGTGGTCTTTGAAAATGAGGAGGTAGTTGACAAATGGAGGAAATATGAGTGGGGATAGAGTCTATGTGATCCGGAGTAATAAGCTGCCCTAGGTACTCAAATGTATGCGCTAAACAAACAGTACCTTGGGGGGCGTGTGGTGGGGGAGAGAGAGGATTTAATGTCGAATTAGAGACCAATGGGGAAGGGGCGATGACGTGATGTGGGTTGAATTTTCTGAATTGCACCGACTATTCTACCGGTACTCCTCGACAAAACCATCATTAGCTGATATTGTCTCGTAAGTGATTCTTTCTCGTTTATTAATACGTCACTATATCCCGATTACATATGTATGTGTCTAATATCACCCTCTCTCGCTCTCACTATATATGTAGATTTGATTCAACAGATTTGTGAATCAAGGGGCGTACTCATATTGGATTCATTGATCCACATATCGTGTTCAAAAACCCAAACACAATAAAAGGTTTGAAAGCGGACATAGAGGACGATATCAAGATATTCCTCGAGATGCACCGCAACAAGAGGATAGTAATGTTCCCCTACATCTTGAGGTGAGTGTTCATAACATCGACGATCATGTGCTTCATAATTACTTTTCTTTCTAGCTCGACCGTTTATACATATATACATGATCGTATATGCGTACATGCAAATGGCCATGGGATATTGATTTACATCGAGCCGCAAAAAAAGTCTTCTCACAGTCTTTGACTCACCGAGATGGGACCGATCAACGTACCAAGAAAATTGCGAGAACATCGGGATCTTTTGTGCAAATTACGAGAGAATGAAAGGGTATGTATATACATCAAACTCATTTGTTATTAACGTTGATATTTATATAACTAATCATATCATATATATATACTAATACTTTTATTTAACTCGAATTGAAGACAAGAAACTTGATGGCGCAAATCTTAGAAGAAAAGCATCTAGAAGCCATGCAAGAGAGCATTCTTTGGATTTATTAATTCCTAGGTCCTAGAGCCCCCGGCGAGTTCTACTACAACCCCGACGACAAATGGGTGCCAAAGCAGTAGTGATGACATCTTAATATGTAATCGGGACATGAAATATATGTGTACATGAGGAATTATATATGTGTACATTAATTATATTTGTGTAATATATGTGTACATTAATTATTAGTTAATATATGTGTATATTACTTATATATGTAATTTGAAACAAAAACAAATCATTAATTATAATGAAATCAAAAAAGAAATCATGAATTAATTACGTAATTTAAAACCAAATCAAATCAGGAATTGAAATGGAATGGAATAAAAAAGAAAAAAAAAATAACCCTTTTTACTCCCTGGCGGGCCACGTGCACGGCGGGACCTTTACTCCCCTGGCGGGGCGGGGGGCTGGCGGGGGCCATGGCCCCCCCTCAACAACAAAAAAAATCCCTAATACCTCTATGTTTTTTAGCCCAAAATCTTGACGCCCGGTCAAATGCCAATGCGTAGCATAGTAATGGTAGCTTGCTGCCTAACAAAGAAGCTATGAATGTCAAAATCCAACACAAATAAACGTATAGAACACACATCACACGTATCCCCGACGTTCGCGAGTTATCGCTTGTTGATGCTTCACATCAATCTGTTGCGCGAGGCCGACGGCGTAATGGCAATAAGGTGACCACGATGGGCGATAGCATGGTTGCGAGCTTCGCAATGGTGGGCAACTACAGCGGCGGTTGTCCGGCGGTAGGAATTTACCACTTTCGATGTTCCTCCTTGAACTCGATCTCAAATCAATGTATCATTATGTCTCTACATTATTTTTAATTTTATTTCTTGTCTCATAATAGCATACGATTTTGTGATGATATTACACCAAATTCTCATAGTAAAACAAAGCAGAATCTATAGTCATGGTTAGCTATTGTATGCTTGAAAAACTTGGATAAATCATCAAATTATTGAGTCGGTGAATATTTGTTCGGCCCCCTCTTAATTTTCTCTCCAGCTCATGAACTGGGAATAAAGGTAAACTTCTATTCCCGGCTCCAGAAGCTTTATTCCCCAACTCGTACTCGGTTGCATAACAGGAAGTAGAGAGGTTTTGGAGCCGGGAATAAATCCCCTTCGTGTACTATTGAAAATTTATACAAAATATCACTTCTTTTGTTATGGCTTGCTTTATTAATAAAAGTTCTTCAAGAACGACTTAAATTAGACTATGTTTACACAAATATAACTGAATATGTTGGAGCCACCGGGGCCCACGGATAGCCTATTATACTAGAAGCATACCCCACGTTGCCGCGGATTTTTTTAAAATAAATCATTATATATATAGCATTACTTTATGTTATTGTGTATAGTGTGTATATATATATGAATTTGACTTCCATGTTATTTAATTATACCAGGGTTTGGTAAAAAAAATCGGTAGAACAAAAACCAATAAGAAAAATTGATCACACTATAGAAGAATAAGTGATGAAACAAATAACGTAGGCGGTTGGCTTGTATTTAATATATTAGAGATTCAAAGTATTGAACATAATAGAGATGATATGGATATTTTTCGTAATTAATAAGAGATGACCACTACTGCAAACACATACTATAGGGGCGGCTCATGATGTACTATAGGGCGGTTTTCAAAACCGCCCCTAACTCTAAAATCTACGGTGCTTTTAGGGGCGGTTCCCCGAGCCACCCCTGCGTGGCCCGCAGGGCGGCTCGAGTTACCGGCCGCCCCCCGTGGTCAGTCAGGGGGGCGGTGAGAATAATAGCCGCCCTAATCAAGAGCGTAAGGCGGCTAATAATGTAAACCGCCCTATAATTCGATCTTTGTAGGGGCGGTTAAATCCAAAACCGCCCCTACACCGGATTTGGCACCAAAAAAAATTTGAAATTAAAATATATATAACCGCCTCTATAGTGTCATTCCCGCCAAAAAATAAATCAAATTTGAGGTGAGATAATTCACATAATAAACATCCATAAACCTCCATAATTTACATATCTCACAAAAGTCACAATAATAACACATAATAAACATCCATAATTCACATAACTCACAAAAGTCACAATAATGCACATAAGTCGCAAATAATTTACATCGCGGCGGATAATTTACATAATTTACATCGTGGGCGGATAATTCAACTAAGTCACCCCCTAAACCTAGCCTTTCCCATTCACGAAGATGTTGATACTTTGGATTCGTATGCAACTCGAAGGTAGTGTCGATGAAGCTACCTTTGTGATGTATAATCTAATCTAATATGAAGTCACAAAGGCCAGCAACGAGTTCCAAGAGGTGGTCATCTTTGTAAGGGTCAACTTTTATCCCTATCTCTTTTTTCGTCATCACAATTAGCATATAAGAAAGAGAGACTAGTGAGCATATATATATAGAGAGAGAGAGAGACTAGTGAGCATATATATATATATATAGAGAGAGAGAGAAAGTAGTGAGCATATATACCAAGTCCGGGTGTCTCATGTAGGAAAGGGTGTTACTCATCGCCATGCATATGTAATATCCACAGTGTACACTTAGGGTTTCACATTTGGGGCAATTTGTATATATAAAATTGTTAGGTAATGCATTTGAGATTATGCGAAGATCGAAATAGGTCATACTTACGCAACAATCTATTTTGACGCACGTACCGATCCTTCCTTGTTGGATTATGTCTCCCTTGGTGCTTGTTAACATACCGGTGATGCATACGTTCGAACCGATTTCACAAATGCAACTTGTTAGTATCCAAAAGTGTAGGTTAGGAGGTTATATACAAACATATAAGAGGGTTGTCGATATGCATACGATTTGAGAATCGATATGAAGTCTTTATATGTGGCCGGGTCATAGTTCAATGAATCCAAAACCCACGCCTAGCCCGGCCCGACATCGACACATATAGCAATCCGTTGATTCCCGCATAAATTCAATCATAGAAAAATGATAAGCTCGTCCGCGTATAATATGTATTCGAAAAGCTTTATGTACAAGGTTGAACTTACCCGAAGTTGTATGCTAGCTATATAAGATTGTTATGTTGGAGATTTTTGAAAGCCATGGCTATATGCGCCGCCATCCTAATGGCCTCATCCTTGATCGCCTTCTCCCAAATTTTCTCTTTCTACGCCTTGGTCTTTCCAGCTTCTAACTCTTTGCCATTCGAGGTCCCATCGCTTAGGATATGCGAAACGGGCTTGTGCTATTTGTCGAGGGTCCACGTACCCATGTTTCAAACTTGGAACCTGTTTTGCAAGGTGCGCTTGCATCCTACAAGAGACCGCTTAGGTTAGTTACAACGTTATCAAAATAAAGAATAAAACCATATCAAGCGGGCAAAGGACTTACGGAGGCGTAGATGTGGACTAGATTTATGTCCATTGAACCGAGGCGATACAATGTATGGACGTCATTGAAGTCGAAGGCAATATGCGCACCAGTCCTCGAATATACCGTCGGGGTAGGCACATGTTATCGCGGTTATGTCTAACGACGATGCGATCAAGTACCAATCATGGAACTTTTTCATTCCACGTGGCATGTTTTGGATGACATGGTTTGGTAGGAAGCCCTTGCCTCTTTCATTATTTTTGGGCATTTCTTTGTCCATTTGACTTTGTCAACATCCGGATACTTCTTTGCTAGAAAATGATTATCGGTGATTTGTAGGTTCGAAGCCCCTCGTGGTACTTCTTTAACTTGGTTCTCGGGCTTGAAGCGGTCATGGGTGAACCACCTGGACACCAACGTGGCGCCCTTCATCGGCGAAAAGGCGGCCTTATGTGGAATGGATGTTTTTTCTTAGCTTCGACTCCTCCCATACATCCTCGATGCCATAACTTGTTCAATATGCATTTGCTCTTTACGAGGCTCGTTCTACCTCGGGCTCTTCAACACGAAGTTTCTTTCGAGGAGACAACCGCTCTTCAACACGAGTTTCTTTCGAGGAGGCACCCGCTCTCGTAGGAGGCGTATTAGGTCGTTCCACCTCAGGCTTTTGCTCCTTTGAAGGCGGAGAAGCGTGTGGCATGTCGCATTTCTTCGTCATGAGTTGGTGACAATATCTCCCCCTCCTCAATAACTCCCCTGCGGTCGTGGCGGTTGTGACAGAGCCGACCGATTTATAAGAAATCAAGTATAATTCGTAATTACCGAAGCAATCGCAGTCTACACTTGAGTCCATATAAACCCGGTATTCCGGAAATCTCCGAGTGATTTCAAACTCATCAACGATAAAACCAAGATCTTTGAGCTCAGTAGTGCAAATCTGTAGGTGTCTTAAACCAATAGAATATATATTATCGAGTGCGATGTACACATTTATTACAAACCAAGTTTAGAGTGCGGAAGCAAATAGTTTTCGAAAACCAAATAGTTGTTCAACGGAAATAGAAATAATATAGTGCCAACATAGTGTCAACCCTGCAACAGCATGAGACAGGGTTATGGAATGCCTTGCCCTGGCCTTTACTCCTCATCAGCAGGATACAAACAAGTCTTGCAATAACCATGGTACAAATGATCACCTGCAACAATAGGAGTAAAACCCTGAGTACGTGAATACTCAGCTAGACTTACCCGACAAAATAAAATAAAGACTCCAAGGATTATGCTAGGCTTTATCTGGGGTTTGGCTGACTCACATTTATTTTCATAAATAAAGTTGATTAATGCCTACACATGCTATTTTATTTCTTCCAAGTTAATAGCTTGATTATTATAAATAACCATAGATCCTGTATAGTCAAGATTAAAACATATGCTCAAAGAAATATAAATAACAGATAAGTAACTTGATCATAATTTTAACAGCAGCAGCATAAATAACATAACCATTATTGTGATATATTAGACTACATTGCCGCGGAAACATCTGGGTTCTCACTGTCCAGGAGAGATGGCGATTCGAATCGATTACAAACCAGCTGGCGAATACCCTATTATAAACTAGGTCTACTTTGCAAGAGTAGCCCTAATCACCACCAGAAATGTTCAAGAATCGCGGGCTGCCGGGCTACCCCCTCCTTCTCGAGCCACCCGGGGTTCCGACCCGAAGCAACACTCATCGTCCGAATTGCCTGCGGCCCAATCGGTCCCAACCTACCGCCAAGGAGGAGCGATAAAGCGGGCAAGTGCCGGCTTGCAACAATTTCCACTAGCTTCGTGGCTCACGACCCCCACTGAGCCTACTATATGAACAGTGCGTTCAACTTCCGACCGCCTTCCGATAAATGGTAAGTCCTTAATCGATCGATGGAAGACCACAATATCCATCCAATCTAAGCATGTTTTATCATTCGGGTTTTTCAAGTAGCGGCTCGTTAATCACCCATGTGATTAACCACAAACATCTCTCAAGTGACCGGAATCACTGTCTACTGCAATCACCATACTGAGCATTTATAACCTAGACCTCTAGATAGGATTGGATAACAACTTCAACAAGGATATCTGTGCATCAACGGTTTCAACCATTCCCTATACTTAATGCATCAAACATATAAAAAGGACACAAGTCAATTTAGTTAGAAAGCATAGGAAAGGGTAGAATGCACCGGGGCTTGCCTTTCAGGAACATTGCAGGCACGTGCTCCGGGCACTCAGGAAGGTCGGTGGTCAACTCTCCTTCTCCAGTGGGATCTTCTGGCTGCACTACGAGGTGGTGAAGCTCCCCCTCCTGCTCCTCGATCAGCTCCTCGATCACTTCTCCCGATCCTGACATGATGCATGTGTGAGAATGAATATCACGAATGCACAGGAATATGCTTGTATATAAATAAAATGGAATGATGGATGGATGCATTATGATATATGATATTAGTACGTGCATATCTCTTCTGTAGAAACACCATTATAACTACACAAGAAACCCTAATAACCTACACCGAGCAAAACACCCTATTCCACTAATTCATGAAAATGGCAGCTAGACATGCTATCAAGTAAAAAAACGATCACACACAGGAGTTCTATAACTCCAAATCCAGCAAACTAATACTCGTTGGAAAGCTTACAAAATTTCCTACAACACATACAAAACACTCTCGACCAGATTCTAACACATACAACCTCAAAAACAGCAAAAACAGAGACTCTATTCCTGGACAACATGCTACTTGCAACATCTACCATAAATCACTCAAGCATCCACCTTCTCTACTATTTTTCCAACAAGCAAACCAAGTCCTAATCTACGGATAAACCTACTGATCAAGCCAAAGATAAACTAACCCACATGAAATGACAATCCCCAAATAAACACTACACAAGCACGCTTTCACTACTAGGAATATGATCATTAGTGACGATTTTCTCGTGGACGTGGTAACTTTCGTCACGAAGGGTACACGATCTATGACGAAATTTCTATCTTCGTCATAATATAGCATTGACGAAGAATTGGCTTAATGTGTAATGACGAAATGGAAATAAACGACACAGATAGACATAAAGATATCGTCATAGTTTGTGATGCTCGTGTGGTACGCTCAAATTAGGTTATTTGTCTCATTTGGTCCACGTAAAAAGATGAAACAATTTGGTCATAAATATGTTTTGTAGTCCGGTGCCGCTCCAAGTAGTCACTTGACGACGTTTTTTAGCAACACTTGGCTACACACAAGAGCAGGCGGGTCGATAGATTTTCTTTGAGGCAACGTCGGGTCGATAGTCGGGGCTGGGCCCGCAAATGTAACACTTGGCAGGAGTGTTACCACTAGAGCAAGGAGCCTTAGTTGTTCAAGTTGAGTGTTTTATTTTATTTGTAAGTTTCTT
Organism: Hyparrhenia diplandra; assembly: GCA_015847255.1. Classification (NCBI taxonomy): domain Eukaryota; kingdom Viridiplantae; phylum Streptophyta; class Magnoliopsida; order Poales; family Poaceae; genus Hyparrhenia; species Hyparrhenia diplandra. Next base: position 77,844 of record JADLZK010010540.1, read on the forward strand.
ACATGATATTTGTTTGCACACCCCTTATTTGGATGGATTAGAGGCGATGGCCCCTAAACACGTGATCGCACGAGGCTACGTGGACCTAACCCGATCGCGACGGCAAGGTGGCGGCCGAGGCTGATCTCGACGATCGCGATGACAAGGCATCCCATAGGCTGATCTCGACGACGACACGGCGGCGAGAGGCCTCCCCAAGCCTGATCGCGTCGACGAGCAGCGCCGGGGACTCATACATAGCGAGGGCACAACATCATCGAAAGCAGCACCAGGGACTCATACATAGCGAGGGCACAACATCATCGACTACAAGGTTTGGTTTGAATTTTTGTACGTAATATGCATGTGTTGGATTTGGTTTTCATTTTTTTAAAAAATATCGTTTGATGAAAACAGATGGATATAAGTTGGGTTTAGGGATTAGTTGGTTCTTTTAATTATTGTTAGTTGTAAAAAAGAAAGAAAATAGCAAAAACCTACGACCTATTGGGATCAAACCTCAGACCTCTCGGATGAGAGAATTGGGTCATGCCACAACGCCACTTCTACCTTCGTGATATATATGGTTCTTTTTTTTTCTTTTTGTCTATACTTACATGTTGCAAGTACAAATAGGTGAGTTGAGCGTGAGCCACTTAGAAATAAAGTGACGATGACAGCGCCAAGCACATTAGTGAACAATGTTTATCAACAGTTTGTCAAAAACTGCTTTTTAGTTGTCAATTTTTGAAATTTAAAATCTGAACGTGCCCTGAGGGCCTTTATAGGTCATATGCGAGATAAATTGGTTAAATAAAATAGTTCATGCCCACTAACAAAAATGAATAGTTAGTATAATGGTAAGACTCATTGAATTTGGACTTGTGGTTCTAGGTTTGAACCTAGGGGCTGATTGTATTTTGTTATTCCAACATTTTTTTTCTTCCTTCCTTTTTATCAAACCCTAATGAGCCTTAAAAAATCTAAAAACTTGCATGGACACCTCCTTTTGGTGTAGCATCTTGACAAAAAAATTTAAGTCGATTCAGAAAAAGAGTTGATGCACATCCTCACAATGGTCCACATCTCACATATCCTAGTCACTAGGTGAGAGATGCTCATGTTTTGCGTGAGATGTATACTACCACTTTCGAAATCGTCTCAAACTTTTTTAGGGTATCTATGGAACCAAACTATGGTGTTGTGTGCATTTGTGTAATTTTTAGACCAAGTTTCCCTATTATCGTTATTATTTGTTGATTTACACAAGAAAAATGTTAAAATACCCTCATATAGGTAAAAAAATCTAAAAACTTACAAGGACACCTCCTTTTGGTGTAGCTTGTTGACAAAAAAAATTAAGTTGACTTAGAGAAAGTTAGGATGCACATCCTCAAAATGACCCATATCTCTCACACATGTCCTAGTTACTAGGTGAGAGATGCTCATGCTTGTGTGAGATATATATACTACCACTTTCTCAAAATCATCTCAAACTTTTTTAGAGTATTTATGGAACCAAACTATGGTCTTGTGTGTATTTATGTAATTTTTAGACCAAGTTTACCTATTACCGTTATTTTTTTATTGATTTACGCAAGAAAAATATTAAAATACCCTCATGTAGCTAAAAAAATCTAAAAACTTGCAAGGACACCTCCTTTTGGTGTAGCTTGTTGACAAAAAAATTGAATTGATTCGGAGAAAGTTAGGATGCACATCCTCATAATGGCTCACATCTCACACATGTCCCAGGTTATTAGGTGAGAGATGCTCATGCTTGTGTGAGATATATGCTACCACTTTCGAAATCATCTCAAACTTTTTAGGGTATCTATGGAACCAAACTATGGTGTTGTGTGCATTTGTGTAATTTTTATACCAAGTTTACCTATTGTTATTATTTGTTGATTTACGCAAGAAAAAATGTTAAAATACCCTAATGAGCCTATAAAAATCTAAAAACTCAAAATCACTTGAATTTTTTTATGTGATGCTTAGATACTAAAATCTTACTATGCAACTTTTTAAATATTTTTCCATTTAAAATCATTTACTCACACAAATTTATGTTCAAAGATGTCAAATTCACAATTTTAAATTTTAATCATTCAAACAAATTTCAATAGATAATTAACCAAAATAAAATTTATAGATCTTGATGAGTTCTATAAAATTGATGTTTACCAATTTTTCTTTTAAAATGGTCTTCTATCTCAAAGTTCTATCGCGCCTAAAATTGCTGCCAGTGCGATCTTCTACCGCCAAATGAAAATCCAAAACCATCCGTGTGGCCTTTGAGCGCCAAAAGGAAAAAGAAAAGGCCCGCGCAGCTTTGACCAGCCCATGAGTCTAATAAAAAAAAATCCCAAACGATATCCCTCCCATCGCTCCCGTCGCATCGTAACCCCTAGCGACGCCATCTCCTTCTGCCGTTCTGCGCCGCCGCTGCAGCCAGACCTCGGTCTTCTCTTCTCCACTGCCTGAATATGCGGTCCTCACCTCACCCGCCGTACGCCATCCCTCCCCTCGCGTTGCGCGTAGGCCGCCCCTTCCTTGCGCCGCTCGGCCGCGCTTCGTCAGGGATCTCGGGTGGTCAGCCTCCCGTAGGGCTGTAGTCCATTCGCCCGGCCTCACGTACATCGTCGCGGAGGAGGTGGCCATCTCGACGGAGGTGGTTCCCACGGCGGCGAGCCCTCTCCTCTCCAGGTCGGTGGCTCCCCTAGACTCGGTAGGTAATTCTCCAACGTGAATAGCCCAGTCATATTCTCTAATTATCTTGTTTGAGTTTGAACCAATCTCGATTTTTTTGGCCCTGTTCACAGCAACAGATCGAAGCAGCTGCAAGATCCATGATGGTGGTGGTGGTCCCCTTCTCCCGTCGATAGTAGCGCTGGCGTTGGCAGATCACCCAGCGGTGGATCCAAGTGGGGATGCGAAGGATCTGTACCAGGCCACCCCTCCCCGGCAGGCAGTTGGACTGCCCTATGGCGGATCTCTGCGTGGCCACCTCTGCCCCGTCCTCCCTCCGGGGACGTCCTCGTTCTACTCTCCTACGGCTTCCTCTTCTGTCCATCTGGTTGTGATGCCCCTCACCTCCTCTACTTTTGGTAGTAATATTGTTTGCATATACTGCTATGATGATAAAATGTTACTACCTGAATCCCTTTTCTTTAATACTGCTATGGAGGCACAACAACAATAGCTCACGGCACAAGATTTGTTAACTAAATAAATTATGTCATTATGGAATGGTCTATCAGTTCATTGGGTGTGTGAGTTGAAAAATGTCTTACCGATAACTAGAATGCAGTCTATAACTGATGGATCCGTATTGAACAAGGTACAAATCCGTGTTGCAGCCTGTAGTGCTTGGGCCTTTTTTTCCCCTTATAGATAGTTCAGACTTAACAAATGGTCCTCTAGAACTCTTGTATGCCTGTTTCTGTTAGCACCACTCAATGAAATGGCTGACACAAGGAGGCAGTAACCAGTTACAGCAGCTGTCTCAGGGGAACTAACAATGTTGCTGTCTGAGTTCGATCTCATTCAATCTGTCTTTTAGTTGCAATTTTCAGGATCTAGAACTGTTAAACTGATGGATTAGTTAGAGCATCGACATAAAATTCCACTGGCAGTAAAAAGAAAGGTCTCTCACTTGCAATGTTCTTACACCAAGTCAATCTCATTTTGCTTGATGGCACTATATTCAGGGTGTAGCCAAGTTCTGGAATGTTTCTTAGAAGTGTGGCCAAGATAAAATTATCTAGCTGCTATCCAGGATCGTCAGTGCCGACGAGTGCAAGAACATTCCCGTCATCAGTAAGCCTACCTTTCCCCATTTTATTTTTCTACTCGATGCTCGATCCAATTCAATGTTTCTTGCAATAACATTTTATTTTAACCACAAAATTCTTGGTTCAGTGCGGCACCATTAATACTGTGATCTATTCTAGCCTATTTGATGTCAGCCTTAAGAACCACTGCCAACCAAGCTGCAGTGGCACCATTAATACAGTCAAGAATGCAGATATGTAATTGTTTAATAGAGAATATTTGTGTTTGATTGCTTTATTTTATTGGGTGTACTGTGCTGGCCAGAAATTGTCCATGTGCATCTGGATACAGTAGTAGTAGTAGTTCGGCAAAAAGTAATCATCATTTTAGTAACTTCTAATTTCTTAATATTCAAGTGCCACTCCTTGCGCTTAGTACTAATAAAGGTTGCCTATAATCTATATTAAATCTCACATTTTGTAATATGGATTGCATCTTACATTTTAACTAGCCTGAATATATTATTATCTATAGAACTGGCCTGAAGTTATTAATTTATTTTATCGATCAGTAAGAAAGGAATTTTGTGTATTGGTTGCCAAATAAAAAGGATCTGACCAACGATACATGTAATTTGATTTTTATCTATACATGCATTATAGTATTGGACTCATAATGCAGTATGCTTCAGATTTACATGAGTTCATTCTCTTGCTCTACATAATGCACTTAGTTTTTATTGGTTCTTTGCTTAAGTACTGTGATTTTTACTCTAGCAGCTACGAGGTTGTCAGCTTCCTAGAAATCTGAGTTCAATCTCGGACATTGTCACTGGCAGCTGTCACCTATTCCTTGTGATGACATGAAGGTAATTAGTTTAGTTTCTTTAAATTCTAGTCTAATAATCTAGCATAAAGATTTAAAATTTATTTATTTCACTTAGGAGAGTAATATTTAAATAATTAAAATTTATTTATTTATCTCGTCATGTACGCTTATCTTGGTGGCCTACCGTGCAACAATTATTTATATGTGACATGAACTTTGATCATTATATCTCTAAAGCTTCCATATTCTCAATCACAAACTTTTTTTCGCAGGGATAAAGATCCGCATCTGCCCTTTGATGATCACATAGTCACTTTTCAGTGTTGCTATCGTTAGAAGCCCATAATTCTTAGCGTATGTATATGAGCTGTAATAGTACATATTTGAGTTGTAAGAGATGTTTTTATCTTTGGAATGAGTACAATTTTTGTGGAGCACTGGAATATTGGATCTATTTATTTATGGAATTGTTTGGTTATTTCAATATTATTTGCAAATAGTAATGAAACCTCTTACGTGATGAATTGGTAATTGTTTTACGTGACGAATCTGTAATTACATCGTGATGATTTAATAACCTTTTCGTGACAAAGCGGTGGTTTGTTTCCATGGCGACGAAGTACATTGGTTTCTATGACGAATCAAAATTTTTTTGTGAGCCGCCACGTGGCGAAACAAAAAATGTGACACGTCATCGCGCCACGTCGGCATGCACAAACGCCGATTAACGGGCGCCGTGAAGTACGGGCAGGCGCACGCAGCTTTTGACGAAAATAGGGGCATAGCCATGACCAAAGTCAATGGTCATAGAAGGAGAGCATTTCGCGTGGACCGTAAGCGTTTGGTCATGAATTGGAACCACATCTGTGACTAAAATTGTCGCCGTCACGCATTGCAAAATGTGACGCGACCTCGATGGCGATGTCGGTTTGGTCACAAAATCATCACGGATGTAATTGGGTGACGAATTTAGCACCTTCGGTGACGAAAAGACTAACGTCATCAATGAGCACCTCCCTAGTAGTGTTTAAATATAAAACTAGAATTTCACTAGTTTTCCAAAAACACAAGACCAAACAAACCAACCATACAAACAGGTCCTAAACATGCTAGGAACAAATAGTACACCATCCTAGAATTATTATCATAACATTAACATGCATTTCTAGGGTATTTTTCATGCAACATAAATATGATAAATATGCAAACACCTTAGAAAACGCTACAAAAATTACAGGAGCATCCTACTGGTCTACATAGGCTACCATAAAAATTTCATGGCAAGAACATGCACATCTTGTTCTACACAAAAATCACAAGAAGGTACTAAAACATGGTATGAAAATACTTTGTATTATGAAAAGTGACAGACAACAGATTTCTGAAAGTATGAAAGGCTACTTTACCACATCACAACAAGCTACAAAATTTCTCACATCAAAAACCCTAGTAAATCTTTTTTTCTATGATTTTCCCAAGAAAACACCATAAATAGCACATAACTAAGAAATTACATTTCTTCCACAGAACATACCATGCATATTATTTTTCCTGGACTCTACTCACAAAAACAAGAACATTTTGCACAGGAAGCATATTTTTATCTTGCACCAATTAAAAGGTATGGATTTTTCTTATTTTCCATGCATTTATGGACTTTAATATAACCATATAAGAAAACTATTGAAAATTAGGGTTTCATATTTTTCTACTATAGTTTATCACCTAACAAGCATGGCAAAATTTGTTGCACTCAAAACATGCAAAATGACCGAGATATGAATTTTCTAAGCTTTACAAGCATTTCTAGAAAATCAAAACATAAAAGAAAAATCCGGTGACAGCCGGGTCCCACGATGTCGATGAACGGAAAGCGGGGGACAGCGGCGCTGGGCGGCGGGTCGACGCGGCGGATCCACGCCGGCGATGACCAAAACACGCAACCAAGTATACCATCTTGCTATACTCGGCCGAGACAAATCGATTCACATGCTTTATTCGAACTAAAATCGGCGAAAACGATGATGACGACGGCGGCGCGACGGGTGGCGCTGCTCGACGGCGTTGAGCCGTTCGGGGCGGAGCACGGTGCAACAAACCCCGTTCGACTCCACTCTACTCAACAAAGACATGCATGGATCTAAACCGACTCGGCGGAGACTACGACCAGCTCGAACCGTGTGCATGCACGGCGGAACGACGGACAAGACGACGGCGAGGTCGTGTTCGGCCAACTCAAGGCATCAATCGACAAACCATCTTGACTCAAGCTAGAGCATCGCACGGCGAATCTAAAATGCGAGAAACAAGACCCTAAGACCGAGCTATAGCTCAACGACGAGCTCGAGCTCGGCGGCGGCCATGGCGGACCGGTCGTCGGCAGACGGAAAACGTGGAAATGGCGCCGTTACCTTGGGTTTTACCTTGTTTTGATGATGGCAAGAGATAGAGCAAGGTTAGGCGGAGCTAGGGATTCATTTTGGTGAGGTTTGGTGCGGTGGTGGTGGTGGAACGCGACGGCGGGTGCGAGCCTTGCGGCGGCGGGCGAGCGGGAAGGCGGTGGCGCGTGTGGGGAGGAGTGCTAGGGTTAGGGCAACCGTTGCCCGCCCTTTTATTGTGGCGCCACGGCCGGGCTCCCGCGGCATCCGAGCCGTACATCGGCGTCAAGGCGGGCACGGGGATAGAGTGTCGGGACCTGTCGGCGGCTCGGCGCCGATAGGTACCCCCTTCCCCGACCTTTGCTCTGTTTTTGGCACGTACATCGAGATTCGTGCGTAATTTGGTAAAACTCAAAATACCGATTTTGTAGAGAATTTCATAAGCTCCAAAAGTCTCAAGATCAACTTTTCCCTGATTCGGCCTAGATTTGGAACTATAAATTAAAAAACAGCAAGGTTTGAAATGGACTTAGAGAAAAACAGAATTTGAAATCCATTCAAACTTGACCAAACTATTGGGCCCTATTTGAACCTTTTCCAAGCATTTTCACAAGGAGCAAGTTGAATACTTTTTGTTCTACATAAAAAGTACTACATTTCATATATGGAACACTTTGACTAAAAACCACTTTATCAAGCACTTTTTGAAATGAGTTTCAAAATGACTCAAAAAGGTAAAAAGCTCTAGGGTAATTTCTCAAATAATTTCCAAAAAGATTTTTTTAAGCTCAAACATGGTCCTAAATTATGTCATAAATATATCTAGGCATAGTTTAGGTCCAAAACCACATTATAGCAAACATTTCGCACTAGCTAAGTCAAACAAGCATGTATTGGAACAAAATGAAGACAAAGATCATTAGTGACCCTATTATGCATGAAATGATGATTATGTGATGCAATTGCACATGTTAATGAGATGCTTAACACCTAGGGTGTTACAAATCTTCCCCTAAAAAGAATCTCGTCCCGAGATTTGGTAAGACTAACCATTTGTGATAAACTGGGGATAAATCCTCACGAAGATACTCTTCGGTTTCCCATGTTTCATCGTTTTCCCCATGATTACTCCATAGGATCTTATATTGTTTAACTACTTTTTGTTCCTTGTGGCTCTCTCTTTTTGGTGTCTAACACCTTCATAGGTTCCTCATAATAAGTCAAATCTTGATCAACTTCAGCGTTTCTAATTGGCACTTGTTCTTGGAACTCTTAAACATTTCTTCAATTGCGACACATGGAAAACACTGAAAATTATCCTCATCTCGTGTGGCAACTACAATTGATAGGCTGCCTCTCCTTTCCTAGCAATGATACGATAAAGGCCTATGAATCTAGGGCTAGTTTTTGTTTGACTCCAAAACGTTGCACTCTTCTCATTGGTGATACCTTAAGATAGACATAATCACCAACATTAAACACTATTGGTTTCCTGCGGCTTATTCGCAGATAGCTTTTTCTTCGACGAGCTTGAGCTGCCTTCATATGTTGCTTTATTATTCTCACTTTTTGCTCGGCTTCATCGACAAGATCAATGCCATAATAAGTTCGATCTCCTATTTCTACCCAATTCAAGGGCGTTCTACACCTTCTACCATAGAATGCTTCAAATGGTGCCATCTTGATACTAGCTTGATAACTGTTGTTATAAGAAAACTCTGCTAACGGCAACCACTTGTCCCATGAGCCTTTCACTGATAACACACACGCTCTCAACATGTCATCTAAGATTTGATTTACACGTTCGCTTTGGCCTCGTGGTTTGAGGATGGCAGGCTGAACTATGAACTAACTTTGTATTCAAAGCTTCCTGTAAACTCTCCCAAAATTGATTGGTCCAAGTCGATCCTTGATCCGACACTATAGATTTGGGCACTCCGTGCAGACGAACTAATTGAGAAATATAGAGCTCTGCATACTTTGGTGAGGTTCATAGGTGATGTTGATAGGAATAAAATGGGCAACCTTGGTTAAACGATCCACAATCAGCCAGATCGAATCAAATCCTTTCAGGGTACGTGGTAATCCAACGATAAGTTCCATAGTGATATCGTCCCATTTCCAATCAGGAATTGGCAATGGTTGCAACAATCCTGCAGGTTTCATGTGAATGGCTTTGACTCTGCAACAATTATCACACTTGGCTACATGTGCAGCAATCTCTTTTCTCATTTTGGTCCACCAAAATATGGTTCTCAAATCTCTATACATCTTGTTGCTACCTGGATGGATAGATAAGGTAGATGAGTGCGCCTCGGTTAGGATTTGGTCCCTCAACTCACGATCCTTAGGTACAACTAGACGATCGTCATACCATAGAATACCGTTCTCATCAATTCGAAATGATCACTAGGCTCCTTCTCAAGCTTCTTCACGAGAAATGAGATTCCTTTATCATTTTTTGTCCCTCAATGATTCTGTCTTCCAGATCACTCCGCAATTGAATATTGCATAGTATAGCCGGATGCATAGGAGGGAAAGCCTCCCCTGACTCGGCCTGTCCTAGCATGCAATGCGATTTCTGACTTAATGCATCCGCGACAACATTGGCTTTGCCCGGATGGTAATGTAACTCCAAGTTATAATCCTTTATCAATTCTAACCATCTCCTTTGCCTCATGTTCAGTTCCTCTTGTGTGAAAATATATTTCAAGTTCTTGTGATCAGTATAGACATGGCATACATTTCCAAGTAAGTAATGACGCCAAATCTTCAAAGCATGTACCACAGCAGCTAATTCTAAATCATGGGTCGGATAATTAACCTCATGCTTCCTTAGCTGTCGAGATGCATACGCAATTACCCTACCTTCTTGCATGAGTACACATCCTAATCCTGTACCACATGCGTCACAATACACATCAAAAGGTTTCTCTATGTCTGGTTGTGCAAGCACAGGAGCGGTGGTTAACAACTCTCGTAGTGTACGAAAAGATGTTTCACACTCCGGTGTCCACACAAATTTCTCTTCTTTCTGCAATAATCTGGTCATGGGTTTGGCTATCTTGGAGAAATTAGGTATAAATCGGCGATAGTTTCCTGCTAACCCAAGAAAACTCTGAATCTCTGAAACAGAGGTCGGCGCTTTCCAATCCATGACTTCTTGTACTTTACTGGGGTCTACTAATATTCCATCCTCAGATAACACATGTCCCAGAAAATGTACTTTCTTCAGCCAAAACTCGCACTTGCTAAACTTTGCATACAACCCGATGATCTCTCGAGTCCTTTGTAATACCACTCTCAAATGCTCAGCATGCTCTTCTTCACTTTCTGAATACACCAAGATGTCATCGATGAACACAACCACAAATTTATCTAATTCGGGCATGAACACCAAATTCATCAAATACATGAAATGAGCCGGAGCATTCGCCAAGCCAAAGGACATGACGAGATACTCATACAACCCATATCTCGTTGAGAAAGCTGTTTTGGGTATATCCTGTGGTCTGATTTTAATTTGGTGGTACCCAGAACGAAGGTCTATCTTTGAGAAAACTTTAGCTCGGGACAACTGGTCAAAGAGAATGTCAATGCGGGGTAAAGGATATTTATTCTTAATGGTTACCGCATTGAGTGGCCTGTAATCCACACACATCCTCAATGACTGGTCTTTCTTCTTTACAAACAAGGCTGGACATCCCCATGGTGAGGAACTCGGTCTAATCAAACCTTTCTCAAGCAACTCTTGAATCTGCACTTTCAACTCTGCTAGTTCATTGGGTGGCATTCTGTAGGGTCTCCTAGATATAGGGGCAGTTCCTGGGATTAGCTCTATAGCAAACTCAACGTCTCTATCTGGCGGTAATCCAGGCAAGTCTTCCGGGAAAACATCCGGAAATTCACACACTACTGGTATGTCAGATATACTAGTAACTAGCAAGGCAGCTGAAACAAGGTTAAGGTCAATAGCTTTGGGAAGTAGTATCGGATGCTCTGTCCCATCACGAGGGTTCTTCACACGAACTACTCTATTTAAGGTATCTATAATAGCTCCCCAATTCTTCATCCAATTCATCCCTAGGATGACATCCAAGCACAAACCGGGTAAAACTATTAATGAAGTTACTATCTCTAAGTCTCCAATCTTAATCTGCACATCACTGACCCTTTGTCTAGTCAATTGATCAGCCCCTACCGAACTAATACGGTACCCATATCCCAAGTCAGTTATCTTTTCATTATTACTCTTTGCAAAATCTTGACTCATGAATGAATGCGATGATCTAGAATCAAACAAAACAACAGCACTATGATTGTTAACTAAGCACATATCGGCTATCACGATCTCTCCTTCTAGAACCTCCTCAACATTGGCAAAGTGTGCCTGTCCCACATGTTGCTTATAGCTCTTCCCCGGGCTACGGGCAAAACTTAGAGAAATGCCCGGGCTTCCCACAATTGAAACTTGATTATTATTGTGGTTGATCGGAGGTGGGCGATAGGCATTTCCCCGTGGTGCCTTCCCCTTCTGCACAGGTGTCACATACGCTTTCCTAAAGCACAAGTTCCCAGTCTGAGGCTTCCTCTATGGTGGAGCATACCATGAAGGTGCTGCAGGTGCACGATAGTTCTGACGACGTGCAAATGGAGCACTGTTCTATCCTGAGTTCCCTTCAAACGACCTCTTTTTGCCTTTAGAAGCAAGCATACAAGGTGTTGCTAGACTCCCTCGATGAATACAATCAGTCACAAAGGCCCGGAAGGTCTCCCTGGTGGAATTTCCCATGGTTTTCTACATTTTCAAATTCAATCCCCTCTTGAAGCTAGCCAACTTCTTGGCCTCCGTATCAACCATATCTGGAGCATACCTGGACAAATAGTTAAAAGCCTGTAGGTACTCATTCACGGTCTTGTTATCCTGGGCAAGCTTGATAAACTCTCCCAACTTCTTTGCCAAGGCACAGGAGGAATATAGGTGTCACGAAAAGCAGCGGTGAACTAGAACCAAGTAATAGGAACATTTGCTGGAAAGGTGGCACGGTGATTCTTCCACCATACTCCTGCAGGTCCCTCAAGCAAGTGTGCAGCATATTCTGCCTTCTGCACTTCTGTCAGATTCACCAACCTGAACTTCTCCTCAACTGAACTAATCCATTCTTGAGCTTCCATTGGTTCATTTGCTATAGTGAACTTAGGCGGTTCTGTGGCCTTAAACTCCTTGTAGAATGGAACCTATCTCCGGCACCATCATTATGACCTCCTCCTCCGCCTCCCTGTTCAGTGTTGCGTGAGATGTTGCGCAACTCACCTAGAAACCGGTTGAAAAACTGTTCCTGGTTCATAGGAGGTGGTGGTGGTGGCTGTCGATCTCCCCCAGCACCTAATCAAGTTTGCGGCTGTTGGTAAAGGTTATCCTACAGAAATATTTATTAATAATCCGCAAGCGAACAGATACCGGTGAGCACTTCACCCGGGAGAGGGTTTTAAATATCGTATCCACAGGGGAGAAAGGTGTGAGAATAGTGAGGCTAAACTAAATCCTTGAGATTGTAGAAAGGACCTGGAGATTATAAAGGATGAGAAGATGTCTATGGTTGTCTAGTTTATATCCTTATAAAGCTTGAAGATATTTCTTAATGGGGACGTAATCAAAGGAAAAAGGGGACGAAACGCGTGCAATCCTCCAAAGAATGTGGTCCTACTTGGCCTATCCAACGGGAGGTGGACTCCAAAGGAATGAATGGTACTGTCACTACCACGAACTACCACACCAGGAAGGTAGGGTGTATTCTGAGCTATCTAGTCCAAACACCGCGCTTGCACTAGGGGTAACAACTTCAACTCAAGAGCGACAAGAATCGAAGTACTCTAATAAAGAGTCATAAACCGAAAGAAAATATAGACAAGGAACTTACTCAAATATAAGGTTGATAGACCACGAGAAGTCTCAGGATCAGCGCCACGAGGACTTTGATCCCGGAGGTACAAGCGTAGAGGAGTCACCGACAGGTCCGGTGCTTCCCCTTCTTCTCGTGGGGTACTCAAGATCTAATCTCTCAACTTGCTACTACTCAACTTGATCTAAGCTCTTCTTCTAAATTGGAGAGGTAGGGTTTTGGCTGTTGATTAGAGGTTGAGTCTGATGAATAATGAAATTCATTCCCAGTCAAGAGGTAGGGGGTCTCCTTATATAGCCCTAGCCGATGAATATGGACCCTTGGATCAAACCGACCTTGAACAATGGTGTAGATACAACCTCAATGTCGGTTAGAAACTGACCTAAGAAGATGAGGCGACATGTGGGTCCCACCTGGCGGTCGCCAGTGACCTTCCTGGCGATCGCCAGGACTCTTTTGCTCCTTTACTTCTCGTTTCTCCTGGTGTCTTCTGGTGTCTTCTAGAATGTTTTGATTCGGATTTTGGATTGAAATTAATCACGGACAAATCTCCTTATCGTATGGGGTGCAAACTCTGGGCTTTTACCTGTATTTACCTGTTAAGTCCCTAAAAAGATATATATCACCAAAACTTGTGGAACTATGTTACTAAAGCCCCTAGTCTATGTATTTATTCATTTTATACCCTTATTTCATGTTTAGTTGAATTATAAATATATAGCTTAAGAGGTGTCAACAAGCTCCCCACACTTAGGCTTTTACTCGCCTCGAGAAAAGGATGGATATAGCAAAGTTGTAGGTCAAGACATCAAACATAAAACAATCTCATGGTTATACCTATCTTTGCGCAGGATTCCTTTGTGTCTACCAAGAACTTTGAGGAGTTGAAGAACAGAATAGTTGAAATAGAGTACCTTTTCCCTTCAATCAAATCGGTTTGGAGTTTTTGCAATGATTTTTGAAAGAAACATAGCTTACCTTCTTCTTTTGTGGTGCTCTCGAATCACTCATAATATTTATATGTAGTATTTTTGGCTCCTCACAAGGCACATATGATTGATGCCCCTAAAAACATCCTTCTTCTAATAAAGCTTTATATGGAGTTTCGGGTATGTCAAGGATGTAGCATACTTACCTTGCATGTATTTGCAACGTCAAAGCCGGATCCGAGGAAAGACTTTCTCTTAGATCAAGATGTGCATGTGTGTGAATAATATGGTGGCTATCCTAATTCTACTATGCTCTTGTAAACTTCTCTCTTTTTGATATATGAAACACTTTTGCAAGAAAGGTCATGGGCTATCTTTATTCTTTTCTTCTCTTCTTTTTTTTTCTTTAGAGAGGCGGGCATTGAAGTACCCATTGTTTTCATTTGTTGGACACTTGTCCATTTTTTTTATCTCTCTTTTTTTTTTTCAATACTATTTTTGCATAGCCCATGCCTTGCTTTGCAATCACAACAAGACATTGAATTTAGAGAGATCGAAAACTGGAGCATATAAATATTCCTACAATAATTTTGATTCTATCTCCAGAGTAGAGACAGAAAAAGATGGATAAAAGCATGTTTTGTGCGCACTCACGTGGTAAGAGCAAGCATATATATGTGGGTGTACGTGTTCTTGATCTTAGGAGCATGACAAGTCTCTCAACTCGGGTCACGGGACTTGACAAAGCTCAACACAAAGCAAGTAGCTTATGGCTGGTTTTTCAATACTTGTAGCATATATGGCTTTGGTAGGATATAATAATTACCACAAAGAAGAGGTACAAACTATCAATTTTAATGTTTTCGAAATAAACTCTCCAAAGAGAAAAGATATCAAGAATCAAGTTCTCACCAATCTTCTATCTCATATTCTACAACAACTTAAGTAACTTGAGTTCCCTAACAAATTAAGTTCCCAACAAAGAATTGGTTCAACCATGAAAAAGTGTTATGTGAGTCTAACTTTGAACAAAGCATATCAATCTCTTTCTTTTTTATTATTATGTTGGATTATAAGCATATTAGCAAAAGGTTCGAAACTAACAAAACATAGGCCAAAATATGAATGAATGCAAAGTTCAGAAAGCAAACCGAGGGGTAGACGGTTGGAGACGAGGAGATAAGATGACTTTGGCGGTCGCTGGGACTCCTTCGGCGATCACCGAGCCCCTGTGGCTCTCTACGAGTCGAGCTTCGTCGTGTTCAATCCTCGTTCTGTGTCTTTTGTTTTACTTTCGCTTTTTGGGTTCAGTTTCGTTGTTCTTGACGTTAAATCTTTGTCCCCCCACTTTGTCTTTTATTATCCTTCATTCAAAAACATGGTGGAGACAAGAAAACATATACGAAAACATAGAGACAACACTCGAGATAATGGATCAACCTTTATTTATTTAATAAGAGCACTCTTTATTACAAGCAAACCAATCTACTAAATTATTAAGCAAACTAACTTTAAACGAAGCAAACTAAACGATTAACTAAGACGAGTGCTCTTATAGATCGAGCATCCTATGGCTTCTCAAAAAGCCTATTGACGATCCTTTCGAGAGTAGCAACTCTCTTAACTAGCGTAGCATTCTCTTTCTCTAAGTTTTTTAAGCCTCTAGTGGTGGCACTCCAATTTGCATGCTCAGTGCTAAGGAAATTCTTCATATGGGCATACTCAGCATGTAGCTCAGTCATGTTCATCCTGCCCTCTCGTGGCTTGGCCATGAGCTCAGCTACCTCCCTGGGTTGAATGAACTTGACTTGCTCCGGCGTGGCACGCACACCATTAAGGAACTTAGTGCCCTCCGGCACCTGGATCTTCTTCTTCATAGCTTCCTCATGCCGGACAGCGAGAAAGCGTCTTGCAAGGACAAGGGCTTGTGAAGGCTTAGCTGGAGGTGGTGGTGTAACTGTAGCGAGAGGCTTGGGAGTATAGGGAACTAGAGCTTGGGAGTTTGATGATGGTGGTGGCGAGGAGGAAGAAGATGGGGCCACCCTTGAGGGGTCATAGACGACCATGCGGGTATCGGTGTTCTCCATGGTGAAAAGTAGAGGTGCTGGTCGTCGGTCTTTGGAGGATGGATGAGATGAGATTGTATTCACATGGGGCTTGTTTATATAGTCCGGATGACTTGGATAGGAGTTAGGGTTTCATGACGTATTCCTATCTGAATGGCTCTAAAAAGTACGGGATTCTAATGGGTATGTTCTAGAATGTCGGCAGGAGAAAGTTGGACACGAGGGGAGACCAGGAGGCGGCGGTCACCAGATCTTTCCTGACGATGTGAGTCCTGTTGGACACTGGTTCGCCCTTTTTCTCTCGGTCTGCTACTCCTATTCTAAGTGTAATGCTCGTACTTTTGGCCCATAAAATAGATTCTACGTGAACTAAGCCTCACGGTTAGGATAAATCAAAAACCCCACTACATCTAATTCCTCGGGTTTATCGGGCTCATAGAAAATTTTAAGACGTTGGCCATTTACCTTGAATAACTTACCTTCGTGGTCCTGAAGAGTGATCGCTCCATGAGATGATGAATTCACCACCTTGAAAGGTCCTTCCCATTTGCTCGAAGTTTTCCATGCGAATAATTTATCCCCGGAATTAAAGAGTAATACCCGATCTCACGGGTGAAAGTCTTCATCTTAATCTTCTTGTCATGCCATTTCTTGGTTCTTTCCTTGTAGATCTTGGCATTGTGATAAGCTTTCTCTCTCCATTCATCCAACTCGATAGTTGCATCTTCCTCTTTACTCCCTCGGCTTCAAGATCCATGTTCCATCTCTTGATTGCCCAGTGAGCCTTAAACTCTAACTCCACAGGCAAGTGACAGGTTTTGCCATAGACAAGTTGATATGGAGTCATTCCAATTGGTGTCTTGTAGGCTGTCCCGCACGCCCATAGTGCTTTCGGAAGTCTATCCTTCCACTTAGTTCCCATTTCTTCCAATCGTTTTTTCGCAAGATGTTCTTGATTTGTTTATTTGAAGTCTCTCGCTTGCCCACTTGTTTGAGGGTGGTAAGTCGCGGGCAATATTGTGACGAACTCCATGTTTTGCTAAATAGCGTCGAAATCTTTCTGTCAATGAAGTGGCTTCCTCCGTCACTAATCACCATTAGTGGTACTCCAAATCTTGGGAATATAGTTTCTTCAAACATCTTTATTGAGCTATTGCCATCTCAAGGATCCGCACGGCAAGGCTTCAACCCATTTTGAAACGTAGTCAACCGCCACCAAGATATGTTCATAATTTCCGGATTTTGGAAATGGTCCCATGTAGTCAATTCCCGGACATCAAAGAGCTCTATCTCGGAGATTGGTTGTTAGAGGCATAGCATCTCTTGCATTGATATTCCGTGCCTCGACAAGCTCCACATCTTTGGATGAAGTCTTTTGTGTCTTGATACATGGTTGGCCAGAAAAAATCCTGCTTGCCAAATCTTTGCATGTGTTCTCGAATGCCCCATAGTGTCCTCCATATGGTGATGAGTGACATCTTTCAATGATCTGAAGTCCTTCTTCTGTTGGCACACATCTCCTGAGTAGCCCGTCAGAGCAAACTCTGAAGAGGTATGGCTCATCCCATAAGTGGTGACGACTCTCATACATAAGCTTCTTCTTATCTGCACCTGGTGCTACATATCCTGCAACCATAAAATTAACAAGATCTGCATACCAGGGATCGGTATGGGTTATCCGATAGAACATATAGCCCCCCGAAAGTGAGTCATTAATGGGCAATTCATGTGGTTTTCAAAATGCATTCTAGACAAATGATTAGCAACAGAATTTTCTACTCCCTTTTTATATTTAATTTCTAAATCAAACTCTTAGAGTAACAAAATCCATCTTATCAAATGAGGTTTAGCATCTTTCTTGGTGAGCAAGTATTTCAAAGCAGCATGATCAGTGTAAACAATCACTTTAGCTCCTACCAAGTAAGATCTAAACTTATCTAAACAACGGCTAGCAACTCTTTTTCAGTGGTAGCATAATTAAGTTGTATGCTAAATCAGAGTTTTACTAGCATATGCAATAGCATGATGCTTCTTGTCTTTAGTTTCCCCTAACACTGCCCCCACAAAGATAGTCACTAGCATCACACATAATTTCAAAAGGCAAAGACCAATCAGGGGGGTTGGATGATTGGTGCGTAAATAAGAGCCTTTTTCAAAGTTTCAAAAGCTTCTAAACAAGCATCATCAAAACAAAGGAAGCATCCTTGGCTAATAAGCTGGTAAGTGGTCTAGCAATATGTGAAAAATCTTTTATAAATCTACGATAAAAACCAGCATGGCCTAGAAAACTTCTTATCCCTTTGATATTCACGGGGGGGAGGTAATCGTTCTATAACTTCTATTTTTGCCTTATCTACCTCTATTCCCCTTTCGAAATTAGGTGACCAAGCACTATTCCTTAACCAGAAAATGACATTTTTCCCAGTTAAGGACTAAGTGCTTTTCCTCACATCTTTGCAAAACCTTATCTAAGTTTTCTAGACAATCATCAAAAGTTTTTCCATAAACAGATAAATCATCCATGAAAACTTCCATAATCTCTTCAATCATTTCAGAAAATATAGACATCATACATCTTTGAAAAGAAGCAGGTGCATTACATAACCCAAAAGACATTCTTCTATAAGCATAAGTTCCATATGGGCATGTAAAAGTGGTTTTGCTCTGGTCACTAGGATGGATTGGGATTTGGTGATACCCAGAATATCCATCAAGGAAACAAAAGTAAGAATGGTTTGCCAATTGCTCTAACATCTCATCAATGAAAGGCAATGGAAAGTGGTCCTTCTTTGTAGCCATGTTTAATTTTCTATAGTCTATGCACATTCACCATCCCGTGACAGTTCTTTGAGGAATTAATTCATTCTTGTCATTTTTAACAACTGTCATGCCTCCCTTTTTAGGCACAACTTGAACAGGGCTTACCCACTCGCTATGTGGCACAGGATATATAATCCCAAATGTGTAACAACTTAAGAACTTCCTTTTTAACAACATCTCTCATCGCATTGTTGAGTCTACGTTGGGGCTCTATGGATGGGAATGCGATGAGTACAGAGAGCAGGACTGATTCCTTTGAGGTCTTCGAGTGAATAGCCTAAGGCTGAGCAATGTTTTTCTAAGACAGTTATCAGCCTAAAAGTCTGTTCTGGAGTAAGTTTATCATTTATGATCACAGGAGACTCTAGATCTTGATTTAGGAAAGCATAAGTGAGGCCTGGTGGTAAAGGTTTAAGCTCAATTGAGGTCTAGGTGGGTTCTCAAATTCATCTAGAGGTTTGAAGTGGTAGGATTTTCATCCTCCTCTTCAATGAAGAACTCCAAATCGTCCTCATAACTAGACTCCACAAAATATTCTATAGAAGTCTCTTTCACTTCCTCCATAGGATCTGGTTCTGGACAAGACTCAGTTTTAGCATGGATGGCTTGGACTATAGGTAATGAAAGTCTAAGATCCTGGCCTAGCCACATGTCTAATTCTCCGGCTTGTCCTCCTAAAGTAAGCCTTTCTATCGGTTGTCCTATCAGTAGGTCAAACTCCATGATATCAAAGATATAAAAGCTAAGATGTATCATGATGTTGTTAACCTTGATTGGTAAAACATATAGAATTCCTGAGCTTTGGACAATTTGTCCTGAAGGGCTTAGTAACAATTTTGCGGTGGGACTCAATGGCATGTTTTTAAGAAGTTCATGAGCAAAAGACAATGCCATGATATTTGTTCCCACAACAGGATTGTAGAGAGCATCAAAAGTGTCTTTATCAATTTGGCAACGAATAGGTACAGAAGGTGAATCCAAGCGGATTACATCAGAGGAAAGCTCTGATTCTTCTAACCATTCGCTACTTAAGATTGAGACAAGCTCTTCTGTGGTTCCTTTTAAATGAGACTGGACAGAAGGGTCTATAGGATATGATTGTGATGTTTTTAGCCTTCGAGGTTTCATTCGATATCTTGAGGTGTTTCCATAATCTGTAAAAAGATCATCCTCAATATCGAGCAAGAAGTCGAGATCGAAGTGACCTTTGGTTCTTTTGGTTCTGGATCATTTGGTGGTTGTAAAGGATTTGGAATGGAATCGGGTTCAGCTAATCCTTCTTCTTCTTCTTTCTGTTTCTTCTATTTTTAAGTGTTTCCTGCAGTTGGATCATATTCCTTATTTTCCACTATTTTGTTTAGGACAGCTATGCATTCAGGGGATTGTAAGATGAATAAAGGATCCATTTGCAGAGGTATTCAAGTGTTTTCGGATTTCTTATTCAGACCAATATAAAAATGTTGAATTAGAACATGGTGCGGTATGGCTAGATTAGGTCCGGATTTGGAAAGAAGATCAAAACGCTCCCAAAGTAGGCACTCAAAGATTCATTATCCTTCATTTTAGAGGATAGGATCGAGAGCCTAAAGTCGACTACTTTGGACATGGGGTAGAAGTCTACACAAAAGTCAGCCAAACAAGTTCCCGGGGTCGCCTCCCATTCTCTCTTTGTTTTGATTGTACCCACGGGGCGAGCTTTTCCTTTCAAAGAGAATGGAAATAGCGTCCAAATGGATGGTATCATGGGACATGCCTTCAATATGGAGGCACTTACATGTCTCCCTCGAAAGTTTGGAGATGTAGGAAAGGGTTTTCATGTATTTCTCCCGAGAATGTATGATTTTGGACCATCTCTATTAACCTAGGGCTTAAACTCATAGGACCCAAGCACGGATAGGTTCAGAGGATAGCACAGTCTATAAGCTTGCTCCATGGGTGCCAAGTATTGGTAAAGGGGGTAGTATCCATTTTGTATAGTAGCCAAAAGATAAAAAGAAAAATCTATACTAAGAATATGATACAAGATTTAGTTATGCTCACGTGTTCAGCAACCGTTCTCCCCGCAATGGCACCGTAAATGCTTGTTGGTAAAAGTTATCCTACAGAAATATTTATTAATAATCCGCAGTTTAACGGATAATGCAGGAGAGCACTTCACCGTGAGAGGGTTTTAAATATCATATCCACAAAGGGAGAAAGATGTGAGAATAGTGAGGCTAAACTAAATCCTTGAGATTGTAGAAAGGACTGGAGATTATAAAGGATGAGAAGATGTCTATGGTTGTCTAGTTTATATCCTTATAAAGCTTGAAGATATTTCTTAATGGGGACGCACTCAAAGGAAAGCAGAGGGACGAAACGTGCAATCCTCCAGCAAGAAGGGTCCTACTTGGCCTATCCAACGGGAGGTGGACTCCAAAGGAATCAATGGTACCGTCACTACTACACGAACTACCACACTCGGAAGATAGGGTGTATTTACGAGCTATCTAGTCCAAACACCGCGCTTGCACTAGGGGTAACAACTTCAACTCAAGAGCGACAAGAATCGAAGTAGTCTAATAAAGAGTAAATAAACCGAAAGAAAATATAGACAAGGAACTTACTCAAATATAAGGTTGATCCACCACGAAGTCTCGGGATCAGCGCCACGAGGCCTTTGATCCCTGGGGAGGTACAAGCGTAGAGGAGTCACCAACAGGTCCGGTGCTTCCCTTCTTCTCCTCCACCCACTCTTTTATCTCTCAAGACTATATCTAGTCACTCTCGTGGGGTACTAAAGATCTAATCTCTCAACTTGCTACTACTCAACTTGATCTAAGCTCTTCTTCTTAATTGGAGAGGTAGGGTTTTGGCTGTTGATCAGAGGTTGAGTCTGATGAATAATGAAATTCATTCCCAGTCAAGAGGTAGGGGGTCTCCTTATATAGCCCTAGCCGATGAATGTGGACCCTTGGATCAAACCGACCTTGAACAATGATGTAGATACAACCTCAATGTCGGTTAGAAACCGACCTAAGAAGATGAGGCCGACATGTGGGTCCCACCGGCGCGGTCGCCAGTGACCTTCTCCCGGGCGATCGCCGGTGACCTCTGGCGATCGCCGGGACTCTTTTAACTCCTTTACTTTCGTTTCTCCGGGTGTCTTCTCGGTGTCTTCTAGAATGTTTTGATTCGGATTTTGATTGAAATTAATCACGGACAAATCTCCTTATCATATGGGGTGCAAACTCCAGGGCTTTTACCTGTATTTACCTGTTAAGTCCCTAAAAAGATATAAATCACCAAAACTTGTGGAACTATGTTAGTAAAGCCCCTAGTCTATGTATTTATTCATTTTATACCCTTATTTCATGTTTAGTTGAATTATAAATATATAGCTTAAGAGGTGTCAACAAATGCATCTGCACAATTCGAACCAACAATAACCATCGATGATGTTTGTCCTAGTATAAATGTATCGAATTTAAAGTTACATGGAATTTATTGAGAGAATAAATTCATCAACAATAATAGGTAACCATAAACTCAATACGGTCTCACATCATCATAATAGCTACTGCCAATGCAATTTGTGTATCCAAAATTTTCGCAATGAAAGCAACAAAATGTTGCCCACATCGATACGGTCATTTCCATCCAAATATCGAACATTGCACAAGTATCATAAAACATGACACAATTATATTGCACAACGGATTAAGGTCTCAACTGATACATAGTGGTTGATAAATGACAATGGATCCCAGTCTTACATGTCCACATCTCATGAAAAGGGGAAATACATGATAAAGGTAGCACTAACACCACTTTCGGCTACAAAGGGTGCGTTCTCTAGATTAGAGCCTACTAGCTAACATCTAGAGTGCATCTAGGGAATAGGATCATAGTCATCTAATCCTGGGAAGTGCGTGAAGTCTGGTCTCCAACAGGGTCATCATGGTGATCCTCTCCATCTGGCACTACATCTCCAGCCTCTACCTGGACATCCTCTCCCTCAGCATTACCCCGGTGCCGGGGAGGGTAGTGGCAGGAGTAGTAAAAGCGGTAATACTCCTCTCGCACATGTGCATACTCACGCTTTGTGTTCACCAACTGTTTCCTCATTTCCTCTCTTGCTTCATGGGCCCCGATCCCTTTCTTCCCTGGCGATGGAGGTGCCTGCGCCAGGGGACCCATTTACCTTCCCCGCACGCCACACGTCGAAGATCCGATACTTGCTTCCTCGTGACCGCTAACTCGAGCTCCATCCGCTCCACCTTCTTCTTCTTGGTCCGGGGCGAGCGGCATCCTTTTTCCTCAAAGAGCACGCCCACAACTCCACGAAGCCTCCCGCGGTCACTAGTCAACCGGGATCTATCTCACCACGCGGTCCACAACCCGCCATAGCCCCCGAAACTTGTCCTTAGTGCTCTCTAGAATCTACGCCACAAATAACATAGCACTCATAACGTCACAAGTGCTACCTCGCCCTCGGCCCCCGCTCTGCAAGGGATCCATACCACCTTGATTCCAAGTGGTCCAGCCGGGGTCGTTCCGGAAAACCGTATGCAAAACCGTGTCCCCACCAAGGCCTGGGGTGGTCCACCATCAAACTCAGCAGACCGAAACTCGGCGTTGTCCGGCCATGTCATGTGATAGCCCGTACTGCGTGATGTCCCATCCTACCCAAACAGAACTGTGCTGAAGGGCGGGGATCACAAGGTGAACTCCCGTGACACCGACCGTCACTGCGGTCTTTGTCTCCCAAGTGTAGATGGGCGCCCTGTATGTTGGTATTTATTAAGTGCTAAAAGAATATGAAGGTTCCCAAAAGTTTAATGTAATACCATTGTAGCTTTTCCCTAGGAGAGTATTCTAGAGTATCGTATCCACAGGGAAGCTTTGGCTAAAGAATCTAATAACTCACAATCATGCATCTACCAATTTAGCAAACCACTAGACTAAAGTGAGGGGGTAAATGATATATGATAGGAGTTATGAACAATATCACACACAAGAGAATTCCATGGTAAATGTATAGCTAGCAAGTTGAGAGGACAAAGGGGAGAGATCAAGGTTCCTATGTACTTCTCTATTACTTAGGTTCTATGATAGTAATTACACTAATGCACTTTGGAGCAAATGCATCATTTCCAACTCTCAAAAAAAAAAAGACCGGGAAGAAGGTAGTTGGGAGAAGGCTGCCAAAAGCTCTACGAAACACCAACCCATACGTGGTGGACTACATCGGCCTGATAGGGCTGTCACCCCTGGGGCTACCACAACTATCCGTAGGTTTGGGCGCAACCTCAGGTAACCCATAGTCTAGACACCATGTCTATACTATCGATTACTACTCTAGCTACCATGAATAACTAGAGCCCTCAATACGAAAGCAGAGATCCCATGCAATAGCATAACAACTATACTTAACCAAATATATGAAAGTCATGGAAGTAAATAGAGAAGATAAGTATATGAATCATAAGTCTTACAAAGAAAGGATACAAGACATACCAAACTCTGTAGACATCTCCAGAACCGGAGCGCAGCTCCGCTCTCCCTAACTCTCTAGTTACTAATCTATTACATTGAAGAGTCTAGCTCTAATTCTCTGGTGGAGGGGTTGTCCTCGCATTGGGACACCTCAATGACCAACAGGTCAAGAAATATGATTGGAATGAAATTAGGGTTTCACCCAGGGGTAAGGGGGTCTGTTTATATAGCCCTTGGCGATGAACAGGGACCCTTGGATCAAACCGACCTTGAACAACGGTATAGATGCAACCTCAATGTCGGTAGTGAACCGCCATAGGAAGATGAGGCCGGCAGGTGGGACCCACCCGGCGTCGCCATTAATAATGGGCTTTGGCGACGCCCGATGCGCCCTGGATCACAACGAGATCTCCTTCCTCCTGGTGTCTTCTGGTGTCTTCTAGAATGTTTTAGTCCACTTTTTGGATTGAGTTGCCTCACGGTTAAGTCTTGTCATCGTATGGGATGCAAACTCTTAGGTTTCTCACCGTTCTTTTCCGCTTTTATCTATTCAGTCCCCTGCAAAGTCATGGAAAACCAAAACTCATGGAAATATGTTAGTTGGGCCCCTAGACTTATGTTGATGTTCATTCTAAGCCCCTATTTCATGTTTAGTTGGCTAGTAATATATGCTATTAGGCATACCAACAGTGTACCCGACCTGCCGAGCACACGCCACAACACTGTGGGCATACCAAACCTCTTGTCCGCAATGGTGCTACTGCCAGAATTGGGTGTATGAGCCATCTGTAGCAAGATTTAGGAGATTATGTGAGATTGAGAAACGATAGTTCAGTTTTAACCAAAAAGGGCAAGTACTAATTAGGGGAAAAGATGGAAAGATGCATGGATGACATGATGGAAAATTTAAACATGATGCATGAACGTTTCTTACGTATCTCACAGATTTAGGGAAGATAAGTTTCTAATCGTATTAATGGTGGCATATCCAATGATCTCTCAACAGAAAATAAAACGTATCTAGTCGGTCTACATGTTTTGCGCTGTTAGTGTACCTGCAATTCCATTTCAGCCCCACAGTATATTTATGCAATGCATGAATTAAAATTGCATATACCGCTTTCGTCCATCGACGGCATCACACTCTGGTGGCACATATGTTACGCCTTGCACACCCGTGTACCCATACACAAGTCTATAAGGGCACTACCCGACATGGAGCTCTCAAAAGATTTTATTCCCCCTAGACCGGTGATTATCCGATCATGCTCGACAAGCTCACATCATTTACCGGGCGTAGAGGCAATGAACAACCCTTACCTTAGGCGTAGAGGTATTGTGATCCATACATAATCGCTCAAGTGAACAGCCCCGCATACATTCACAAGACACGGCAACCCAAAGACAAATAACAATATGATGCAATATCCCATCCCGGTTTAGCCAAGCCACCCGACTGTCCATAATTGGGCATAAAGGGTATGACCATGGCACTATTAATTTTGCAAAGCTTTTACTCACACCACTGAAAAGATTTTGTTTCGCAAAATTTTCACAAAAGATTAGTGGTTCATTTTAACTTAAACACCGATCGGATTTTAAGTATCTTGAACTAAGCTCTGATGCCATTTGTGACGAGAGCCGACCAATTTATAAGAAATCAAGTATAATTTGCAATTACCGAAGCAATCGCTAGATCTACACTTGAGTCCATATAAACCCGGTATTCGAAATCTCCGAAGTGATTTCAAACTCATCAACGATAAAACCAAGATCTTTGAGCTCAGTATTGCAAATTCGCAGGTGTCTTAAACCAAATTAGAATATATATTATCGAGTGCGATGTACTCATTTATTACAAACCAAGTTCGAGAGTGCGGAAGTAAATAGTTTTCAAAAAAACCAAATAGTTGTTCAGCGGAAATAGAAATAATATAGTGCCAACATAGTGTCAACCCCGCAACAAAGATGAGACAGGGGGTTATGGAATGCCTTGCCCCACGGCCTTTACTCCTCATCGGGATACAAACAAGTCTTGTAATAATCATGGTACAAATGATCACCTGCAACAATGGGGAGTAAAACCCGAAAGTACGCGAATAATACCTAGACTTACCCGACAAAATAAAAATAAAGACTCCAAGGATTATGCTAGGCTTTTATCCGGGGTTTGGTGACTCACATTTATTTTCATAAATAAAGTTGATCAATGCCTACACATGCTATTTTATTTCTTCCAAGTTAAGGTTGATTATTATAAATAACCATACATCCTGTATAGTCAAGATTAAAACATATGCTCAGCAATATAAATAACAACATAAGTAACTTGATCATAATTTTAACAGCAGCAGCATAAATAACATAACCATTATTGTGATATATTAGACTACATTGCCGCGGAAACATCAGGGTTCTCACCGTCGGGGAGATGGCGATTCGAATCGACACAAACAAACCGGTGGCGAATACCCTATTATAAACTAGGTCTACTTTGCAAGAGTAGCCCTAATCACCACCGAAATGTTCAAGAATCGCGGGCTGCCGGCTACCCCCTCCTTCTCGAGCCACCCGGGGGTTCCGACCGAAGCAACCCTCATCGTCCGGAATTGCCCGTGCCCAATCAGTCCCAACCTACCACGCCAAGGAGGAGCGATAAAGCGGGCAAGTGCTGCCTTGCAACAATTTCCACTAGCTTCGTGGCTCACGACCCCACGGAGCCTACTATATGAACAGGTGCGTTCAACTTCCGACTGCCTTCCGACAAATGGTAAGTCCTTAATCGATCAGATGGAAGACCACAATATCCATCCAATCTAAGCATGTTTTATCATTCAGGTTTTCAGCAGCAGCTCATTAATCACCCATGTGATTAACCACGAACATCTCTCAAGTGACCGGAATCACTGTCTCATCGCAATCACCATACTAAGCATTTATAACCTAGACCTCTAGATAGGATTGGATAACAACTTCAACAAGGATATCTGCGGCATCAACGGTTTCAACCATTCCCTATACTTAATGCATCAAACATATAAAAAGGACGCAAGTCAATTTAGTTAGAAAGTATAGAAAAGGGCGGAATGCACCGGGGCTTGCCTTTCAGGAACGTTGCGTGCACGTGCTCCGGGCACTCAGGAAGGTCGGTGGTCAACTCTCCTTCTCCGATGGAATCTTCAAAGGCTGCACTCCGAGGTGGTGAAGCTCCCCCTCCTGCTCCTCGATCAGCTCCTCGATCACTTCTCCCGATCCCCGACATGATGCATGTGTGAGAATGAATATCACTTAAATGCGTGAATATGCTTGTATATAAATAAAATGGAATGATGGATGGATGCATTATGATGTATGATATTAGTACGTGCATATCTCTTCTGTAGAAACACCATTATAACTACACAAGAAACCCTAATAACCTACACCGAAAGCAAAAACACCCTATTCCACTAATTACTGAAAATGGCAGCTAGACATGCTATCAAAAAACAGTCACCACCGTGGAGTTCTATAACTCCAAATCCAGCAAACAAATACTTGTTGGAAAGCTTACAAAATTTCCTACAACACATACAAACACTCTCGACCAGATTCTAACACATACAGCCTCGAAAACAGCAAAAACAGAGACTCTGTTCCTGGACAACATGCAACTTGCAACATCTACCATAAATCACTCAAGCATCCACCTTCTTGTTTCGCCTAAAAAATCACTAAGGCGGGTCTCTCTCGTGAATCACGGATCGCACTTCCTAGTACTAAAATAAGCGCTAGGCGTGCCAGCGATACATGCGTATACAAAATAAAGTAAATGTGCAAACAATACACGATAACACAAATTCAGAAAACATCACTTTATTCATTCTTTGGAGAATTACAAAGTACAATTTCCCACTTTATATATATTTGCGCCGAGCTCCATCCGACAATCGAGGATTGTGTAGCTTCGGTTCCGGGGCCTCTGAGGCCACCAGTTAATTACATCCGTGGTGTTGGACCGCGGAACACCTCCGATTAAGCTATGCCAATGGTCGCCGATTTTGTCGATCTCCAAATATATACAGAGTTGTCTCCAAAGTATATGCAAAAGCATAAGTAAAATGAAAATGACGCTAGAGCCTTGTCGGTCTCTAGCGAAGGGTATCCGCTCGCCATGCGGATCCCATAATGAAGTCAAGGGTGTTCGCCCGTCGCCGCGAACAAGTGTTTTCCGCCTCGCCGGTCGCGAAAAAAGGAAACGCCCCGCCTTCGTCGGTCTGGGGAAGTAGGATGACTTCATATGGATCACCGGCCTTGGCGGTGTGGAAAATGGTAGGTGAACGTGAGACTTGTGCTCATGTAATACTTAGAGATTCCTCCATGTGAAACCGGGACGCCGCATGCTCAGCGTCAATGTAAATATTTGATAAATTAGCGAGCAAGTAGACCATACCAAGATAGGGTCGCATTGCGCCCGCGACACCAATCCGCGCGTTAAGCGCCACGGTTTTATTTCATTCGCCATGCATTGCGCCACGGCATTTATTTATTTGACCATGCATTGCGCCATGGTTTTAATCGTTCGCCCGTGCATTGCGCCACAGCGTTTATGTATATTAAGGGGCTGAGTATCAATGATCGATAAGCAGTCGGTGACTCTAATCTTCAACAGCCCGATTGAACTTGACTATCTTCGCCATTGATTTGCTTCTTCAACTCACGATAATAAGAACTTTGTACGTTGGATCATGGTCCGCCAAAATAAATGATAATGGGCCGAAGTACATCTGCTGATCATGGGCCGTACGTCATGGTCCGCCAAAATAAATGATAATGGGCCGAAGTACATCTGCTGATCATGGGCCGTACGTCGAGTTGCACGAATACTGTGCTATGGCACCACGATCGTGTTGCATGTGCACGGAGGAGATGGAGATGAGGGGCAGCAACTACCTTCTGCCGCCGGCGCTGGGGCTGGCTGGGGCAGCAGCCACCTCCTGCAATCGGCGTTGCCGCTGGGGCTGGCCATGGCCATGGCAGCGGCGCAAGGGCAGCAGCTGCAACTCCTGCTCCACCAGGATTGGGCCGAGGCCGAGGTTCCAGCAGAGGCGTCCCTAGGAGAGGCATTGGCAATGGCAAGAACAATAGAAGAAATGGTATTGCTTTTTGTTTTTTTTTTTCAGTTTATGAATTGAATCATAAATACAGTACTAGAGTATGTTAACTTGACTAGTAATTTTTGTACAGACTTAGAAGAATTATTTTACAAGTTTGAGTTAGCAAATCATGTGAGAAGAGTTGATGATTTCAAATCATGTCATGACCTTGGAAGCTTGGCTACAACAATGATAACATCTAAGGCGCATATGCAATTTCCATTGATCTATCGCATTATTGAGTTCATTTTTTTGTTGGACTTCGCCCCAGCTTTATTTTTTTCCTGGGTCCGTCATTGCCCTAGTGTATATCCGTATATCAACAAGTGTTTTGGGTGTTCACGTATGCTTTGCCATGCAAGCTAACGAACGTATGAGAGATGGACTCATATCTCTTTCCAACGTATACGTGTATATATCAATGTTTGTTACTTATCAAATCTTGGCTTTAGAATATCCCCGGCAAGAACTCTCGCTCGGCCATACATGCACACTAGGTGGCCCATTTTATGAACGTACACGTTCTATTTAGCCAGCAAAATATGAGGCCTTGTTTGTACGTGTATATGCCCCATAATAACCATGGGCCAAAAATATACAGCCACCTCAAATAGTAACCAATTTTGTATGGGCTTTTGAAATATTAAGCCACATATAAAACATTTTCATAGCTAGTCTGCCTGAAAAGTTAATTGGCAATAAAAAAAAATGCCAAAATTTCATTCTACATATGCCCCCACCAAGTTGAGTTCATGTGAGGAAGGAGCATGGACTCTGCTTGGTGCAATAAAAATAGATAAAATTTTTCATTGGGCCTGTGAGCTATAGGCCACAAGATATATTTGTTGCTTGGTCAAAATGATGTGCTCATAGCCCATGAAAATAAACAGTTTTTGGCACGAGGCATTGTTTAATTTGTGGAGGCTATAATTGGCCATATGACATGAATAATGAAAAGACTTGTAGGTCCTTTTTTGTAAGGGAAGGACCGTGCAGAGAAATCTGTAAAATTGTGGAAAATCGGTGAATTTCATTGACTTAGTTCCCATGGCGAATTTTTACTCAAGTGGGGGCAATTGATTGCCCGTTATGATCGAATTTTGAGTGATGAGGAGAAGCAGCTCTTGATATCATTTCGTCGGTCTTTTTTTCCCTAAAGACTCGATTAGCATATCTCATCAACAACTGCTTAGGTGGCAGCTTATATATTAGTGCCATTTGAGTAGCTCTAAATTCGTGCCCCCAGTGTGTCATGATGAGAGCCATATATTATGTAAGATGCCAACATTTGAGAGACATTTGTTTCAATCAAATACAAGATCGATCGACTCCCCTTATTACATCATTTATCTCTTTTTGTGGGCAGATCAGATGCCCATCGCTTGATGTGTGCCTTCTAGTGTTGTTAACTTCTGTTGTTTGGCACATCTCGGCCAACATATGCAGGTGGCAAAATAAATATGCCTATCCCATACAGTTGTATTTTTTTTTTTTCAAACGCCTAACTTGGCCTTTCTAGTGATCTCAATCCATGAGTGGAGGGAAACAATGATATAAAAATCTTCTTTGACCCAAGTTTCTCTTGTGACCCATGTAAGCGTATCACGTGCACGTGCAACATATAGAGCCAGGTCGCCCGTGTTAGAAGAAAAGGAAAATGATGAGGCGAAGGTCTGTGCCCCAATCGAACAAAAGCTGCACATGGCGGAAGTCCATACCACACGCAGAATTTGAATGAGGTGATACGCTGCACCTCATGTAAATGAAATCCATTTAGGATTTTTTATACGGTGGAAGACCATACCCTGAATTGATTCTTGTAGCCCACCTTTTGTGATGCAAGTCCATATCACAATGGAAACTACAAAATATTATGTGAAGGTCATAGCGAAAGTCCATACTATGATCAAAGCACATCTCAGATGATTTATTGCGGCCGTTATGCAGCACGACGCCAGGCAATACTCATCTATTGACTTGTTCTGTGGCGGAAGTACATACCACTTGGTAAACAAAGTTGCATATGGCGTAAGTCCATACCATTCGCAACTCTGGTGAGGCTATGGTTGCCTCAAGTGCGCCATTTAGGATTGCTTTGTTCGGCGAAAGACCATACCGTGGAAAAATTCTTGCAACCTTCTTCGTGACGTAAGTCCGTATCACAAATAGAGATCACAAGGTAGATGCGATGATCATAGCGGAAAAGTCCATGCTTATGATCGAGCACATCTTAGATGTGTTGCCGCCATGCTGCACGGCGCCAGCCAATACATCTTTTTGTGTGGCGAAAATACGTACCACTTCCCAAAGAGAAATTGATTCTATTGCGTCGTTTTGACTCGCCACGATGCCGGCCAATAGAACTCATGCGCGAAAAGTACATGCCACTTCTCCATGAGAGTTTTATCAATCTTATTGCGTCCGTTTAACCGCCTACGGCGCCAGCCAATAAAATTGAAGGGTTTCACATATCCGTCGAACCGCTATGGTATACTTCTCGCTCCCATAAAGTAAGCAATCCTTTTCAGCATTCATGACGAAATAAGTTGTATAGTGATTGATCAGGTGTTGGGTAAAAAGGGGATTTTTTTATAAAAAAATGTCGGCTTCCCATTTATCGATAAGCTATATGGTGGCGATCGCTAACAAGTTCCGCGAGAGAGCTCAATCTCCGAGATGCCTTGTTCGTTGTATGCGTGTTCGTGTAAGGATGACATGTAGTAGACGCGTTCAAGTAATAGAGACTTCTTCAAATCGCCACATCGGTCCGACTAAGTTGTCACCCGGACTCCTCAAGAGACATTGGGTATGGCTGAGATGGAATTGTTTTATGGGTATAAGGCTCCTGGATATGCCTCACTTTTTTTGCGAGGGTGGTGGAAGGTAGTCACTCTCGGTGTAACCGGGGCGTTCCTTTGATCGACTTGAACTTGATTCATAGCTTTTTTTGCTTTGCTATGTTCTAGACTTTGATTTGTCCATTTACTTGCTTGGACTTTTTGTTGACTTGAGTCTTGAGACTTGATTGAGCGTCCTTCAAGACCTTCGAGATCATACCTTCCACGCTTTGTGAGACTAGACCTCATGCGGGCATCATTATTTTTTTTGAAGTCCCTTGTTGAAAATGTTTGGGTGGCAAGAAGTCGCACACCGCACCGCAACTTTTGTTGGGGGAGGTAGCCCTCTCATGCTCTTTTCCTATAGTTTTCCCCATATGTGGATGTCTCCGCCGGATGAAGCGGGAGAGGAAGTACGGGCGCATAAAACTTAGAGCGACTTCGGTTCGAGTCAAATTAGCCTCTCTTGTTCGGGTCCCCACACACATAGCATGTACCTTATGTGCATTCGTGTTGGTTGAATCACCCATTGACGAGCTCTCAAGCGGAAAGTCTTAAGTTACCAGCTCACCGATGTCATAGGGAAGCCTTTTGATATGGGATGATTTGACATCCCTTTGTTTTTTTTAAGAGAAAAAAAAACTAGAACATCGTATCCCCACCTTTCATTTATTTTAACAAAGGGGGTTACAAGTCCTTCGTGATGCCCTCATTTTTTTTAAAGAAAATATTTTTTAAGATACCGCCATTGATTGGAGGCATTGGCGGATTCCGCTTTGATCAATTAGTTGGTAGGCACCACCATCATAGACTTGCTCTACGACATAGGGCCCTTCCCACTTTAGATTCGAATTTTTTCCTTTTGCCTTTGGTCACGATGATAGGTCGCCTGAGCACCGCACTGTGTCTCCCTTCCCGAAGACTCGTGGTTTGACGAAGTTTGTTATACGCTTCGAGCCATGTTGTGACGATAGAACTCGAGGTTTTGTAGCGCATTTAAACGGCGTTCTTCTAGTGCATCTAGCTCTTGAAAACGAAGCTGGATTTGTTCATCTTGAGTAAGCTCATCATGGATGGCGACTTGTAATGCGAGGAAGCTCCACCTCTAGGGGCAACACGGCTTCGTGCCATACACCAAGGAGTAAGGAGTGGATTGCGCATGCGTTGATTGTAACATGATATGCCCATAATGCTTCAAACAAGCGATCATGCCAATCTCGCTTGTGTTTTGTGATCTTCTTCTTCAAAATCCCGCCAAGCGTTTTTTTGTTGAAGGCCCCTGCTAGGCCATTGGCTTGAGGGTAGTATCCTCGTGGAGCAATTCCAATCGATCTTGTACTTGCTCGCAAATCTAGCCATTTTGGTGGATGTGAAGGCTTTTCCATTATCGAAGTTATTCGGGCGAGGCACGCCAAAAGCGATAAATGATGTGACGCTCAAGGAAGTTGATGACATTATCGACTTCACCTCCCTTAGTGGTACCGCTTCGCCCATCTTGAGAAATAACGTGGTCGCTAGAATGAAGCGATGGCCTCGTGATGATGGTGGTTCGATTATTCCAATTACATCAATTCCCCAAGCATCGAAAGGCCATGAGGGTATAGTAGGATGGAGAGGAACGGGGGCCGGTGCTTGAAGTCCCCATGTACTTGGCGATCATGGCAAGACCGCGCTATTTTAATACAATCGGCCATCATCCCCGGCCAAAAGAGTCCCATGAGTTTGAGACTATGATACATCTTTGGCCCGCTTTGATGCCCACCGCATACTCCAGACTGAACTTCTTTAAGGGCTTTCTCAGCCTCTTCTCGAGAAAGGCATCTGAGGGGCAGCTCATGGCCAAAGGACCGCCTGTATAAGACACCTGCTTTGAAGATGTAAGACGGGATGCGTCGTTGAAACCGGCGCCGCTCGACACAGGTCACTTGGAAATGTCCCATGTTTAAAGTAATCGAGGAATGGTTTACGCCAGTCTTTATCATGAACTTTTGTAATTATGGTGTTTACTTCACCATCTCCTGGTATGAGGTCAAGCACAGCTGGAAGGAGCCATCTTTCTTGTACCTTTACTTCTGCTTCTCCATCGGGGAGGGCTAAGGAAGCCGCAAGTTTGGCTAAGGCATCAGCTGATGCGTTTCCACTTCGTGGGATATGATTAATCTCAATGTGCTCGAACTTAGCCATAAGCTTGCATGCAACATGATGGTATGACATTAGTTCCGGCTTACGGACTTCATACACGCCATTGATTTGCCTCACAATGAGTGGGGAATCCCCATATGCATGGAGAACACGAATATCCATAGAGAGGGCTAGTAGTAGCCCAAATATGAGGGCCTCATACGCCGCCTCATTGTTTGAGCATTCTTCTTTTAGTAACGAGAATGAATGATACATTGTATCTCCATGAGGGGTTTTGAATACTATTCCCGCTTTTGCTCTCCTTGTTGGCCTCTTGTCAGGGCCATATTCAGTACGGGCTGCTCCATCAAAGTATAGCTCCCAGGGAGCCTCGATGTCTGTTTTGAATACTTCTTCATCCGGGAGGTCCGTGACTAAAGGGGAGTCGTCTGGGACAGGATGAGCGGCAAGGAAATCTGCCAAGGCTTGGCCTTTGACGGCCTTTGTGGCACATAGGTTATGTCATACTCCATCATGAGTAAGGCCCACTTGCCAATTCTTCCAAAGAAGAACTCGGTTGATTTAGGATGTACTTAACAGGTCCACCCTAGCAATAAGTTGTATCTCATGAGATAGTAAATAATGCCGCAATTTCTTTAAGGCAAATATGAGCGCTAGACATAGCTTCTCAATTGGGGAGTAGTTGTGTTCAGCCCCCGCCATAGTGCGACTGAGATAGTAGCATGCTACCTCCTTTCCTTCGTCATTGATTTGAGCGAGAAGGGCACCGATAGAGGATGGTTGTGCCGCTATATATAGAATCAAAGGGCGTCCCTGGAGGGGTGCCATTAGAACAGGAGGATTGAGCAAATAACGTTTGATACTATCAAAGGCATTTTGACATTGCTCGTCCCATATAAAAGGTGCGCCTTTCCTCATTAACTTGGAAAAGGGTTGGATACGCCCTGATAAATTGGAGATGAAACGCCTAATGTAGGCTAGTAGACCTTGTAGGGTTCTAAGCTCACTCAAATTTGTGGCGGGGACATCTTAAGGATTGCCTTTATACTCTTTTGGTTGAATCTCTATACCCCGTTGATGAACGATGAAGCCTACAAAGACTCCTCGATCGAAGCGGCAAATGCACAC
This sequence comes from Hyparrhenia diplandra, assembly GCA_015847255.1. Taxonomy (NCBI): domain Eukaryota; kingdom Viridiplantae; phylum Streptophyta; class Magnoliopsida; order Poales; family Poaceae; genus Hyparrhenia; species Hyparrhenia diplandra. The sequence goes on from JADLZK010010540.1 coordinate 113,244, forward strand.
TTAAGAGGGTTCATCTTGAGTTGGTATTTGCGTAACCTCTCAAACACCGCGGCGCATAAGTCATCTTGATGACGTTGTCTATCGAAGTTTTTCACGACTAAGTCATCGATGTAACATTCCACGTAATCATGAAACGAGACCATGGAACACAACCGCCATGGCTCTTTGATAAGTGGCGCCAAAGCATTTTTCAAACCGAAGGGCATCACCGTGTAATAGTAAGTGCCTCTTGGTGTTCGGAAAGCTGTATCATAGGCATCATTCTCATCCATCTTGATTTGATTGTAGCCTGAAATTCCATCCATGAAAGATAGGGCGCCCATAGCCCGTAGTAGCATCAACTACCATCTCGGTTGTTGGAGTTGGAAACTCATCTTTTTGGGCAAGTGCGATTTAGATCACGAAAGTCTACACACACTCGACTTGCCCATTCTTCTTCATGACCGGTACTATGCTTGCCACCATCGAGGATATTGTATCTCTTTTTATGAACCCAAAGATTGATTAACTTGTCCTCTCGCTACTATGTCATTTTCGAGCTCGGTCGATAACGCCCGTGGTTGTTGTTTTATTGGCGATATTGAGGATCTATTGCCAACTTGTGAGTAGCAACATTTTGGGTCTAAACCAGGCATCTCCTTATAGGACCATGCGAAACGATCCACGATATTGCATCGAAATCGCCAATAATCTTCACGTTCCACAGGCGTATCAGCTGGCACTCATTTAAGGTCGGTCGTGGATCATCATCACTCCCAAGATTTATTTCAACCAACTCGCTCACGTGGTATGTTGTACCCCGTCTTCTAGTTCTTCGGGAGCAGGGGCTGCATTTAACACTTCCCCATGTGGTGCGATCGCTATCTTATGCATAGCTGTGAGAATATAATCTTTGTCGCGATGTCTCGCATTGCGTTAGTAGCTGCACAAGGGTAAACATAAGGACATAAACATTCGAGGTCTTCCTCGTCGAGGAGGACTCTCCCCATAGCTGCGTTGCCAATCTTCACTTATTACATTGCAAGTGGCCCCGATACTTAGGGCCATTGAAATCTTCCTCATCATCGAAGAGTTTTCATAATAACCCGATGCCTCGTTTAGAAGCGAGACGCCTTTCGACCGCTTTTGATTATTCTTTCGAGATTGGCTCCACCATTCTTTCACGGATGCTTGGAGGGGGTGGTAATTGCTGGTTTGGTCGCAGCTTGATTCCGGCCCCTTTCAAGTAAGGGAACCATTCTAGGTTCTGCCTTTAATGTGGCCCGAACTTTCTCCTCCTCATTTGTTTGAACATCTCGCGAAATTAGACAAAGTAATCGTGGAAGGTTTTGTTTGTGGTACTTTATAAAATATTGTTGAGGAATTACCCACATGGAGTGCGGAGCAACCTGCACCTCTAATGGCTTACAAGTAGAAATGTATAATGATGAGGGTTGAGGAGCGGGGGCATCCGAAGCCACCTTTTCGATTTTGGCCACCATCTTCTTGACCTTTCCTTGGGGCTTTGTTGCATCATTGCCCACTTGGGTGAGGGATGAGTCACCCCGGGTCTTCAACAATCTGTTGCGGGGAGGCTCAGATTTAGTCGAAGAATTTGACTCAAGCAAATTAGCACGAGGGTCCTTTTTCATAGGAAGGACCTCTCGTAGGGTTTTGCAATTCTCGACCACGAAGGCGTTAGGAGCCGTAGGAGTATCTACCACCGCCTTTGGAGGAGTTACTTTGTTTGGAGTGAGGTTCCATGTCCATAATTGGGATGAACCATGCGCCTTTGACTCTTTTGAGGGTGTGCTTATGGAACAATAGAATCGGTTGGGTGACTCCGTCTCCCAACTCTAGGGCTCGGCTTGACGAGCTCTTCCGTCTACCGACGTTGCACATGGAGTTATCAAATACTTCATCTCAGCTAAGGTAGTTGCTTTATTTGGAGTAATTAGCACACATTTGGGGGCGTGAGTGCGCCCAAGCTGCTTTTCAACCCCTTCTGAAGAGAAGAAATACTTTGCATCGGCATGGTGAACTTCTTGCATAGTGTAAGGGTTAAGGTTGCCAACGATCCCTTTGTTGTTCTCCATTGTTGTCTATAAATTTGAGACATTGATGGAGTGTTGATGGAACGACTTGATATTTATGCAACCATGGTCGCCCAAGCAAAGCCGAATAAGAAGTGGCGAACTCAATCATGAAGAATTAAACCTTGAAGGCAAATGTGGACATTTGCATCTTCAATGTGATGGTACCCAATGCTGGGCTTCCATTGCTGTCATATCCACAAATCACCACACTAGTGGGTTCAAGGTCCTTTAGAACATATCCTGCGCGGGACAAACTTTTGATGGGTAGTAAATTAACGGCAGACCCAGGGTCTATCAAAATCCGCCTTAGATGAGCCGTACCGATGTTTCCCTCAATATATAGAGGACGGTTGTGATTGTTGTCGGCTATGATCTTGTCCTCTTCCGAAAAAGATATCTCATTTACCTCAGCCATAGTATGGGCGAGTTGATGTTCCGCCATCGCTGCTTCATAGAGCTGAGGTTTCTCTAGAGCTTTGATTAGAGCTTGACGAAGATCAGGCATCAATAGGAGTGCATCATGGACACTCAACAACGCCGGAATTCGCTTGAGGTGAGCAATGACATTATATTCCACTTCGTCGCTCTTTTGGGGCTGGCTTGAAGACGTCCCCTGTTGTTGTTGCTGTGGAAAGGTTATTCTGGGTAGCTCCCCCTTGTCTTTTTCAGCGCGATATTGGCGCGATTTGAGTGGCTCAACAACATCTTTCCCACTACGCAAGTTCATATTCGCTTCTTCCTTTTCCTCGAGCTTCAGCTTCCAAGCGCTTCCACGTTCTTCTGGTGTCATAGCTGTTTTCATCATCAAGCTCATCTTCCCCCACTTGTGACTATGGCATTACATGGAGCAAGATTCAAAGCCGCTTCTCTTCCTTGTGAGTCTTGGCTCTCAGAAGGTTGCCCAGTGTTTTTGGGAAAAATTCGCCCAAGGTGAGTGGGCATGGTTTTCGGGAAAGACTCGCCCCTTCGGATCGTGGGACAAACCTTGGTGGCATGCGTCGCCTGTTAGGGGCTTTGTTTATAACTAGCAGGCACCGGGTTGATCTGTGGAGCACGCCGATTAACTCTTTGATAGTGTCTGGGTCCAAACCTTTCCCATCCTTGCTCTTGATTACTTGGGGCGCTGTGTGGCAGATGAAAGTTCTGCAATTGCCGCCTACTTGTTGTAAAGGTAACCAATGTTCTTCATGCGACTTAACTTGTTCACTACCCAGCCTGATAGTTACCATATTTGTTGCCTGATAATTGGGGTTGATTGCCTCAGGTTTCAGGGCCAACTTCTTGTCATCAACAGCTCGTTGTAGCCACTCTTTGAAGGCAATGCAATCTTCAATCGTATGGCCGACGTACTTGTGATACGGGCAATACAGAGGGTTGTCAGTCATATTCACTTGATCAGGTCTTGCTGGGTTGGGCAGCGTTAACAAATTCTGCTCATTCATTTGCTCAAAAGGCTTCTGATTAAGTCCCGCGAAACACATATTGCTTATTGAGAATTTCTCTAATATTGGGGCGTTTGGGCCTTTGATCGGTTCTAGGGCCGAACATTGGCACCGTACTGCAACATTAGACTCAGGTGGTCTAGGCTTTCTCCCACTATTTGCTGGTTTGAAAGGGGGATTAAACCTCTTGTTATTATCCATGCTTCCGGCATTTTTGTACATCTCCATGATATGTGGAGCCTTCTCAAATTCCAACTTGGTAGCTGCAATAGCCTCGCCAAGTGCGTTGAAAGTTTTTGGATCTCGCCTAGAAATTGGGACGAGCCAATGCTGTAGCATCCCGTGAATGCACATCTGTATAGCATCCTCAACATGTATTTCTCGAGTGAGGCAAACATAGTTATTTCTGAACCGAACCATGAAGTCTTCTATCTTCTCATCTCGTCTTTGCTTGAGTTGAGACAACTCTAAGATAGTTATCTCCTTGTTCATGCTAATAAAGTGGGATCTGAACAAGTTCTTCATCATCGCCCAATTATGGACTGTACCTGCAGGGATGCGGCTATACCAATGGAATGCAGCGCCTGTCAGGGATGCAGAGAATTGGCGTAATAGCAAAGACGGCGAACGAGCTGTATCTCCGCATATCGCTTCAAAATAAGCCAAGTGTTCCATTGCATCTCCGGTTCCGTCAAATTGGCGAAACTTTGGTGGGTGCCAACCAGCAGGGAATGGAACTTTATCGTGCCATGAATCATATGGTTTTTGAACCTCTTCAATTGGCCTAGGGGCTCTCAGCCGCTATTTGCTTCATTTTTCTATTAATAATATCTTCAGCAATGTCATGGTAATCTTTGAGTGTCCCTGTTGGTGCATTATTACCTTCAGGAGCCGTGTGAGCATTTAACAAATTAGCATTTTCCTCTGGTTGTTGATCTGGCTCCATGTACGGAAGTGCGGGAGAGCGAACCCTCCTCGCTCAAATTCCTCGACCTGTGGATCTATTGGCACATGCTGCGTTTGATTTGCAAACAGGTTTTTCATCATAGACACGAGCTGTTTCATTTGAACCTTCAAGTCATCAATTTCTTTATCTCTCGCCTTTTCACGTTCTTCAGGCGTTTGCGATGTCGAAGCTTTCGCACCCTTTGGTTGCTTATCTGGTTGCTTATCTGCACCTCCCGCTTCATCGTCATTTGCCATATTCACAGGAGCAACGTTAGCATTGAGTAAATCGCCCTCATCCCCAGAGAGGACAGATCGGGCAAGCGTTGAGTAACGAGGGGAGTGTGAACAAGCTTCAAGAGAAGCTGATGACTCAGAATCTGAGTCGCTAGCGGTTTGCCCATCGCGACCAGAAATGTGCAGACTTCCAGCGATACGACGATATGCTTCTGTCTTCATACGGGTATTAGCTCCTACTCTTCCCGCCACTTGTTCTAATTGGCGTTCATCTGTTGGGAGTCTGGAGGCAATGTCCCTAAACTGGCCAGGGCGATCATAGGGTCCTGCCCTCTTTCTTACTGGTCGACTTCTCCCAGAAACAGGTAGGCATTGAGCCATGGGTGATTTTAAATCATGACTGATTTCCCCTTGGAAACTTGCCCCCAGGATTATTGTTGGGTTCGGGACAATCTCTTCATCTGATAGATACGTCAGCTCTTGGGTAACTACAGGTGGTTGCCAGCTAGGATTTGAATCCTGAGGTGTACGCACCTCTATCATGCCACACGTGGCCTTGTCATCTGTTGCCGCTTCTTTCTTCTTTTCATTCTCAGGAGCAGCTCTAGGATCGGCTATGTTTGCATCAGGTTTGGCGGTAGAAGCCGGCACATCAACTTGCATCGGGTTGTTCTGTGACAGCTCCTCCTTCTGTACTGCAACAGTAGGCTGCACTTGGGCAGTTTCTTCCTTAAGCGTACCTCCTGTAGCATTTGGAATATTGGTGGATTCCTGGCGAAGTCGAGGGGCCAGGTGCTCAATGAGAAACCGTATCTCTCATTCTCTTGCAAACGAGGTGAAACTCGCAGCGAGACTCTTTCATTATCTGGATAAATACGCCCATCAGGACGAACACGAACTTGAACGTGCCTTAATACCAAGTTTTGGAGTTCTCGGTTTATAGCTAGTCGGCTCCTCCGTCGCCTTTCACGTCTCAATTGGGTAGCAGAGGGTTCTTGCCAGGCCCTTGGCCGCATTGGAGGAGCAGGTCTCTGTTGCGCCGGACGGGGTGGAAGCAGCGCTTGCGGTGGTGCTTGAGATCTTTGTTGCACTGGTCGTGGAGGAAGCGGCGCTTGCGCATTGTTCTGAATTTGACTGCGAGGTACATAAACTTGGCGAGTTTGTTGGCGATGCTCTTGAGAACGCGCCCAACGGTTCCAACTAGCTGGATGAGCATCTCTTGGTGGAAGTCTCCTCCGCGGAGCCCAGACTTGATGATTTTGGTGAGGTCGCCAGTTTGGAGTGCGAGAATTCATCCTGCCCCTGAGCGTGAGCCTGACGGCGTCTCTTGTGGCTGGAGCTGCCTTCTGAGATTATTCATCTGATCTTGTAACTGCTGAAACTGTTGTTGAAGCTCTCCAGAATGAGGAGCCGGGGCCTCCGATGGGAGGACAGAAAATTGATTTTCTGTGTTGGAAGAATCATCATTTGCTGAAATGTGGAAACACGTCACTATGTTTCCTCCTTGGAAGGCTCTACTATGCTGAGCATTCAAGCTTGCTGCGAACAGCCTTTCGGGCAAGCGCCGTCTCTGAAGGTGCTCCCTAATTATCTTACGAATCAAGGTCTTAGCCTTTGTAGGGTGGCCAGTCCATTCACGAGGAAACAAATCATCATTTGGAGTCTCCTCGCCTGGCCAAACTTCAGGTGTCTTGTCAACAGCAACATAGAAAGCTAATTTCTCCTGAAGCTTCTGTGTCTTAGCATATTTCCTCCTAAAATTCCGCAGGGAATTAGGAAGACGTGACTGCCTTGCTTTCAACATCTTGTGGCGAAGATCCTTCTTGACTTGGTCTAGCGCCCCCAGCAATGTTTCCCCACGGAGTATTGCAGCGTCAGACTCCATGTTGCCAGCTAGCAAGTCACGGGCTGCAGCAATCACAGAGCAGCGTTCCTTTTCAGCCTTAGCATATGCAAGCTTGCTGGCTCTCTTTGACTCCATGGATTTGATGTGAATTTCATTGTCATGAGTGAGAACTTGAGTGGGCGGGAACGCCCCAAACTTGATCATGAAAGAGGCGGGGCTCTCAACAGAGGCCGGCTCACTTACAATATAAAATTCAAGGTCAATATCTTGAAAGGCAAATGACATATGCATCATGAATGTGGAGATCTCTGGAGACGACTTTCAATGACCATCGAGCATAGCAAAGATGGGAGGAAAACCATGTCCCACTGGGCGTGCCAATTTGTTTCGCCAGAAAAATTACTAAGGCGGGGTCTCTGTGAATCACGGATCGTACTTCCTAGTACTAAAATAAGCGCTAGCGCGTGAGTATACATGCGTATACAAAATAAAGTAAATGTGCAAACAATACACGAGATAACACAAATTCAGGGAAACATCACTTTATTCATTCTTTGGAGAATTACAAAGTACAATTTCCCACTTTAATATATTTGCGCCGAAGCTCCATCCGACAATCAGAGGATTGTGTAGCTTCGGGTCCCCGGGGCCTCTAGAGGCCACCAGCTTAATTACATCCGTAGTGTTGGACCGCGGAACACCTCCCCGATTAAGCTATGCCAATGGTAAAATGGATTTGTCGCCTCCAAATATATACAGAGTTGTCTCCAAAGTATATGCAAAAGCATAAGTAAAATGAAAATGACGCTAGAGCCTTGTCGGTCTCTAGCGAAGGGTATCCGGCCTCGCCATGCGGATCCCATAATGAAGTCAAGGGTGTTCGGCCTCGTCGGTCGCGAACAAGTGTTTCCGCCTCGTCGGTCGCGAAAAAGGAAACGCCCCAGCCTTCAGTCGGTCTGGGGAAGTAGGATGACTTCATATGGATCACCGCCTTGGCGGTGTGGAAAATGGTAGGTGAACGTGAGACTTGTGCTCATGTAATACTTAGGAGATTCCTCCATGTGAAACTTCGGGACGCGCATGCTCAGCGTCAATGTAAATATTTGATAAATTAGCGAGCAAGTAGACCATACCCGCATAGGTCGTGCATTGCGCCCACGACACCAATCCGTGCGTTGCGCCACGGTTTTATTCATTCGGCCATGCATTGCGCCACGGCATTTATTTATTTGACCATGCATTGCGCCATGGTTTTAATCGTTCCGCCGTGCATTGCGCCACAGCGTTTATGTATATTAAGGGGCTGAGTATCAATGATCGATAAGCAGTCGGTGACTCTAATCTTCAACAGCCCGATTGAACTTGACTATCTTCGCCATTGATTTGCTTCTTCAACTCACGATAATAAGAACTTTGTACGTTGGATCATGGTCCGCCAAAATAAATGATAATGGGCCGAAGTACATCTGCTGATCATGGGCCGTACGTCATGGTCCGCCAAAATAAATGATAATGGGCCGAAGTACATCTGCTGATCATGGGCCGTACGTCGAGTTGCACGAATACTGTGCTATGGCACCACGATCGTCTTGCATGTGCACGTTGCATGATGATGACTGTATGTCGTCGTCGAGCCGCCGGCCGCCGGTGATGCATAAGGATCTCCGTCGAGCTGCTGTAAAATCTTGTTCACATCTTGCTTATCAATCATAGATGCCGATCCGCCTCCATGCCGGGCTGCTCTGAACACGCCAAACGCTCGGGCTGCGTCTCTTGCTGGCATCTTGCTTGCTATTGAGCTGATCTTGATGCTTGACGATCATGAGGCCCTGCCGTGATGGGCACATGTTCATGTTGTTGTTGCTGATAGCCCTGTGCTTGCCGATGCCATCGCTGGGCTGCCGCTGAACAGGCCAAACGCTTATCTTGCTGGCATCTTCTCGTGGTTGTGCTGATCTTCTGCTCTTCGCCGATCTTGCTGCTTGCTGATGCCTTGATCGGGCAGTGGATATGCTGGACCGCCGCCGGACTGCCATGCTTGCTTGCTCAACTGCTGTGATCTCGCCGGGATGCCATTGCCATGCCGCGAACGTCTTGTATCTTCTGGCTGCGCTGTGCTAGCGTTGAAGATGCTCGCCGGGATACCACTGGCCGGGCTGCTGCTAAGCACGTGCTCCGAACGCTCGCCTGGCTATCATTGCCGCGGGCTGCCATGCTTGCTGCCGGAGTCGTCATTGGGGCCGTCGTGAACAACCGCCGTAGATGGATTTATGGGCCAAGGTCATCATGGAAGATCATCAACTTAAAGACGACCACCGGCTTGCTTGGCTGCCGTACATGGAGCCTGCATCTCCTCATTGCTTTGGCCGCCGGTGTACTGCCCGTCTAGATGATGACCAAAACATCTCTGCATCTGTACCTACACACCATGCAGGAAACAAACGACATCTAGATCTAAATATATAATAAATAATCTCACCATACGTACGTGTGGGGGTGTGGGCATCTCGTCGACGGTGAAGATGATTGCTGATGGTGCCGGAATACACGACGGTGCGGGCGGCTTGGCGAGCTTGGTTGCTGCCGGCGATGGCCCACTGCACGGCAGGCGTTGGCGTGTGGGTTCCGGCGAGAGGGCAGCTGTATTGCAGGGCTTTGGCTTATGCATGCCCTTGCATGACGATCTGATCAATATGCCGCCATCGCGAGGCATAATGTGCCGCTGAATGACTGCCAGATTGCTGCTGAACACGTCGGGCGCTCACCGGGCTGCTGCTTATTGCGCCATGCTCGCCGTCAGGACGCCATGGGCGAGATGAAGATGATTGCCCGTGACGATCGCTGGGCTGATTGCTCGACAAAGCCCTGGCTGGGCTGCTGAACCACCGTACGGCCACACGCTTGATCCATCTTCGAGCTGGCAGTATCTACAGAGCCATGCACAAGAAAATACAAGATGCAACCTAAAATACATAAAGAACCTTACCATAGGCGTAGGACTGAAGCGGCGTTGACGGCATATCGTTGTTGTGCCATCGGAGTGCTCGGCGATGGAGTTGATGACGCTGCTATGACGCGCTCGCCGGAGATCGATGCCGTGATGACCAGAGTGCTACGCCATGGTTCCTTCCATCGTCGACGTGAGCGGCGGCGCTATGGCTTTAGCATCGTCGACGTGAGCGGCGGCGCTATGGCTTTAGCAGCAATAGGGCTTAGCGTGATGCATGCCGATAATGATCTGAATATGCGCCCTCGTAGCATGGTAATGGTAATGGTAATGTGCACCTCCCTTTTGACCTAGAATGGCCGGCTATTTATAGGGGGGCTGAGGCAGGCATCAACCCCTTGGCCAAGCAAAAGATATAACGATCCCAACAAATGGCATATACCCTAGTGTATATCCGTATATCAACAAGTGTTTTGGGTGTTCACGTATGCTTTGCCATGCAAGCTAACGAACGTATGAGAGATGGACTCATATCTCTTTCCAACGTATACGTGTATATATCAATGTTTGTTACTTATCAAATCTTGGCTTTAGAATATCCCCCGGCAAGAACTCTCGCTCGGCCATACATGCACACTAGGTGGCCCATTTTATGAACGTACACGTTCTATTTAGCCAGCAAAATATGAGGCCTTGTTTGTATGTGTATATGCCCCATAATAACCATGGGCCAAAAATATACAGCCACCTCAAATAGTAACCAATTTTGTATGGGCTTTGAAATATTAAGCCACATATAAAACATTTTCATAGCTAGTCTGCCTGAAAAGTTAATTGGCAATAAAAAATGCCAAAATTTCATTCTACACTTCTCTACTATTTTTCCAGCAAGCAAACCAAGTCCTAATCTACCAGATAAACCTACTGATCAAGCCAAAGATAAACTAACTCACATGAAATGACAATCCCCAAATAAACACTACACAAGCACGCTTTTAAATATAAAACTAGAATTGCACTAGTTTTCCAAAAACACAAGACCAGCAAACCAACCGTACGAACATGTCCTAAACATGCTAGGAACAAATAGTACACCATCCAAGAAGTATTATCATAACATTAACATGCATTTTTAGGGTATTTTCCATGCAACATAAATATGATAAATATGCAAACACCTTAGAAAAGTCTACAAAAATTACAGGAGCATCCTACTGGTCTACATAGGCTACCATAAAAATTTCATGGCAAGAACATGCACATACTGTTCTACACAAAAATCACAAGAAGGTACTAAAACATGGCATGAAAATACTTTGTATTATGAAATGTGTCGACAACAGATTTCTGAGTATGAAAGGCTACTTTACCACATCACAACAAGCTACAAAATTTCTCACATCAAAAAACCCTAGTAAATCTTTTTCTATGATTTTCCCAAGAAAACACCATAAATAGCACATAACTAAGAAATTACATTTCTTCCACAGAACATAGCATGCACATTATTTTTCCTGGACTCTACTCACAAAAACAAGAACATTTTGCACAGGAAGCATATTTTTTATCTTGCACCAATTAAAAGATATGGATTTTTCTCATTTTCCATGCATTTATGGACTTTAATATAACCATATATGCAAACTGTTGAAAATTAGGGTTTCATATTTTTTTTACTGTAGTTTATCACCTAACAAGCATGGCAAAATTTGTTGCACTCAAAAACATGCAAAAATGACCGAGATATGAATTTTCTAAGCTTTACAAGCATTTCGAAAATCAAAACATAAAAGAAAATTTGGTCGACAAAACCGGGTCCCACGCGGTTCTGTGAACGGAAACAGGGGACGAGGGGGCGGGGCGGCGGATCGACGGCGGATCCGCTACCGGGCGATGACCAAAACACGCTAACCAAGTATACCATCTTGCTCTACTCGACGAGACAAATCGATTGACATGCTTTATTCGAACTAAAATCAACGAAAACGACGACGACGACGAGCGGCGGCGCGCGGTGGTGCGGCTCGATGGTGTTGAGCCGTTCCAGGGCTATGGCACGGTGCAACAAACCCTGTTCTCGACTCCACTCTACTCAACAAAGACATGCATGGACGAAACCGACTCGACGGAGCTACGACGAAGCTCGAGCCGCGCGGCATGCACACGGGCGGCGACGGACGCAGACGACGGCGAGGTCGTGTTCGCCAACTCAAGGCATCAATCGACGAACCATCTTGACTCAAGCTAGAGCATCGCACAACGATCTAAAATGCGAAACAAGACCCTAAGACCAAGCTATAGCTCAACGACGAGCTCGAGCACTAACGGCGGGCGCCATGGCGGACCGGTCGCCGCGTGACGGAAAACGCGAAAATGGCGCCGTTACCTTTGGGTTTTACTTTGTTTCGACGATGGCAAGAGATATAGCAAGGTTAGCGGAGCTAGGATTCGTTTTGGTGAGGTTTGCGCGGTGGTGGTGGTGGAACGCGACGCGGCGGCGAACGGGGACGGCGGTGGCGAGCCGCGCGGCGCCGCGGGCGAGCGAAGGCGGTGGCGGCGTGTGGGGAGGAGTGCTAGGGTTAGGGGGCAACGCGTTGCCCGCCCTTTTATTGCGGGCAAGATGGTCCGGGCTCGCGCATCCGAGCCGCACATCGGCGCGGCAAGGCGCTGGCGCCACGCCACGGCGCTGGCACGGGACAGAGTGGGAGGGACCTCGGCCGGCAGCCGGCGGCCGATAGGTACCCCCTTCCCGACCTTTGCTCGTTTTTTGGCCTCGTACATCGATTTCTCGCCGACTTTGGAAAAACTCAAAAAATACCGATTTTTTGTAGAGAATCTCATAAGCTCCAAAAGTCTCAACATCAACTTTTCCCCGATTCGCCTAGATTTGGAACTATAAATTAAAAACAAAGAAGGTTTGAAATGGACTTAGAGAAAAAATGTAATTTGAAATCCATTCAAACTTGACCAAACTATTGGGCCCTATTTGAACCTTTTTCAAGCATTTTCACAAGGAGCAAGTTGAAGACATTTTGTTCTACATAAAAAGTACTACATTTCATATATGGAACACTTTGACTAAAAACCACTTTATCAAGCACTTTTTGAAATGAGTTTCAAAATGACTCAAAAAGGTAAAAAGCTCTAGGGTAATTTCTCAAATAATTTCCAAAAAGATTTATAAGCTCAAACATGGTCCTAAATTATGTCATAAATATATCTAGGCATAGTTTAGGTCCAAAACCACATTATAGCAAACATTTCACACTAGCTAAGTCAAACAAGCATGTATTGGAACAAAATGAAGACAAAGATCATTAGTGACCCTATTATGCATGAAATGATGATTATGTGATGCAATTGCACATGTTAATGAGATGCTTAACACCTAGGGTGTTACAAAGAGTGGCAAATGACTTCATGGTGGAGGCTTAACAACCGGTCAATACGATGTCCCGTTTGTGCCACGGGATGAACCGCCCAATCACTTGCTCGAAGTTCGTTCGGTCCTCGGGAGTTCGGTGTTCAAACGTATAATCCATGTAATGGTCCTGCACGGTTTGCACCTCGACCCTAGTGTAGTCTGGCGGGATAGTTTTACCATGCCACTTGCCCCCAGGGGGATGTGCCACACCCGTTGCAACCATCTTCATTGTGTTCCCCCTTCCAACGAGAACCACCAAGTTGCAACTAGTTGGTTCCCGTATGCGATCAACGGGGGTTGTGCCCGCAGTGGAACCTTGGCTGCTAGGAACTTCCGGAGGGCTCCCGACCACCGCAAGTGGACCCGGTGGGTCCATAGTCAGCCCTTTCTCCTTGAGGACCTTTGCTACCATAGCCTTCATCGTGCTTTCAAGATCTCGCCTCGATCTCCACCATGTTTCTTGTACATGTGTCTATCCTCTTCGAAGCCATGTTTCCAGCCGTTCTTTTCCCTAAACCCCCCGGTGCGGCCCTGGGTGCTCGACGCTTCCCAAGGCTAGGCTAAGCTTGTCCCTCTCTCCGGAATGTACGAATGAGCCCTTCTCCTTTTCTTCACCATATTTGAATATCTTTGATACTACCTCTTCGGTTTCGGTTTATCAAACTTAAGGGAAGAACCGAACGATCCGGTACTCCTCGCATGTATCCAATTCCTCGAGCGTACCCTCAAATTCTACACCGGAATCCCAGTTGCTTGTGCCTCTTCATCCCTCTTCCGGAAAGACGGTTCTGCCGCAAAGTAGCCACCGGAACCTAAATGAGTAGGGTGTATGCGTTCCTCTTCGCTAGCTCGCTATTACGGGCACTGAGGGCCAATGCTTCTGGTGAAGTCTTTTGAGCCACAAGCTGCTCCCATTGACTTTGTGTTATTCTTCCATACTTGTGAAACGGAGTTACGCCCGCTTGGATATATTTGGTGTTGAGCTCACTCCTCCAACGCCCCGAATGACTCGCCCATTGTCCTAAAGGCTTGACGTTTCACGGCCTCCCGCATTACGGCCTAGAAAACCGAAATTGACTAGCGGCTTCTTCCATAGGCCCCTCTTTGTCTCCTCCGGTATTTGTGGCCATGATGGGACAAATTTGGGTTCAACTCATCTCTTATAAGGGCGCCCATCGCGATTACGGAATTTTGCTCTCATCTTCCGTGGCTCATGAATGTCCCCTTGCGGACCGACCCTGTTATCACATAGACCATGTCCTTGTCAGGATACTGGTTGGGTTTTCTTATCCCCCGTTTCCTCTTCGACGCCGAGGTCATGGTCATGGCCTGGGTTCTCGGAGCGTAGGCGGTATTGTTCAACTCTATGGCGGCTGCCTCGCTCTTTTTGTTCCTCGCTTTCGTCTTCTCCATCGAACGTCGCGACGCCGACGCCGTCTTTTTGGAGGAGATTCGGTAGGGACCTATGTACACGGGAGGCCAAAGTGTTAATGGTTGTAACATGATAAAGTATTAGCAAAAATTGATTACTAAGGCTTTATCTCTACCTCATCATTTGGGTTAAAGTCCTTGTCCAGGTCATCCCGAGTTGGCCTATGCCAGGTTCACATGGTGGAAAAGGATCCTCGGGACTTACATATCCCTCGTCACCATCATCGCCGCCATCATCGTCACTAGAGTCGCCATCGAGTCATCATCATCATCTCCTTCTCTTCCCTTTTCTCCCTTCTCGAATGGGTCTAGATTATGCACGCTTCTACATCCTTGTCTACCTCTACGTTGAACTCCTCCCCGACTCATGACATGTGCTTCTCCCCTCCTCTAAGGTTTTCCCGTGCTTAGGGCTTCGGGCTGCACTGTCTCTTGTCGGGGATATTTTCTGATTTAGTCTAATAGAAGAAAAGGATTTAGCGTTAGATACGCTAGAAGGTCTCCCTATACCCTTTTGACTCACTAAGGGTACTTGTATCATGGAGGCATCAATTAGAATAATAAAAAGCAAGTATCATCATCGGAAAAAAAGTAGTAGAAGTAGGAGAGGCCTTTAAACATGTCAATCATCATTTGATCATGAACTTGGAGCATCAAGACATCAAAAAGTAGAAGGTAATGAAGGTAATGTAGAGAAGGTAATGAAGTTCCTCACAAGTTCTTGATCATCAGTTCTTCATATTGTAGAGTTGGACATTTTCATCATGGGCCAAAGAGGGAGGAGAGGAGAGGAGAGCCGGGTGAGGCAAAAAAACATATATATGCTCACTATTTTTACATATGCTCACTAGTGATAGTAGGAGTAGTCATAGAGGCCTCAAAAAAACATGTCAATCATCATTTGATCAAGAACTTGGAGCATAAAGGCAGCATAAACACAGTGAGCATATACAAATAAAGTGAGCATATATAGAAAAAGATAGTAGGGGCGGCTAGTATTGATGCCAAGTTCCTCGAAGATCATGATCATCACTCATATTTTAGATAGTTTACGTAAATAGACAATTTCATCATCGGCCAAAAAAACAGCAGCCTAACTTCCCAAACTTAGAGAGGAGAAAAACAACCATATATCAAAAAACAGCCTTAGAAACATGTCATTTATCATTTGATCCTGAACTTGGAGCATCTGGGGCATCATCAGGTAATGTTCCGGATAATTATTGGAGTTAGACAATTTCATCATCGGCAAATAGAGAAGGGAGTGGAGGAGGACAAACAAAAAAGAGGGAGCAAGTATAAAAATAGTGAGCACATTATAGGAGAGGAAATCAGAGAGTTAGTTTAGGTTTAGTAAGCATATAAGAGTGAGCAAATATTAGGCAATGACCATATAATAGTGAGCATATATTAGGCAATGATCATATAACAGTGTGCATATATTAGGCAATGACCATATAATAGTGAGCATATGTTAGGCAATGACCATGTAACATTGAGCATATATTAGGCAGTGAGCATATAACAGTGAGCTACATGACTAATCAGCTAGCAAGTACACACTTTGCATTTTGAAATTACAGTGCCAAATGTGGAATAGTAGTGAGCAATCATAGCACAATTTCCTCAATGTTTCTTTATTTGGCATATAAAGTATAGAGTTAAAAAATGGCTCTGTCGTGCATGTGGTTCGGTCCCAAGTAAAATGTAACATAGGTAGCAAGAAAATAGTTTCAAAAGGCAGCTTTTAGCCATAGACTACTTCAGCTTATATTCATTATCAAACATTATAACAAGTATGTCTAGACAGATCAAGTGACTAGATAACTCACTTCCAATGAAATTTATGAAAAAAGCACAAGTTCAATATAGCTGCTTGGACTACCAAGGGGTAAATAGAGAAGAAATTGCATGTTCAGATGGAGGATTACTATATAAATACTTAGTGCAAGGTTCAAATATGAACAAAATCCTAGTTCCCAAAGCAATACTTAGTGCATCCGAAACGTAACAGTAGTGACCATTAGCATATGTACCAATACGGTCATACCAAAACCACAAAGATAAATCAATTTCTAGTTTTTGTCACTTTTGTTAAGCATATGTATCGGGTTTGATCGAGAGCTTGGCCATGGGGCAATCAGATCTACATAGAACAGGGGCAACAAAACTAA
Source organism: Hyparrhenia diplandra (assembly GCA_015847255.1). Classification (NCBI taxonomy): domain Eukaryota; kingdom Viridiplantae; phylum Streptophyta; class Magnoliopsida; order Poales; family Poaceae; genus Hyparrhenia; species Hyparrhenia diplandra. Next base: position 129,765 of record JADLZK010010540.1, read on the forward strand.
ACATTCAAAACATGTGCTAGAATTCTCAACATTTAGGAACATACAAAAAGAGTGGAACATTCAGGAACAATAGCTAACCATTGAGCTAAGTATTCAGGAAAATGCAGACAACATGTGCTAGTCCATTCGGGAACAATGGCAAACCATTCAGCTCCCCCAAAGATGTAATCAAACAAATGGGCTATGTGGACTCCAATTTACATATAGAATAGACTCTAACCATTCGCTCAAGCATGCAATCGGTGCAATGGCAAATAGCACAACAATGAACACATACATGGCATGAACAGAAGTTAATCAACAAAAATTGGGGTTTGGGGCTTTAGACGGCTCACCTGGTGGAGTGTAGGAATGGCGCGCCGGCACCGCCGTTGTCCGCGGGGCGGGCGGTGGCTCCGGCGAGAGCTAAACCCTAAGTGTCCCGGCTGCCGAGGTCGAGAGAGGGGGCGCCAATCGAGGGGCGCCAAGGCCCTCGCGAGGTTGGAGATGGCGCCGCGGCCGCGGAGGTCGAGGTCGGAGAGGGGGGCGCCGCGGCCGAGGTTGAGGTCGGAGATGGGGCGCGTGGCCACCGTAGGTCGAGGTCGAGAAGGGGTGCGCTTGGTCGCCGGAGGCCGCCAAGGTTGAAGACGGTAGGCTGTAACTGAGATCCTGCAGGCAGCCCCTAGCCGGGGTGGACAAGTGGTAGCCGACGCGGGGGAGGGAGGAGAGAGGAGGGAGGGGGGGGAGGAGGGAGGAGGGGAGAGAGTGGGCGGCGGCTGGGGTTTCGAGCGGCGGTGGCGGTGGCTCAAACCCTAGGCTGCGGGGCGGACGGTGGCGGCCGGTGGGGGGAGGGAGGAGAGAGGAGGGAGGAGGGTGGAGGGAGGAGGAGGCGGGTGCGGCGACGGGGCCACAAGGGAAGGGAGAGAAAAATTTTGGCCCCCCGACGACATCGCGGGAGAGAATGAGCGCCCCGGGGTCCTTAGCCAAAATTTCGCTTCCCGCGCCTCCGCACATATATACCAAGGAACTTAGTAGGGGCCGCCGATCTAGCCGCCCCTACTATGTTTTTTAATTAGTTTTCAAAATTCTAAAAATAAAAGGTCATTTGATAACTTTTTTTACAATGCACGTTCTCAAAATGAAAAATGACCCATATAACTATTGTAGACCTTGATGAGCTCTAACACCTTCAGTATTCAAAAGTTTTTCATTTAAGGTCATTTAGGGCTTTGTTTGACCAAGTCAAATTTTTTAATTTGAAAAATGAAGATACCTAGCGACTACTTTTTTTGGAGCCCTAGAGGGTCTCAAATTGAAAAGTTTTGAATACCAACTTTGTTTATCTTTTCAAGATCTACACTCTATGTATAGGACATTTTTTGGATTCAATGTATTTTGAACCGCTCAAATTTTGAATTTCAAAAAATTTTCGAGTGGTCTTTTTCGTTTTTTGAGCCCTAAATGGTTTAAAATTCAAAAGTCATGAATACCAACGGTCATCACCTCATCAAGATCTATGATTTATATTCACGACATTTTTTCATCCAAGTTCAAATTGTGCTTCGTTTGACCAAGTTTGACCAAGTCAAATTTTTGAATTCAAAAATAAAGACACCTCGCGACTACTTTTTGGAGCCCTAGATGGCCTCATTTTGAAAAGTCATGAATACCACTTTTGTTTATCTTTTCAAGATCCACACTCTATGTATAGGACACATTTTGGATTCAAATCGTATTTTTGAAATGCTCAAATTTTGAGTTTCAAAAAAAATTCGAGAGAATTTTTGAGTTTTGGAACCCTAGATGGTTTAGAAATGAAAAGTCATGAATACCAACTCTAATCACCTCATCAAGATCTACAATTCATATGTTGGACTTTTTTCGCATTTGGTAAAGTTTTGATAAACATTCTTCACAATTTGGACACATCTCTCTAACTGGTTTCATAAACTATATGTGAGATCCATGATTTTGTGACTAGTTTTACTAACACTTTCTCAAAATAAAAAATGACCCGATATAACTATTGTAGACCTTGATGAGCTCTAACACCTTCGTATTCAAAAGTTTTTTCATTTAAGGTCATTTAGGGCTTCGTTTGACCAAGTCAAATTTTTGAATTTGAAAATGAAAACACCTAGCGACTACTTTTTGGAGCCCTAGAGGGTCTCAAATTGAAAAGTTTTGAATACCAACTTTGTTTATCTTTTTCAAGATCTACACTCTACGTGATAGGACATTTTTGGATTCAACAGATTTTTGAACCGCTCAAATTTTGAATTTCAAAATTTTCAAAGTGGTCTTTTCGTTTTTCGAGCCCTAAATGGTTTAAAATTCAAAAGTCATGAATACCAACTATCATCACCTCATCAAGACCTACGATTTATATTCACGACATTTTTTCATCCAAGGTCAAATTGTGCTTCGTTTGACCAAGTTTGACCAAGTCAAAATTTTGAATTCAAAAAAAATAAAGACACCTCGTGACTACTTTTTGGAGCCCTAGATGGCCTCATTTTGAAAAAGTCACAAATATCACTTTTGTTTATCTTTTCAATATCTACACTCCATGTATAGGACATTTTTGGATTCAATAGATTTTGAAACGCTCAAATTTTGAATTTCAAAAAAATTCAGAGAATTTTTGATTTTTGGAACCCTAGATGGTTTGTAAATGAAAAGTCATGAATACCAACTCTACTCACCTCATCAAGATCTACAATTCATATGTAGGACATTTTTGCATTTGACAAAGTTTTGATAAAGATTCTTCATTTTGGACACATCTCTCTAACGGTTTCATAAACTATATGTGAGATCCATGATTTTGTGACAAGTGTTTACTAACACTTTCTTAAAATAAAAAAACGACCCATATAACTATTGTAGACCTTGATGAGCTCTAACACTTTCGTATTCAAAAGTTTTTCATTTAAGGTCATTTAGGGCTTCGTTTGACCAAGTTTGACCAAGTCAAATTTTAAATTTGAAAATGAAGACACCTAGCGACTACTTTTGGAGCCCTAGATGGCCTCATTTTGAAAAGTCACGAATACCACTTTTGTTAATCTTTTTCAAGATCTACACTCTATGTATAGGACATTTTTGGATTCAACAGATTTTGAAACGCTCAAATTTTGAATTTCAAAAATTTTTAGTGGTCTTTTTTCGTTTTTGAGCCCTAAATGGTTTAAAATTCAAAAGTCATGAATACCAACTGTCATCACCTCATCAAGATCTATGATTTATATTCACGACATTTTTTTCATCCAAGGTCAAATTGTGCTTCATTTGACCAAGTTTGAGTCAAGTCAAATTTTTGAATTCAAAAATAAAGACACCTCGCAACTACTTTTTGGAGCCCTAGATGGCCTCATTTTGAAAAGTCACGAATACCACTTTTGTTTATCTTTTCAAGATCTACACTCTATGTATAGGATATTTTTGGATTCAACAGATTTTGAAAGGCTCAAATTTTGAATTTCAAAAATTTTTCGATGGTCTTTTCTCGTTTTTCGAGCCCTAAATGGTTTAAAATTCAAAAGTCATGAATACCAACCGTCATCACCTCATCAAGATCTACGATTTATATTCACGATATTTTTTCATCCAAGGTCAAATTGTGCTTCGTTTGACCAAGTGCGACAAAAAAATAGCTTATATGGAATCGAGTATAATGAATGCGAGAAGCACAACACATATGAGCATAAACATGATGACATGATAGATAAATATGAAAGTAGAGAGCACACATGTCATAGAGTCTCACAATGCATCACACATATATCACAAGTGCATGAAAGGTAAACATGATGCATGAAAAAGTATCTAACACACAAAAGAGCAAATCCTCTCACGAGCTCCCCCGATCTACATACTCACTCCCTCTCCCCTTTTGGCATCAAGGACCAAAAACTACGGGTCGGGCCGAGGAGAAGCGGCCAGACGAGCCGGCAATCGAAGGGCGAGGAGTCATAATGTACCGACGGGATCATCGAGACCGCCGGCAGGGCTCGATGTGGGGTGACCATCGAAGAGTCGCAAGACCCTCCGAGTGTGACGCCGACCGAGAAGCGGTCCGGGCCCCGCTCGCGGGTAGCCGGGAGTGGAGGAACCGTCTCTGAAACCGGGTCACACCAACCGTCTAACCCCTGAGCGGAAATGGGCCAAAGGAGCCATCTCGAACCCCGGTAGCCGCAGAGTCGTAGAAGCAACAGACGACGAGTAGCTCAAGAGACGGCCCCTCGCCACCGAGTCGCGGAAAGGCCGAATCTAAAGTCTGTGGAACCATGAGTATTGAACCCAAGGGACGGGCGCACCGCAGAACCCGTGGAACAATGTTAGATGCAAAGCAATGTATCATTAAGAGAGAAAGGTTGTGTTTAACCGTAGTTACCCGGTTACAGCTCGCGGAACCATGATGCGGCCGTACATTGATTATATCAAACCAAAGTGGCCAAACGTACACCCACCGCCGCCTTTGTTCCTACGAACAATAATTCGCCCAGTCTTTGGTAGAAGTTCAAGACGCCGCAATCGCGGACGAACGTCGGCGTCGCCGATCACTTCTAGAACTCGCTAAGGTCCCCAACATCACATATGTTCGCGAAGATTCTCGTAAGCCATCTCTTGATGATTCCAAAGTTGTGGTGGCAGCCAAGAATGAAAATCCTCAACCGACCTTGCATTTGTAGTTTCATCATGTGCTTCTACAGGGGACGGGGAGGAGGATTGTCGGGCATCTTGTTGCATCTAAGGAGAATGGATAGGAACCATGCCACCTTGTCCATGGCATGAGGTGCAGCCATTTGAGTTCCACCATAATATGATCAAACTTCAAGATGTGATTCACTATGTCGGCATCCTCATGCCAAATAATGAAATCATGACGCCATCGTGAAATGTGATGCATTTCAACCATTTTGGGCACAACCCGATTATGAGCTCGCCAAGATCGCCCCTCGCGAGGGATGAGAGGCGGTGTGCGTATCCCGAGACAACACAACAACGGCAAGTCCTTCAACCCGCTCACTATAGAAGTTCAATTCTGGCTCACTAATGACTGTGGCAATCTTCTAGTTGAAGTACGCCATCAGTTGGTCAGCGAGGTGAGGTCTTCCTATAAAAAAAGGAACAACCTATTGCTCAATACGGTCATACCAAAACCACAAAGTAAAATCAATTTCTAGTTTTTATCACTTTTGTTAAGCATATGTATCGTCCGATCGAGCTTGGCCATGGGGCATTGTATCTACATAGAACAGGGCCTTGACTAAACATTCAAAACATGTGCTAGAATTCTCAACATTTAGGAACATGCAAGAAGAGTGGAACATTCAGGAACAACCGCTAACCATTGAGCTAAGTATTCAGGAAAATCGACAACTGTGCTAGTCCATTCGGGAACAATGGCAAACCATTCAGCTCAAAGATGCAATCAAACGGCGGCTATGTGGACTCCAATTTACATATAGAATAGCTCTAACCATTCAGCTCAAGCATGCAATCGGTGCAATTGCAAAAGCACAACAATGAACACATACATGGCATGAGAAGTTAATCAACAAAAATTGGGGTTTGGGGCTTTAGACGACTCACTAGTGGAGTGTACGAATGGCGCCCGAACACGGTCATTGTCCGCGGCGGCGGTGGCTCCAGCGAGAGCCAAACCCTAAGTGGCCAAAGATCGAGGTCGGAGATAGGGGGCGCCAATCGAGGGTGCCAAAGCCCCCGCGAGGTTGGAGATGGGGCGCGCGGCCTGAGGTCGAGGTTTTAAAAGGGGGGCGCGGCCGGAGGTCGAGGTCGGAGATGGGGGCGCATGGCCACCGTGAGGTCAAGGTCGAGAAGGGGGCGTGGTCATTTGGAGGCCGGTCCAGGTTGAAGACGGTGAGGGCCGCCGGAGATCCCAGGAGGCGGCTCCCTTGCCGCGGGGTGGGATGGATGGCAACGACGGAGGGGGAGGGAGGAGAGAGGAGGGAGGAGGGGGTAGGAGAGCGGGCGGCGGTGGCTAGGGGTTTCGAGCGGCGGTAGCGGTGGCTCAAACCCCCTAGGCTGGGTGGACGGTGGCAGCCGGCGGGGGGAGGAGGGAGGGAGGGAGGAGGCGGGGTGCGGTGGCGGCGTGAAGGGAGAGAAAAAATTCGAGAGAATTTTCGGTTTTTGAAACCCTAGATGGTTTGTAAATGAAAAGTCATGAATACCAACTCTACTCACCTCGTCAAGATCTACAATTCATATGTAGGACATTTTTGCATTTGACAAAGTTTTGATAAAGATTCTTCACAATTTGGACACATCTCTCTAACGGTTTCATAAACTATATGTGAGATCCATGATTTTGTGACAAGTGTTTACTAACACTTTCTCAAAATAAAAAATGACCCATATAACTATTGTAGACCTTGATGAGCTCTAACACCTTCGTATTCAAAAGTTTTTCATTTAAGGTCATTTAGGGCTTCGTTTGACCAAGTTTGACCAAGTCAAATTTTTGAATTTGAAAATGAAGACACCTAGCGACTACTTTTTGGAGCCCTAGATGGCCTCATTTTGAAAAGTCACGAATACCCCTTTTGTTTATCTTTTCAAGATCTACACTCTATGTATAGGACAGTTTTGGATTCAACAGATTTTGAAACGCTCAAATTTTGAATTTCAAAAAATTGAGAGAATTTTTGGTTTTTGGAACCCTAGATGGTTTGTAAATGATAATTCATGAATACCAACTCTACTCACCTCGTCAAGATCTACAATTCATATGTAGGACATTTTTGCATTTGATAAAGTTTTGATAAACATTCTTCACAATTTTGGACACATACATGCATAAATGTAGTCTCACACATACATAAAGGTAGTCTCACTCTTACATGAATAAAGTTTTCTGAGACACACACGTTCAACAACTAGCTAGATTGCCGTGGACGACTTTCCTCTTGACACCTTTTTCGCTCCCATGGCAATATGTCTTTGGGTAGGTTTTTTTTCAACAACACCGATCTTCGCGAAAAGTCTTGAATAGTCGTATTTCAAGCATAACTATTGTACTCATCAACATCGCCCACGCCATCAACTCCGATAATGCATATTTGTTTCCCGGGGACAACCACATGCTTTGTCTTCTTCTTTGGTTGGTCGTGATTGATCGGGTCGGGTAAATAGAAAACTTGTGTGACATCGAAGCGACGACCCGGGGGTCATCTCGGTAGCCTACATTGCCGGCGCCAACGGTTGTCAACCCGATCTCGTTCGGTTGGTGTTCTTTCATCCGGTGGCATCGAACACGGCCACCGCATGCCTGTTCCATAGTCAAGTTCCCATATTTCTTCAATGATGCCAAAGTAATTGATCCTTCGTCCCTTTTTGTTGATGGCTTCTATTCGAACCCTGTTGTTTTGGTTCACACATTTACTATCTTTTCGCATATGTATATTATGTGTACCCATTGATGTCATAAGCTTGCCATGTTGTGACTTGTCTCGATGGCCCTAATGATAACTTTGTACATGGTAATTTCATCAATGGTTTCCCATTCGGTATGTTTTGGTCCCTCAACCATGAAGTTAATTGTTGCTTGTGTTGTTTCGTGACCCACTCATCCGGCGGCCATCCCTCTCCTCCATAATTATAGCCAAGTGTTCATCACGCGTGCGGTCGCAAAAAGCGCTGAACTCTTTAACACACTGCGAATGCTTTGACTCACTTGTTTGTAGTCTAGGTCAATGAACACTTTTCTCCCGTTGGTGCCTTTCCCGGCCGACCTACCCTTGTGGCGTGAATCGCGTTTACCAATCCCTCTCTATACTTTTAGATACTCTTGACAAAGACTTTCGGCGACTTCTTCAAGATTGTAACCCTCTATCATGGAGCCCTCGGGTATGCTCGATTGTACCGCGAATCGGGTTAGAACCAACATGAATCGCTCGATGCACCACATTTCATGCAAGTAGCAAGGGCCCGGTGCCTCTATCGATGAACCATGTGAAGCATGAGATGTGGCATTATATCAAAATAAAGGAGAGGCATACATATCTCTAGCTGGTCTTGGGTCTCCACCGCGAAATCATGTAGTTTAGCAAGCTCTTTCCTATCAATTGTCTTACGGGATATCTTCAAAAAGAAGTAGCACATGCGGGTGATGGCCATTTTCAAGAATTACGGCTTTATAACCATGATTACAATAGGTAGGAACACCATCGACATTACATGACAATCGTGAGCCTTGCGGTGTGTTATTGACCAGTTATTCATGGACACTAGCTTCTTGACATTATTTGAAAACCCGGTCGAAACTTTGACCGCCTTTAGGTAAGTGCATATAGCCCTCCTCTCTTCTCGGGGGTCAAGTTGAAGCTAGCCGGCGAGGCGAGTGTATTTTCCATTATCCTCAAGTACGGGGTGAAGCTCGGGCTTCACCTTTAGCTGCACCATGTCATTCCGTGAATTCAAACCATCCTTTGACTTGGCCATGTCCATCAAAGAGACCCATGATACTCTCAAAGACATTCTTCTTCAAGTGCATAGCATTAATTGCATGGGGAACTTCAAACTTTGGCCAATATTCCGGATCTTGAAAAAAGATCGATTGTTTCTTGAAAGGTACGCCCGATAGGAGGTGTACTTCTATCTCTTATTATCCCATCTAGATTCTTCTTTCCACGGGCGATGTGTAAGTTTTTCACCATTTCAAACACATATTGTCCATTACGACGTCTCTCGGAGGGTTCAGTCTCTAGAGTGTTGTTGAACCATTGTTTGTACATCTTGTCTCGGTACTTGTGAGTTGTCTTCAAGTGGCGTCGATTCCCTAAGTAAACTACCTTTTTGGATGCATTTAGATACACCCATATAGTACCATCCAAGCAGACTACGCATCCCGTCTTCCCTTTGATCTGTCCAGACAAAGCAAACAACGCGGGATAGTCATTGATAGAAACAAAGATTATGGCTCGACATAAGAACTCCTCCTTTCGGAACGCATCATACATCAACACCCCTTTTCGTCCATAGATTCTCGAATTCTTGCAACACAGGCTCGATAAACACGTCAATGTCAATGCACGGTTGTTTTTCGGACCGTAAATGAGAACGATGAAGGAAAAGGTACTTTCTCATCCGGCATAGGTGTGTTGGGATGCCGTACATTGTCAAGATCATCGGCCAAGTCTTTGTGGTCACTCATCCTCTCATTGAAGGGATTCACTCCACGGTGCTCAATCCAAACCGTACATTCCTTGGGTCTTACGCAAAGTCCTTGTGCTTCTCATCAAAGTTTTGCCATCGAGTACCATCGGCCAGGTGTGCAATCTTATCATCATCTATGTTGCACTCCTCTTGCCACCATGTCATGAGTGCGGCTTCTTTGGGGTTTAGGAAGATTCGCCTCAAACGGTCGGTCCAGCGGCGGGATACCACATTACCAAGGCAGGAATCCTTCTACGCCGGATCAATGCCTAATGGAGTGTCCTTTTGGAGATGTGAATCTTGTACCGGCTTTTTCCCTCCCTTCTTCCTCTTGTTCCCTTTGGAGGCTTTGTCCCCTGTTATACAGATTGTTGTTCTTGTACCGACAAAGGGCCCGCACCTAGGACATTTATCTAGATCCTTAAACGTGTCACCACGAAAAAGGATACAATGGTTCGGGCATGCATGGATCTTTTCAACACTCATTGTTAATGGACTTACAACCTTTTTCGCTTGGTAGGTATTGGCGGGTATCGAAGTTTGGCGTGGGAGCAACCATGACGGGAGATGCAACGGATCATTGAAACTACAATCCGTCGGCCGTACTTAGCCTTCAAGATTAGTAGCTCAAGCACAAAAACGTAGCGGTGTCGGTGTGTTGGACAACCCTTGTCACACCATACACGTTTTCTTCGATGTCGCTCTCACCCTCTCTAGGTTTTCTAGACCTTTCACGCTCTTCCGTAATATTTACGGTCCAAGTGCATTAAGCATTTCCTCCAAATAATCACCGTCATCTTCATCCCCCGACACGTGCTCGGCATCATTTTCAACACCACCTTTGTCCCTACCATCCCCGACACGTGCTCGGTCATCATTATCAACGGCAGACGTGCCCATACCATACCAACCATCACCACCTCGTGGTTCATTGTCGCTCGGGGTTCCTTTGTGGTTCAAGCTCTTCCGAATCTTTGGGACAAGCGCTCTAGGGTTTCGGGGTCATCTCCTAGATCATCGAAGTCGACGTCATCAACAACATTTTCACCATGATGAATCAGATTGTGTAACCCCGAACAAATCCTCGTGTAATCAAATGTGATCTCGATGCTCTCCACATCTCTCCATGCTATCTCGTTCTTGCAATCGCGACACGGACATATTATTGAATCATGTGTCAATGTCTTCACATGATTCTTAGCGGCTTCAATAAATTTGTCCAACTCTTCACGAAAACCGGCCTTCCACCTTAACGTGCCATACATCCAAGCCCGCCTGTACTCCATCCTTCAGGACAACAATTAAAGAAAATACATCAAATGACTAGTTAGCTAGTCGAATATATAAATGCATGTAGCACAATAAATGGTTACAAGTAACAACGTCAATAATATCAAAGTTATACCACACACTAATTGATTATCATTTTAGAAAATTTTAGAAAAAAAAAATCATAGCATTTGGACATCATATGAGAGAGAAAAACTTGTTACAAATTTGCACTAGAAATTAAAAAAAAAAAACGCATGTTCATCAACCATGAACACATGAACCCTAGCTATTTAATTAGTCCACTAAAATAATGTAAAAGAGACTAAAAAATATGTCTAATCCAACACTACCACTAATCTACCCTAGTATCTCCAAACTTAAGCTCTAGTTTTCTCCATACAAAGCTCAAGCACCACAAAAGAGAGAGAAAAACAAAATCCAAATTACTCCCTAACCAACCAATATAACTTGAATTAAAGGGTAGAAATAGCATTTTCTTACCTTTTTTGAAGCTTCCCACCAAAGGATTTGAGTTGAAAACCTCCCCCTTAGTAGAGCAATTTTTGGGAGGAGCCCAAGGCCTCCCAATCTTTTTTTGCGAGCTTGAGTGAGTGTCCCGAGGTGGAAGAAGGTGGCTTGGTTGGCCTTATCTACAGACCACTGTAGGGGCGGTTCTATCACGAGCCGTCCCTACTATGTTCACAGCAGGGGCGGTTCACTCTAGCCGCCCCTGATGGTAGTCACATTAGGGGCGGCTGGATATCGAGCCGCCCCCGCTAATAGTAGGGGCGGCTCGTAACACCAGCCGCCCCTACCGTGCCTTCAGTAGGGGCGGCTGGTGTCCAGCAGACCATGGCGACCATTGTAGGGGCGCTGAAAATGTGAACCGCCCTAATCAAAATGTCAGGCGTCCCCATAGTACGTCTTTGTAGTAGTGGACATGGTGAAAGGATTGCAAGTTAGTGGGTCACTTTAGTGGAAAATGATATGGACGCCTTGCATGAAGAGATAGAACATCTAGTGAGGTTTAGCTTTATAAGAGTATATAGATTCATGGCGCCATCGCGTCCATGTGTACTGTCTCCAAATCGTATATACGAAGCCTATACAAGGACGACGATGTATTGTGAGAAGCAAATACATAGATGTAAGATGTACATGTGCATGCATGTTTATGTGCTAGTAAAGTCCTGGTGTGGTAATTCATCTTTAGGAATCACTACTGCTAGCAAATACAAAGAAGTGCACGGATGCTCATGTGCAAGAATTGTCAGGTTGTTGCAGGCAGCACGCGGTGTACCTGCAGGCCAGCAACGACGCAAACTCTTCACTACTGAGCCTTAACCACTCAATATACAGTATACCTTAGACAGGGCCCATGAGATAGAGGGGCCGGGCGGCCGTCCCGCCAGCCCGCCCTTAGGGCCGGCCCTGCAGCGGGTAGACGCGTGAGCTTCGAGAGAAGGATGCACTACAAGAAATGTGTTGATACATGATGGTTTCCTGGTGACGGTTTACAAACTGTCATCCCATACCGAATCTATGACGGCCTTGTGACGGTTTTTGCATATTAGCTGCTAAGTCTATGACGGTTTCAACCATTTGTCACCTCCGTAGTTATCTATGACGCTTTAGAATATACATTACAAAGTGGGAGTATGTGGTGACGTGGATGGTGGGACCCCTAGTGACATGGATGTCATGGTGATGTGGATGTCCTTTTTTTTTGAAATTTCATAACTTGAAATTTAAATTTTTAATTGTTCAACCAAACTTGTTTGACTGAAATGATTGTAGATATCGATGAATTGTACAACTTGTTTTTGATGATTTGTTTTTTGTGATGTAAAAAAAATACGAAATAAAAAAAGGAGAAAAAATTAAAAAAAGAGAAGCTATAAAGGGGCTCAAACAACAGTCTATTTTAAAAGGCACTTGATTTCGATTTTTAAAAAAGAATTTACAAAGCAAAACAAAAAAATATATATATATATATATATATATATATATATATATATATATATATATATATATATATATATATATATATATATATATATATATATATATAAAAGAAAAGGCCGATGTCTCTGTTTGTCTTCTCTCTTTTTTTATAGGCCCGGCACTGTACTCCCTCCACTTTCTCTCTTTGGACGGCCCCGGCTTCACCTCCCTCCCTCTCCATCGTTGGATGATTCGAATTCACGGTGAGGATTAAAACCCTAGATCGTCGCTGAAATTTTTCCTCCTCTCTTCTCAACCCTCTCGATGTGTAGCCGGTCCCCCACTCCAAATCGACTCGATACTTGGCTAGGCGGGCGGCGCCCCACCCCCCCACGATGGCGGCGTGGGCGCGACGCGACGGCGGCGGTGCCCAGCCCTTCCCCGGCCCTTTCGGTGCGGCCTCCTCCTCTTCTCCTAGTCAAGCCGCCTACTCTTTTCCCACCACCAGTCCTCCCTTTCCACCACCTAGTGGCCGAGATCCAGCCGGCACCGCGGCGATTCGGGAGGCGCGCTGATTCCCGGGCGGGCGCGGCCGGAACGTCCGGGGGAACCGCGGGTCTCAGTGGTAGCGCCATTCCGGCCCGGGAGCACGGTAGATCGGCGATGGCGTGACCTCGTCCCCTTCCTAAGACGTGACCCCTCGCCCCTCCCGGGACATGGCACCCGCCTACCGAGGTAAACGCCTCTGCTACTTCAGTTGAAGTTCTACCGCATCTCGAAGTTCCGCTTGATTCAGTTCTCTACCGCATCCAAGTTCTACCGCTTGATTCGAAATAGCCCGCTGGTTCAGAAATCTAGAATGTACAAGTGCTTGTGCTCAACTTGATTTTTAGGATACGTGAGTGTTTTAAATGGTTATTTGTAATCAATATTTGCATATTTGCTTGACTGATTATTTCTATCACACATTGTACAATGACTATTAGAGACTGAAGGTTTCTTTTAGCTAATGGTATTTCATTGTGTGTTCGACTTTTGTTAGGGAGCACAAAAATTCAGGCACTCCATTATTTATTAATAACGGGAATTCAGATTGGGGAATTGTTATGTCTCGAAGGTTAGTTTCAATAATTAATAATTAATTGGGAACCTATACATTTTTTTTTTTTAATTTGACTAAGGCAGACAAATATTTAAAACTTAAGGAGACAATATTTAGCGCATACAATACATGAGGCCTTCACTTTTCCCCGAGTAGATAAAACTTAAGCGCACAATATTTAAGGATATATAGAGCCTTTTGTTGATATATGCAAACAATTTGAGAAGTTATATTCAAGTTATTATGAATACCAATAGTTACAGCCTTTCAAGTACATATTTTAGGCCTTATGTGAATTCTATGCATCTCTCGAATGGCTTCAGTCTTTTTCTATTTTGTAAAGGCGTAATAACTTTATTCTCGCTAATATGTAAAAGCATTCAGACTTTATTCTTGATATATGCTCACTTGAAATCACAAGTAGAGTCTCCGCTAATATGTGGATGTCAGCAGCAAATGCAACAATAAGATTCTAGCTTAATTAACAAGTACTTTATTAGTACATGATATAGCGGAGCACATGGTCAAAATGGATCTTTGTCAAACTAGTAGTGGATTACTTAGACATCCTTCGGTTTTATTCACTACTATAGCAGCAGCTCATGCTTTTTCCCTGGTTGTTTTTTTTTTCACCGCAGTTCAAGAACCACAGCTGTAGGAGCAGATGCAGAGCAGATTACTCTAATGCAGGCTGTCATTTCTTATGTATTGCACTCGGTGTAGTCGGTCTATTTAATCTCAAGAACAATCCTTGTACTATGTATAATCGCTTATGTACTATTAGCAGTCTTCTTGGTAAACGATTCTCGTTTTGTGGCGGGGAGTTGTATCTGAAGTTTGTAATAAAGAATTTGATTGTTGAAATGGATGAAACATGGCTGATGTATATAGGACCCTAGTAGGTTTTTTTTTTGTTTTTCTGAATTATTATCGGTGGACGTTCTATTTCATCATCGTATGCTGTAGTCGGTGCCTGTAAACTTGCCAAAACAGCTATTCCATGATGATTGTGGTCGCCACCATCCAAATAAGGCGTCTGTGGACGGTTTTTTTGAGCAATGAAGGTTTATGACGTGGATTCCTTGACGGATTTCTGAACCATCACGGATAGTTACCTATGACAGTTTTAGAGCGTCTATGACCAATTGATAACGTCATGTATCAACACAATCCTAGTAGTGATGATTCGCACGACGCAAAACATGTGAACAGAGATCGAGATTGCTTATTGGTGGGTTGATGATGTTGTTCCCATATTTTTTAGGTGTAGGAAAAAAGGGATAACAGTATCAATCCGTGGAAGGCCTTGGTGGCATGAAAAATGAGGGACCCCTGAGGCGGTATCGAGGGCGACCCCACGGGGCCTCCCGAGGATTCCTCCATCGACCTCGCCGACGGCGATCGGAGAGGGGGTTCCTTATCCTTGGAGCAGCTTCTGACCCGTCTTGATCAGTGGCGGGGGACAATGTTGCTGGGGCTGGGGGTCTCCTAGAGCAAAACCAACCCTATCTTCGACGAATCTCTCATTGACCTGTAGCGGAGGGTTCGTCGACATCTAGGAGGTACGTGGAGGAGTTCTCATTGATTGCTTAGAGTAATCACGGCGCGTCAAGGCAAGAGGTTTCGGATTTCCAATCAACATTGAGAGCCGTGGTTTCAGACATGGTGCTGCTAGCAGTTGCTTTCTGTTTGAGGAGTTGACGAAATCAGCAATCAAACTCAAAGCAGCGCCGATCGAGTTCACATGGAATTGCAATGACAAAAAGCATCGCCAGAGTCGGAAGGGGAGCAGTTGAGGGCGGTGCAGGTCGCGGCGGGAGAGGGACGGTTTGGTTCAAACAGGAGATCATGGGGCCATCCTGCCAGCGTCCATGGTTCCGGTTACCGCTGAAGGTAAAAATATGGGGCTTTGCTACAGTACTCCCAAATAAATATGGACCGTCGATTTTATTAGATCTGAATGACTATTACCTCTTAGGAAGTAATATATTTCTTAAATTTTAATTAAGAAAATATGAAAAAATACAAATATCTTTCCTCAATTAGATCTGCCGTTACATGCCACTATTTTCTAACGTGACATTCTGTAACATGATTTTAGCCTGAAATTAGTACGACACGGTGCTGGTTTTTTTAACGTGACATGATTGGTATCACTATAGGGTTTTGCTAAGGTACTCCGTTACCTCTTAGGAGGTAAGACTTCAAATAAATCTGAGCCATTAAATTTTAAGAGAGAGAAATAATTAATTTTATGAAAAGTTAAGCAATAAGTGGTTTTTTGGTTACCACCAAGAAATGCGTACTACATGTGCATGTATCCATGCAGTTTCTTTCCTTGTGGCTGCAACCGACACCAAGACGTGCACATTTCTTGGAGATTTACTTTTTGATGAAGAAGAAATAAAGTTGAGTTCATGTGCCATAACTATTAGTTACAAACTTTATTTTTGGCTGACTCGCTTTCCTAATTTTGTACTATCACATGTCATGTTAGGAAAGTTAGATAGGTTCTGTAGATTTTTTCTTTGCACTAACATGTTATAGTGATACCAATCATGTCACGTTAAAAAAAAAACCAGCACCATGCCGTACTAATTTCAGGCTAAAATCATGTTACAGAATGTCACGTTAGAAAATAGTGGCATGTAACGGCAGATCTAATTGAGGAAAGATATTTGTATTTTTCATATTTTCTTAATTAAAATTTAAGAAATATATTACTTCCTAAGAGGTAATAGTCATTCAAATCTAATAAAATCGACGGTCCACATTTATTTGGGAGTACTGTAGCAAAGCCCACCCTTTCGTGTTCGGCATATTCTGTTTTCTCAAACGGACCATTTGTTTGCTTTCGTACATGTGTTTGTGTGTAATAATTTATAATTTATGGCCTGCAGTGGCCGATACCCGTACGAGTCAGACCAAGACCCACCATTATATTTGTCAAAGTGTGAGACCATGTTTGATGAAAATTTGGTTTGCAATGATACTGGCATTACAAAATAATTGTTGTTGCAAAGTGTTCGGTGGTATGGTATTTGTGTATGTGGAAGTGTTGGGATTATATTGTTTTGATATTGATGTAACACACTCACGAGACTGGTGTTGCATGGATTAATCTTAAGAGTCAGGTCGTGGATGGTGTTGATGCACCATGTCGCGAGGCGGACTTTCCGGGAACAAGAAGTGGTCGTTTTGGCGGAGGAGTGTGACGAAGAGGGGCAGGAGGCGCCAAATAGTGATGTCACGGCGCAGTAGGGGTGTTGCAGCCAGTGTTCAAGATCGCATCGCACATGAAGGAGCCGACGTCGAACATGGACGGGGAGAGCTGATGTGTTCCCCTCTCCGCATCGTAGCTGATGTGGACGTTGTCGATGGTGAGGAAGAGGCGGTCCATGGTGAAGAAGCCGGTAGGTAGAAGCGGCCGTCGAAGAGAAGGAGACCGTCCTCCACCGTCCAGGCTGGTGTGGCGGCTCCCGTGGTGACGTCGAGGGCAATCCGTCGCAGTTGCTGGTCCTCCAATGTCGCCTATCGTAGCTGGACGAAGACGCTTTTCGACGCGTGTCGTGAGGTCCAAGGCATTGGCATGCCGTGGACGTTTGCCCAACCTGGGGGCGAAGCTCCGAGTGCCCGCGAAGATGCCTGACCTGAGGAGTCTGGGTCCGGGGGCGCCCGTGTCGGCGCGCGGGGGAGGCGCCGATGTGAACGTCGTGGCATTGCCATCGCGGTAGTCTTGTAGCGCTCGTTGGTGGCGAAGTCCCATGTCACCCTTCCGGGCTTGCCGCCCAAGGCATGCCGAGGATGACGCCGACGCCGTTGCCCGTGCATGACATAGGCGTCGATGTTGAAGACATCCCGCCGATGCAGAGGGGCGTCGAAGGTGGCCACTCGCAGGTCGAAGTCGCGCCCGGTGCGGGAGTGATCGACACGCGACCGGCCGAGTCCGCAATCCTACTATGGTCACCATGCGAGGGTCAATGTAGTTGTGCGTGGCTCCCGAAGTCGACGGCGATGCCGACGCCGGTTCACGAGATGATGCCGACGAGGTAGAGAGAATGTGCACCACGCTGGGGGGAGTTGGGGTCCCCGAATAGGACCCCGAGGTCGGGCGCCGTCGGCCAGCGACGTCATCGGTGGAGGCGCCCCCCGATTGTCGCTGTAGTCGTTGAAGATCGTGATGTCGAATAGGTGCTTGCACTTGTGACCGCGTGTGAACGGCTCGTCATAGTTGAAGCATAGTCCCGCCTTGCGTCATTCCGTCATCTCCTCCGGTGTCAGCCGTTTGAATGGTCGGGTCGAAGTCGAGGCTGATGTTGGTGGTGTTGTAGTCGACATCGTGGTTAGAGGCAATAGCGTGGGTGCCTTGCCCCGCTACTGCGTCGGCTTGTTGGAGTTGTAGAGGATGGTCAGGCGGCGCTCATATGCTCTGGACATGGCCGTCTCCATGTCCTTTGGATCCTGCAGCTCGACGTCTGTCTTCAGCGGTTCCCCTAGTCCTGTTGTATAGATGTTGATCTGCTGCTTGTCATCGAGGTGTCATGCGCGTGCAACGTGCGCCAGGAACTTCTCCGTGTACTCATCCATGGTGTTTGTCTTCCGTAGCGATGCCAATTCACCTAGTGGATTGCGCAGGTAGCTGGGCCGAAGCATTCGTTGACATACTGGGCGAAGCTCGTCCAATCTGTTAGCACCTTCTCCTGGGACAGCCTCATGTACCACTGTGCTCCTCCAGTGAGATGATATGAAGCGTACCAGACTTGCTCGGTGGTTGGCGTACCTTGTCCCCTGAAGAATTGTTCGCAACGGTTGAGCCATGGAAGGGGATCATCCTTGCCATCATATGTTGGGAAGGACAGCGTGTGCGCAGACGTTAGTGTGAGGCCGGGGAAGTGCTCGACGGGGGAGAGGGAGGGGCGGCGCGCCGCCGGGTGTCGGCGCGCCCTCCCGACGGCTTCAGCTCGAGGAAGTTGACCATCATCTTCTCCGGATCACCGCGAGAACTTGGTCCGGTGGCGACGTCTTACCGCTTCCGTTCGTGCCTTGATGAAGGCGCGCACCGGAATCCTCCATGACCGTCTTCAAGTCCTTTCTCAGCCTCCTTCAACAGCTTGATCCGCCTTTGCCTCGGCCCGGATCGGTACCGACAGACGGGAAAGCAACTTGATCGGCGAGTGTCGAGATGGGTGGTGAAGGTGGAGAACCTTTCCCCAGTCGGTCAGCATCTTCTTCGTCTCGGCGTCCATGGTGGTGGGTGGATCGTAGTGGCCTCCGGATACGGATACTGTCACAAACCGGATCAATTGGGGGTGACACGTGGCCGGACGCCGCCGGCGAGGGCGGCCACGGCGGCGTTGGCGGTGGTGGCACGCTGCTGGCGGCGCTTAGGTGCGGCGGGGCGGCAAGTGGTGGGGGGTGGGGCGCAGACGTAGGGTAGGAGGAAGGGAGATAAAACTTCTTTATTGCTTGCTGCCCCGAAAGATTACGCACCCTTACTCTTATAGCCCGTCTAGTGGGACTTGTAAACCAAGCAATCTCTCTAAAAGGTTTCCTTATATGATTGGAATACCTTTTACAAGCAATCCTATTTATTTTCCTAATAAGGGTCTTCCTTATAGATGGAATATCCCCATGCACAACAAAAGTCCTAAGATAATCCTAGTCAAACTCTTTCTTTATTTCCTAATAATTTCGAAGAAGAATCCGCGGAAGGGAGGAGGAGGAGGGTGGCGGCGCGTGCGCCCGTCGCCGCCGGCGCGCAAGTTCCCGCCTCGGGCCTCATGGGCCCTGTCATCCTAGGTCCTATTTCCCGCACATGACACTTTGTTGCTAGAGTTTTATTTAAGAATTAGTTTCTTCTTTTTATCCCTTCTTTCTGCAATTGTTAGCCGCTAGTGGCCGTTATCTAAGCCGGTGTCCGTGTAAGATGTACTTTTTATTAATAGGTTTTCTAAAATGTTGATTATAGAAAAAAAGAGATTTTCTCGAAGTTTCCTATGCTTTCAAACCTGGATGCAAATGAGCTTTTGTATCGATATGTAATGGAGACATGTATGAACACATTAATACATATGTGCTTGAAGAATTATTAATGTGTAATATATGTGTACCTTAATTATATATATGTGTGCGCATTAATATATGTATATATTACTTCTATTCCCAACCGATTAGGAATTATGCATTATTACATGTATATATTAGTTCTAATCTCTAACCGATTAGGAATTAAAACGAAATTAAGAACTAAAATGAAATCGAATTGAAATCAAAAGAAAAGAAACAACCCTTTCCTCCAGGTTGGTGGTACCAACGGGGAATAAAGCCCTATGGTTGGCCACGTGCTGGGGGGGAGCTTTATTCCCGGTTGGTACCTTTATTCCCGATTCGTTTACCTTTACTCCCCAACCCTTATTCCTGGTTCTACGACCCCTTTTTGTCCCCCCGAGATTAGGGTTCCGGCGGGCGGTTAGGGTTCCGCGAGGCCCCCTCGTTGCTCCATCCTCCCCCCGGGCCGTAGAATCCGGACGGCTGGCCTAGCGGTGGTCGGGAGTTCGGCGGGCGATGAGCGAGGGCGGCGGCGCCACCGCCGACTGTGCCGGGACCGAACTCATCCCGGTTGGGTATGGGTATAGGCGGCGGGGGGCGTCGAGGTTGGCCATGGTGGGTGTGCTCGAGCTCGGAGGCGGCGGCGCGGTGGCCGCTAGGGTTAGGGTTCGCCAACGGGGAGAAGAAGAGAGGGGAGGGGAGAAGGCGGATGCCGCCGCCGCCCTATGGCTCGCCCGGAGCTCGAGAGCCCTAGGGCGCCGGCGGCGAGGGCGGAGGCGCGGGCGGGGCATGCACTACTACTCACCTGAACTTCCGTGGCGGTTTTGCAACCGCCACACGCCTAGGTTCACGAAAATCGACGGATTAACCGCGGGCGGTTATTTTGATGCCCAAAAACCGCCATGGTAAATATTAACCGTGGTGGTTTTTAACAAAAAAATAAATAAAAAAACCCAATCCTAACCTAACGGGCCGGGATCCGGGCTCACAACGCCGCATCATCCGCCGGGCGCCCGTTAGGGGTTTGGGGAGGGCAGAGGCATTGCTGCCATGGACCCACATGCCGTGCTTGGATCCCGCCGCCGCCGCTGGACCCGGCCGCCACCGCTGGATCCGCCACCGGGGCCGAGATCCGCCCGCCGCTGGACCGGTTGGGGGAGGAACACGACGCCGCCATGGAGGTCTGGTGAGCGAACACACGCCGCGGAGGTGCTGGTTGGGGAGAAACGCATGCGCCGCCGGCGAGCTCGAGGGAGAAGAAGCACGAAGTTGCCTCACCCTCCCGCTCCACGCTGGAGCCACCGCCACGCCGCCCCGCCTTGGGGGGAGGAGGAGGAAGCGCACGCAGCCACCGCCGCATCATCCCGCCATGGGGAGGAGGACACGCCCTAGGCCGGCGCCGAGTAGATCCACTGCAAGCGCCGCCACCGCCGGCTGCCAAGGCGCCCACGCCCCATGGAAGGGAGGAGAGGTGACGGGCGGCCGCCGGAAGGGAGGAGAGGAGATGTGAGGTGAGGGGCCTGGATCCGCCCGCGCTGGCGCTCGTGTAGAGGAGAGGTGAGGAAGGGGAGAGAGTCGGGCTCGCTGCTGTTGGGTCTAGGAATAGGGAAGGGAAGAGAGTAAGATAGGGTTTGGGTCGCGGTATATATATCTTGGGAGCTTGATATTGGGCCGAGATGGACTTTGCTGGCCAAGGTTTTCGGGCCTCATTTACCGGTTAATCAATTTACCGTGACCGGTTATAATAACCGCCCAAAGTTAATAAAAAACCGCCACAGCCTAATTAGGGCATTAACCGTGGGCGTTTTCCAAATAACCGCCACCATAAATCATTTCAAGTGCTTTGTAAAATCAAACTGTAGTAGTGATGCTCGCGAGGGAGAAGGGGAGAAGATGAATAGTGGTGTGCGCCAGCGTAGTCTTGACCGTAGACTATCCCTAATGTCGTGGTGTACTTGCCTAAACCGCGTTCTCACACGACCAATTTTAAGTAGCGCAATCAAGAGCCACAACAAGATCAAACATTAGGATCTTGTCCATACCAATTGTTGAGAAGGACATGAACAAGGGAAAGGGGAAGGGAAAGGTAAAAAGAATTTCAATATTCACGAAGAATATCGTATATAAAGATGTTCTAACTCCATAAATAAGGTAATGTTTTGTATTGATGCATATTTTTTGTAGCAAGACAATACACCTTCATGCATATCTTGTCATGGCATTTAGTTGTAACACGCGGCATTTACCTAGTAGTAAAAAAGAAATTAAAAAGGTCATGGGTGCCGAAGTGTGGGATATGGACATTGACTGAGCATAAGCTTGTAAGTGCATCTCCAAGACACTAGTCAAATGACTTTCTAAAGTTAAATTTAGCTATTACTAAGACAAAATTGCTCCCAACGAGACTCTCCATATGACTATCTAAAATGGCTAGCTCTCCATCCCACTTTATTCGCTCTCTACTTTTGGATAGCCTACCTCACCGGCTATCTTTTACAAATGGCCTGTTGGAGCACTCTAGTATTTTTTTATCAAATCTATTTTAGAGAGTAGCTAAATCATCAAATTTGACTAGTCTGTTTGGCTAATCTGTTGGAGATGCTCTAAAACAAAGCTGGGCTGGGCCTGGGTGTTTGCATTGGGGTTGACTAAAATTAGTCACCTCTATTTTAGTCACTTTTGTCACTTAACACTACTACAAAATCTTTTTTACAGGTATGTTCCATTTTATATTAACCAAAGAGTAAAATGCATTGTAGGTCCATTAACTTGCGCCCGGTGTCCTAAATAGGTCCACCAACTATGAAACCAGGTATCCGGGCCAACAAACTTGTATACCGGGTTCACTCTGTGTCCAGAGGGTAAAATCAGCCTGGTTTTGTCATGCCATTTATCAAAAAAGCACCTCCACAGTAAAAAACACCGGTCACCAGCAATGGGCGGCGATAGCGGTGTGCGCGCGAGCCTGTGGGAGCTCTCGCCTAGCCACCGCGGGCATGCTCCCAGTGTTGGGGCCCACCAAAATAGGCCCCCACGAAACAAGGCCACGTCACCGCCACAAGGGCCCAACAGGATGGCCGACTCCATGAGCCGTGCCAAGGGTGGGGGATGAAGAAGTCCCCAAGGGCGACCGAGCGAGGTCTCGAAGACGGTCCGCTTCGCCCGAAGCTTGACACACCTAGATATCCCCGGATGTAAACGAGAGCTCCCCGAAGCCTCCGCGACCTTTTCCTTCGCTTGGAAGGAAAAGCCATGAGCCTCTGTAACAACCCTAAAAATCCCCAAACACCAAAAATCACAACCAACAAATTTTTTTTGCAAATAAACCCATGATTGGTGTTTGTCATGCTAGGAAACCATCTTGTAGTTGCACAAGTAGACCCTATATAGCATGTGTGAGCATTGCATCTTAATTCAAGGAGTGATTTGGCTCTTATGATTTTATGTGATGCCGGAGCGGAGGACGACGACCCGATCGGCTACACCGACACACCGCCGACCCGCACAGACCTCGACCTGTTGTCTTTGCCTCGTCGCTAGGCCAACCACCGGTGAGCTGCCACCCTCGCTACCCTACTTTCGCCTATGCCTTGCCTCGCCGTCGTAGTTGCCGCCGTAGCCATGCCTAACGCCGCTGCGTTCCCATGCCGAGGATACGCAAAGCGCGCAGCCTTTGAGCTCTTAGGCGCGTTCCACGCGCTCGGCGCACACACGCCGCCCGGGGCTTGGCCTTGCCGAGCGTGACGCGGGCTTGGGAACGCCCGGCGCCCTTTGCACCGCAAGACGCCACCATGGCCGCCCGAGACCGTGAGCCACCCACGCCGCGCCACGACGGCCGGGCCAAGCCGAGACCGGTCATCGACCCTACCGCCAACATGTCCACCACGCAGGTAGCAAGTGGAAAGCCCCACCCTTTGCTTGGGCGAAGCCCAAGGCCTCGGCCTTTCCTACCTCGCCGGCGTGGGGCTGTCTTGGAAGCGCCGTCGCGGCGTCGGCGTTCCATAACTCCGACAGCCCCGCGAGGCGGCCGGGCCGCCGGAGTTCCACCGCACCCTACGGAGAGTCGCCGGCTAGCGGCTCGGAGGAAAGCTCCCTTCTCGACCTGGTTCGGCGGCTGGATCTCGCGGGAGCCGCGCTGCCGCCCGCCGTGTCGCGCGACAACCCGCTGTTCAGGCCACTTTCGCAGTCGAGGAATGCCCTTGACTCCGCCGGGCATGCGACCTAGCCACCATGTTAGGGAAGTAAAGCAACCGCCTTGCCCCCGAGTACGCAGGCGCGCATCCGCTAGCGTCGCCGCCTCGCCGGGTGTTCCGTCGTTGCCGACCATCACGGGATGCGAACGAAGTCGATGAGGTTCGCCATCGCCTTGCCGCCTTGGCCTTAGGGACGACGCGGCCGCATGGACACCGGAGCTCCGCCACATCGAACGCGCCGCTGCGGAGCGCCGCCGTGCGGATTGGTCACCCGGCAACGCCTCCTATGCTCCACACTTTCGATGCCAATCGCACGAAAAGTGTCACCTTTGGCCTTGGTATGTGCCGCGGCCCGCCACGCCGCCATGCGCCGGTCGTGGCGGGGCGACCATCACCACGGCCGAGAGCGGACCAAATGCCTAGCGCCGCCTATAGCTATCCGCATCGTCGTTTTGCAAGCACCCTAGTGCCAAGCCGCGGTGACTAAAGCCACTAGGTCGCTTGTCGGTAGCCTCGCCGGCGCCTGCCGTGATGCGGACTCACCGTCGTAGCCGCCTCGCCACGCCACCGTGGACTACCACGTCGGGGCACCAAGCTGCAACCTGTGGCCCGCGGTTGCCTTCGACATGACCACGAGGAGCTCTAGCCCCGCCGCCCGCTGCCTCCACCACCGCGTCGCCAAACCGGGAGGAGCTCGCACCGGCCGGGCTCCGCCGCGTGGAAAGCGAGAGAAGGGGAAAAGGAGGGGCGCCCGCCGTGCCTGGATCCTGGTCCACCGTGGTCCGTGAGGGAGGTGATAAGAGGTGGACGTGGTCCACGCGAACCACCGCAGTGGTCTATAGACCAAACCCACCAGGTCCACCATGGACCGCACCCACCGTCTAGCAGCCTTGGAGACCAAGGACCGAGTAGAAGCCCAGTGCCGACGTGCCGGCATGCATGCCTAACACGTGTCGGGCGGGCGGCCCAACCCGCCCAACTCGGCCCATATCAAGGCCCCTCGACCGCCCACGGTTCAGCGTCCGGGCCCGATGTTGACCGTTGACCGGTCAACGGTTGATCGGGTCCCACCGCCGATGGCCTCGCTTAGCCTGGCCCCACGCCGACCATAGGAACTGGCGGACCGCGGCGTCGGCTCGATGTCATCGGTGACGCCACGACCGACATCACCTTGGACCCCGCATGTAAGTCGTTCTTGTGACCTTGGACCAATCGAGAAAGCACCACGTGTCGGCCCGATTTTCTCTCTCCCTTTATCTTTTTCAAAATCTGATTTAAACTTCGAAATTGTAGAATATTCATACGAACTTGGAAAATTATGAAACAAGAGTCCAAATTTTTCTAAAATCAAGCTCTACGTCATAGGCTTATCCATGAGTGCTTTTGGAGTTTTGAATTTTCCATTTGCTTCTTTGTGAATGTCTTTAGGAGTCGCTTATCGCGACTCACACGCTACGCTTTTAGTCCCCGAGAGGAGGAGCTACGAGAAGGACGGCCAGGGAGTACGTGGAGGACTTCTCGCACAACCTTGAGGTGCTACTTTCCCACCCACCTCGTAGATCCAATTAGACATGCCATGATAGATTGCTAGCGCTTTTACATTTCTATTGCAATGCAATATGCTAGGTTGCATGATTAGAATGCTTGTGAAGCCTCTACCTTGTCGCAACCCATCACCTGCATACCCGCTGGTAGATTTAGCCACGCCGCTTATCATATATTGCTGCTATCTGTGCTATATCTCACTTACATGTTATATATGATCCGGATTATATGTGCCGGAAGGTGACCTTTTGGGAGCCGGGAGACTTGTACTACCTGGTGACTTGAGGTGCTTGGTGAGTGAGATTCTGCGTGTGCCATGGGTGTGTGGTGGTGAGGGTTGTGTCGACCAGCCGGGATCTATGACGAGTCGCGGAGACGCAGTCTTCTTGGGGTGCTTCCGGCATTCCCATTTTATCCTACCCGTGGCGGGTAATCGTGTACGGAACGAGAGGACCCGGTTCGAATCTTGTGATGGGATGAAGTCTGGGAAGTATCTGAGGGTGTGTTGTCTTATCTTCGAGGACCCGAAGTCTTGGGAATTGGTACTCACCACACAGTACCTGAATGGGAAGGGCCCGGATTGCCCCTTTTAGGTAGGAGGTGCCATACCTACTAGGAGGTTAGCGGATAGCGTATAGGGAGGTACGGGCGCAGATGACCCACACCCTCTCGAGACAGCTTAGTGACCACGAGTTGGGCCCTGTACTTTGTTCTTATAGTCTCAGCGTCCCTGAGGTGTTCCGAGGGACTTCAAGGGCCGGAGTGGTAGGGTGGCATCGTCTGAAGGAGGTCTCCGGATATAGCCGAGACGGGCACCATTGATGATGGTTATCTTGTGGTCTTGAGTACATGCTCGCATAGTTGTAAATCTATACGTATAGTCCAAACCTACGGGCTAGGACCCGTCTAGACCTGGACTTCCAAGGTTTTTGTAGGCCTTCTTGCCTAGACTACCTGGCTTGCGCCGGTCTTTTGACTAGGTTTTCCTAAGGTTTCCCTTCTCCGAGTAGAGAGAGGTGTCTTCTTTTCTTACCCCGAGCTGAGCATTGCTATGAGTTGGGTTACTACCGAGAGCCCGGAGGGCTGAGAGCCGATTAGGCAGGGCAGAACAAGATGAAGGGTTGTCTTGTCGCTGAGCGAGATGTATTGTGGTGGTGGATATCGGGATGGTTATGAGTTCGGATTGGCGTCACACCGGGTTTGGTGTGACTTTGGGGAAAGAGAATTAAAACTTGTTTATTATTATTAATAAAACTTGATCGCTTGCATAAGAAACTACAGTACCATATTGTCGGTGTTCCAAAAACCGGGTGTACCAAGTTACCGACTAGTAAATTTGTGCTTTGCGTGCTCCCTAAACCGGATGGTGATGCAAGAAGAACACGGGGAGATTTATCTTGGTTCAGGCCAACGCCGGCTCTACGTCCGGTGTGCTGCGGGGGTTGTATTTTTTCTTGCAGGGGGGTGCTCGTAGTAGGGGTTACAAGCTGTGAGAGAGGGAAATTTTCCAAGTCTCCCCGGAGAAAGAACGAGTGGGAGGAGGCGAGGAAATGTGCGTGCGTGTTTTTTTTTCTCTTAGAGGCTCCCTGGTTGCCTCCATTTATGAAGGAGGGGGCACAGGTACAAGGTGTGGTTTGTTTATTTGGAGTGGAGTACATGGTGGGTCCCATTGCCTTGACTTTGGAGGAAAGGAGATTCCCCCGGTTCCTGGTGACTTCCTCGAGTCGGGTACGATGTCTTCAGTAGCCATGACTTCGTGGGAAAGCGCATTCCCTGGAGTGATTGGATAGGTACGATGCCTTCCCTCAGTAGCCATGACTTGGGTACGATGCCTTCCTCAGAGCCTTGACTGAGTCCCTAGAATGATTGGTGTAGGCCTTATCTATAGAGGGGGCCTCTCCATTGAGGGGACCTCTCCGCGAGAGGGGGTCTCTACACCGAGACCTCTCCGGAGAGGAACTTTCCAGAGGGGGGACCTCTCCGCAGAGGGGGGGGTCTCTACGCCGAGACCCCTCCGCAGAGAGGAACTTTCGGTAGGGAGACCTCTCCGCGGAGGGGGTCTCTATACCGGAGACCCCTCTTGAGAGAGGGAACTTTCCATAGAGGGGGACCTCTCCACGAGAGGGGGTCTCTACGCCGAGACCTCTCCGCAGAGAGGGACTTTTTCGTAGAGAGGGACCTCTCCCGCAGAGGGGGTCTCTATCTTTGAGACCTCTCCACGAGAGAGGGACCTCTCCGCGGAGAGGGGGGGGGGTCTCTATCTTTGAGACTCTCCACGAGAGGGACTTCCCAGGTTGGTCACCCATCGCCCGAGGGCCCGGCACGCTTAACTTTGGAGTATTTTGAGGATGAGCTCCCATACAAGTAGTGGTTGCCTTGTTGGTGTGTATACACTTATTAATATTGTTAAGTCTGGGGTCGGGATGCTCTGTGGCTCTCCGTAGAGGCCTCATATGTAGAGTTCGTCGGGTGAGTTTCAGATTTGGTCTTCTGGGGAGGAGGTCTCTCTGAAGAGGGGGGCCTTTCCGATGAGGCCTCTCCACAGAGAGGGAACTTTCCAGAGAGACTCGAAAGTGAGTTGGGACTTTGTGGGTAGGCTGAGTTAGTTTCAAAGAGGGAGCTAGTGCATGGGTCTATTTAGGTCTCTCACTTATCCGCTCTTGAGGATTAGGTGATCTTTGTCGCGTTAATTTGGGTACCCTTAATTATGGATCCCCGACAAGAGCCCCGAGCCTCGGATGGAGTGAGATCACTCCTTTCGAGGTTCTACTCGAGCTATGCCGAGGCCACTGGTCTAGGTCATATAGGGCATGCCCATAGCCATCCCTGACTATGCGTCCGGAGGCTGCTGTTCAAACCTCTCTGCGAGTTCAACCTTCAAACCCCTGGAGCCTTGGTTAGCATGCGAAGATAGCCCCTGAGCCTCTGCACACGCAAATGGTCGATCAAGGACATCCGCGTCTTTTGAGTGCCCCTCGGACTGCCTCTCCGGAGAGAAGGAGGGGGTGGGCGTGCCATACCCCCCCTCGATGGGCTGCGAGCATGACACATTCGGTGAGGTGTTAACGGGTGGATCTGAGTGGGAGTCTGCGCCCCATTCGATAGGGGGGTCAGCTGTGGTCCATGGACACTCCCAAAAAATGCCCGAGGGATGTTGTGTGGGCCCGGATCCATTCGATAGGATCTGAGGACTCGACGCCTCTCTCCGATGAGACACCATGTCACAACTTTTCTCCACGGGCCTCGGATACGGCTTAAGGCGTCCCAAGCATTCGATAGCTCAGGTCTAAGTAATGTAGGACACGCCATAGCCATCCCTGATTCTTTGCTGTTGGCCAGCTCGCACATTTCGGGACCTAGTATCACGGTGATAACAGGTGGCCCTTCTCGTGGCGTAGCCTAAGCAATGAGTATGTAGGTTGAGAACAAGGTATATTTAAATCGATAATTTTGAACACATAGTTCCAAATAGACTCCTGGTCCCTAGAGAGCATGTCGTGGCGAACCAGTCTGAGCAACTTCGGGACGTTCGAGCATGTTTCCAGTCGGATCGTGAGTACGGGTGCCGCTAGTGGGCGATCCGAGGCTCATCGGACCCCTCAAGAGCCGCTCTTGGTCATTCAGTTACTCTGACTGGTCTGCTTCAGCATGTCCTTTAGGGTGGGAGGCGGTTCTTGTCAAGTTTAAATTTTCGAATTGCATCTTAGTATGGAGAGTGGCCCCTTCCGAGCTAGCGCGTGGTGAGCTTAGGTGTCGCAGCCCCGGGGGCGTAGAGCGTCCTGTTGCTCGGCCATTTGCTGGTCGTACAAGGTCCTTATTGCCCATACGAGTTCACTCAATCATTTAAACATGACAAGATTTGAAGGAAAGCTTTTGTACGATAATGATGAAAGCATTAAACGGACGTGCTCGCGCTAGCCGTTAGCAGTTGTCCCTGCAAAAGAAGGATGACGTAGCTTTTTTGGCGAAGCTAGGGGAGGCCATCGTATCTTCGTCGTGCTCGATGCTCCCAGCGTTCCTGACCCGAGGGGGTGGCAGCGGTGGCCGCAGAGGGGACCCCCTGAGGAGCAGGTGCTTTTCTGCGGGTGGAAGCTGCGTCTGCTTCTCCTTATCTGTCTAGGCAGGGTTAGGCATACTTTATGTAAAAATGATGTAATGGAAACCGTTCGTCAATTTACAGAGTTAATCAAAGGAAATTTATTACTTTGCATGTATTTAATTCCATTTGATTGAAATTGTAAGAGATTCTTAGACGCCAGTATCCTTCGGTGCGCTCGAGGCCTTAGGGAAGTGGTTTACTTTCCCAAGGACTTCCACTTACTCTGTTTCGCGGTCCCTAAGTAGGCTATGTGAGGGTAGCCCCCAAGCCCTTAGGGAGGCGTATCGTCGACTCGGGGGTTTTACTTACTCTGGTTGTCCGACCCTCGTCGGAGGTTTCATAGTTTGCGCGGTGATAGCCCCCGCCGAGCCCTTGCTCGTGCGGTGGGATCCGATCGGGGGTATCTGCGACTTTTTATCGACCCTCGACTGTCCCTCCGAGAAGGAGGGGGGTGGTCAAGGCAACCTACCCTCAATGGGCCGAGGATGCCTTGAGCCGGTGAGCTGTTAACGGATAGTCCAAGTGGAGGCTCATGCCCTATTCGATAAGGGTTGACTGCGTGGCCTTGTGGCGCGCTCCAACTAGGTGCTGCTTAGGTGTGTCAAGGGGGCCTCGGATCCATTCGATAGGATCCGTTGGCTCGATGCCTCCCTCGGTGGGACCCCTTACTTGACTGCCTAGCGGCCTTGGACGCTTCATAGGGTGTCCTGGTCCCTTGCGGGCCCAGGCTGAGGCCATGTAACGGACACACCTATCGATGCTCCTGACTCTGGTGCCCTGAGGCGGCTGTCGAAAACCCACGCGGGCCCAGCCTTCGAACCTCTGGACCGTAGAGGCTCGGAAGCCTAGGTTTTGCCGAGGGGGATACCCTCGGCAGGTCGCCTCGTCTGTCACCTTGTGGGGGCATTCGTGGGACCACCCCTCGTCCGCTGACTCGCGCAGGACGGTGGGGGGAAAAGTGGTCGCATGCCTCCCGAGGTGGCAGGTACATTTCCCTGTATATTGACAACACGAATTGATGGGACGGGGGCGAGACTTATAGCGCGGTTGCTGGCGTGCTCACCGGGGGCTTGCCGAAGGCAGATCGCGTGACGCAGGTCGAGCTTGGTGCCGGCAGAGCTCGGGCGAACATGGTCTGGAGCGAGCAGCCACAGGTGCACACTGATATCCTGCATGCTGCAAGTCGTATATCTATATGTAGATTTACATTCATGCACGTATGTGTCAGCATGCATAACAGATGCCTTAGAATTATTGCCATGACAGCTATTTTAAGCGACATGCATATTAGACGTGTAGAAAGTTTTTGAGTAAAATGCACCCTGGGTACCTAAACTATTCTATGGGTACGGATAGGTACTCCAACTTAAAAACCTAACAAGTCAGGTACTCAAACTATTTTGTGGGTACCGAGATAGGTACTTCAACTCGTAAACGTAATAGCTAGGTACTCAATTCCTTTTTCCTTTCTTTTCTTTTACTTTA
Organism: Hyparrhenia diplandra; assembly: GCA_015847255.1. Taxonomy (NCBI): domain Eukaryota; kingdom Viridiplantae; phylum Streptophyta; class Magnoliopsida; order Poales; family Poaceae; genus Hyparrhenia; species Hyparrhenia diplandra. Next base: position 160,612 of record JADLZK010010540.1, read on the forward strand.
TTTAACTAAAGCATAACTAAGTTGTTATTTACTTTGCCGCTAACCTGCACACACATGCAGATTCTATTAAATTTCATAGTATTCATAGGAGATATTCATAGTATAAAATTCTCGTAAATATCCATAGCTTAAAGTTCTCGTAAATATTTATAGATAAAAATTACAGTATAAAACTATCGTGCTAATTATTTGCGTGCTGATTATAGTAACAAGATCATTTTTGTAGATCATTTTTGTAAATCATAGTTGCAGCGTGCTAATTATAGTAGACAGAATGCGTGCTAGTTTTAGTAGACAGAATGCATGCATGGCACCGTGTTAAGGCCAAAATCAGCTTCAACAAATTTGTTTTGTTTGTACGGGCGTGCACCTAAAAAGACATCGGTTGTGTTGTAGTGCCAAACGGAATGTGCAAGTGAGGCAAATATCATTTTCAATATTGTATTCCTCCCATATTATTGTAACCGAGCCAATTTGGTGAAGTGAAATTGTCCAATTGTATATCTTCTCAACCCGATTATCGTTTTGAGCCAATCTAAATATATATTTACGAGAATTTTATACTATGAATATGTCCTATGAATATTATGAAATTTAATAGAACCGCATGTAGTTATGCTTTAGTTAAATAAAAGAAAGGAAAAAAGGAATGGGAAAAAAGGAATTGAGTACCCGACTATTATGTTTCGAGTTGGAGTACCTATCCTGCACCCACGAATAGTTTAAATACCTAACTGTTACGTTTTTAAGTTGGAGTACCTATCCTGGCACCCACAGAATAGTTTGAGACTGACCGTTACGTTTTTAAGTTGGAGTACCTATCTGGTACCCAAACAATAGTTTAGGTACCCAGAGTGCATTTTACTCAAAGTTTTTCGTACGAAGAGAATTAGCGAATGGGTGGTATAAACGGGAAACTTGTCTTTACGTAGTTCGCATGCATGTAATCCGGCGGTTGTACCACCGTTAAAACTGACCCATTGCCCAAGCGGGTGGCCTCTGGCACTGACGTGGGCGGAAAGCGGCGGGTTCGACTCGGCGAGCGCACGGTCGCTTCGGGGGTGAGCATACGCGGGCGAGTGGGTTTCAAGTTGCATGAGGTTCGCGTGCCGGCCTCAGCGGTGCGCGACGGGCTGCTGGTCGGACGCAGGTCGGGGAGCAGCGCGCGCGTGTCCTTGGTGCGGTCCCAGGCGGCCCTTGGCAGCGCGTGGCGCGCAGAGGCAGGCGAGGCCTCGGGGTCAGCGGCCTTGCTGTCAGATTTGCGCGGGAGGCAGCCTTGGCAGCGACCTTGCACCGGCGAGCGGTTTCAACCTCGTGTGGACCGCAAATCACGCGGCGAGGGCGGCCTCAGCAGCAGGCGTGGGGCTTCGGCGTTTGCATGGGAGCATGGCAGCCTCGAGCGAGCGCACGGCTTCAGATGGGCATGGTTTCGGCGAGCTGCTACAGCATGGCCTTGGGCCCTCGGCATGGCTCTGGCAGCCATCTTTAGAGCCCCTCCTCTCTCTGCTATTTCTGGCCACTCGGCCAGTACCTGCGTGCGAGTGGTTAGTGTGCCAGAGCTGCATGCTCATTCCAGAGAGAGGCACTTGTGCATGGATGAGGAGGGATGAGCGGCTTGCGTGCGTCGGGCCCGGGCTGCGGTGGCCTCAGCATGCAGCAACCTCGTGCGCGCAGCAGCTAGCGCGGGCAGCGGTCTTGGCAGCGAACACTGCCGCGGTCGTAGGCGAGTGGCAGCGCGAGACGCGGCCTCGTGAAGTGTGGCGGGGCTTCAGTAGAGGCGCGACACGAGGACGGGCGCTCTCGGGCCTTTTGGCGCGCGAGTAAGTGCGCGGGGGGGGGAGACCACGACATTCAAGAGGGGAGAAGATGCGAGGCGGCATTCCCCATGTTGCGCCGTCTTCGGGGCGTGCCGCCCCGGGAACTGACCCGAGTGTTGCCGTCGCCCAGTCTTGTAGCGCATCGGTTATAGCTTTAGTACAACTTCTTTGCTCCGCCCGTTAGAGCCGGCACCTTGTGTCGTGTGTTAACCGCTTTGACCTTTGGCATCTCGCCATCGGTCAATGTGGGATTTGTAAGAACTCTTCTTTCCCTTAATGCAACACGTGCTAAGCACGCTTCGAGAAAAAAAAAAAAAAAGTAAGTCTTGCGGGCGGCGTGGCCGACGGACCGACGGACGCAGCAGCGGGTAGTGACCTCGGGCGGGGCGGACCTCGGCGGCGGTTCCGGGCGAGCGCTAGGCGGGCTTCCCGTGCCGGCGGGCGTGTGTGGAAGCGCGGCCGCCCCTCGGCGGGCGATACGGCGGGCGTGCGCGGCCTCGCGACGGGGCGTGTGCGGGGTGATTTTCGAGTGTGGTCCCTCAGCACGGTGGGGACGGCCCTCGGGCGAGACGGACCTTGCGCACACGGGACGGGCCTCAGGGGCCGCAACCGCGGGCGGGCGGTTCTCGGCCCGGCGAAGCCTTGTCTTGCCGTTGCCCGGCTATGGCTCGTTGCAGCTATCTACGATACGACCTGCTGGTTTTGGCCATGGTTGGCTGCATGCGTGGTCTGGGATGTGCTCGACGTAGCGACCTCCGGTCGGAGCTCCAGCTCGGGAAGGACGAGGACGCGGGGTCGCGGTGGTCAGGTCGGAGCGCAGCAACGTCGACGTTGGACGGCGGCAGCACGGTTGCTGGTGAGGTGCTCTGGTGTGCTTGGGCGTTGCGGACACGGCATCGGAGCTCGTGGACGCGGACTCGGAGGCGGCAGTTCTGGTCGGCATCGAGGAGCTGCTCGACGTCGGCCCAATGTCAGGCAGCGGTGAGCGTGTCGCGGCCTCAGGCGAGTAGCACGGCGCAGATGTCCTTGGCAGCGAGCCGCGTGGGCAACTTAAGCATGTCGTATGTGCATACATATATATTTATCTATATCTATGCAGGCATGTGCGAGCATGCACCCTGAATCGAACGTTTGACCAAGCAAATATTTATATGTGACCCAAAAACATAGATACGGCGGTTGCTTCGAACGACATGCAGCCTAGACTAGCGGGGTAAAATGCAAAGTTTGCCATTATGAGGGAAATTAGCAAAGGGACAACATAAATCGGAGACTTGCCTTGATGTGGTCGGTATGCACTCTAGGAGCTCAGAGGCTTTATGAGTCTTTATTATTTAGCAAATTCGCAAAAGGACCACATAAATCGGGGGCTTAAAATTTTTTCTTGGTTAATCACTTATTTACCACATTCCGTGCCGTCATCCACCGCTTAGCGCTTAGGTGAGCTTTGCGAAATTACTTCGATTCGTGGGCTGTCCTTTAGTTGAAGGGTGGTGAGCGGGGATACCGTAGCCCAGAGGCGTAGGTGGTCTCACGGCTCGGCCGGCCCTGCTCTTAAGACAACCCCTTCGCATTTGTTTTTCCTAAGCGGGGCGGTACTTCAGCATAGAAGTCTTTGCGAATAAGCGATTGACAAGAAGAGAAAGATTCGTTGTGGCCCCGAGCCCCCGAGGGCCGGACAAACTTAAACAAGTAAAGAATGTTTTCTTTATTGTAATTTTCGAGAACGACAAGTATAATGCCCGGAATTTTAAGAGTGAGAGTGACATAGCTGTTTGGCGACCGCCGACGGCAGAGGGCGTTGCCGCACTGGTTGTCGGAGCGTTGTTGCGCACCATCGTGGGCCTCCCCCGGGAAAGCTCGGGCCAGGCAGATTCCCCGGCGAGGAAACCGGCTCCATTGCCCGGGCGAAGAAGCCGCCGACGGAGATCGGCCGGCACCGTTGGCGGTGAAAACGTTGATGGAGTTTGCCATCCCGAGTATGGCGGGATGACGAAGTTCGACACGCAGCGTGCCCCTACCTGGCGCGCCAACTGTCGGTGTTCCGAAAACCGGGGTGTACCAAGTTACCGACTAGTAAATTTGTGCTGCGTGCTCCCTAAACCGGATGGTGATGCAAGAAGATCACAGGAGATTTATACTGGTTCGGGCCAACGCTGGCCCTACGTCCAATGTGCTGCGGGGGTTGTATTTTCTTGCACCGGGGTGCTCGTAGTAGGGGTTACAAGCTGTGAGAGAGGGAAATTTCCCAAGTCTCCTGGAGAAAGAACGAGTGGGAGGAGGGAGAGGAAATGTGTGCGTGTGTTTTTCTCTCCCGGAGGCTCTGGTTGCCTCCTTTTATGAAGGAGGGGACACGGGGGTACAAGGTGTGGTTTGTTTATTTGGAGTGGAGTACATGGTGGGTCCCATTGCCTTGACTTCGGAGGAAAGGAGATTCCCCTGGTTCCTGGTGACTTCCTGTAGCTGGGTACGGTGTCTTCTATAGCCATGACTTCGTGGGAAAGCAGATTCCTGGAGTGATTGGATAGGTACGATGCCTTCCTGTAGCCATAACTTGGGTACGATGCCTTCCTGTAGCCTTGACTTCGGAGTCCCTAGAATGATTGGTGTAGGCCTCATCTATAGAGGGGGCCTCCATTGAGGGGACCTCTCCGTAGAGGGGGTCTCTACACCGGTGACCTCTCCTTGAGAGAGGGAACTTTCCGTAGAGGGGGACCTCTCCGCAGGGGGTCTCTACGCCAAGACCCCCTCCGCAGAGAGAGGGAACTTTCCGTAGAGGGGGTTTCTACGCAGAGACCCCTCCGAGAGAGGGAACTTTCCGTAGAGGGGCTACCTCTCTCCAGAGGGGACCTCTCCGCAAAGGGGGTCTCTACGCCGAGACCCCTCCCAGAGAGGGACTTTTTCAGAGGGGGACCTCTCCACAGAGGGGGGGTCTCTACGCTAAGACCTCTCCACAGAGAGGGACTTCCCTATTGGTCACCCATCGCTCCAGGCCCAGCACGCTTAACTTTGGAGTGTTTTGGGGATGGGCTCCCATACAAGTAGTGGTTGCCTTGTTGGTGTGTATACACTTATTAATATTGTTAAGTCCTGGGTTAGGATGCTACAGGCTCTCCGTAGAGGCCTCATATGTAGAGTTTGTCGGGTGAGTTTTAGATTTGGTCTTCTGTGGAGGAGGTCTCTCTGAAGAGGGGGGCCTCTCTGTAGAGGGGAGCCTCTCCGCTGAGGCCTCTCCACTGAAAGGGAACTTTCCGTAGAGACCTCTCCGTAGGGGGGGGGCCTCTCCGATGAGGCCTCTCCATAGAGAGTAGAGAGGAACTTTCCGTGAGAGACCTCCCCCCAGAGGGGGCCTCTCCGATAAGGCCTCTCCACGGAGAAGGAACTTTTCAGAGAGAGACCTCTCCGTGAGAGGGGGGGGGTGGGCCTCTCCGATGAGGCCCTCTACAGAGAGCTTAACTTTCCGTAGAGACTCGAAAGTGAGTCGGGACTTTATGGGTAGGCTGAGTTAATTTTAGTAGGAGCTAGTGCATGGGTCTATTTAGGTCTCTCACTTATCCGCTCTTGAGGATTAGGTGATCTTTGTCGCGTTAATTTGGGTACCCTTAATTATGGATCCCGACACATATATAGGCCTCTTTGACATGCCCTTTGCATTCCACAAAGCACCACAAAGCAAAGCAAATGCATAGGGTGGGAAACAAAGAGCCGAGACTCATTGTACTAAAATGCGGTTTTAGTTTGCAAGGTGAACTTTGACAACAAGAAGGATTAGACGGTTCCGCGCCTACGCTCAAGCTGGAGTTGGTTGAAGATGCTTCCGCGACTTTCTTCTAGCTGTTTCGGATGCTGCGTGACTCTAAATAATTCCGCCATGTGGCGATGTATTATTGTAAACCCTTCTATTTGTAATCTTTTTATTCGAAGTTTGACTCAGAATCGATCAGTAAATCGGATAATGTGATGGAATGATCCTATGACACCATAATTTTTGCCTTTTTTGAAAATTAGAATTTAAATTGATTTTTATTCATGCTATGCTTCGATTTAGGCCAAATTAATTATTTATAAAATCCCCTAAAATGAAATATAAGGTAGAAACCTTGAATTGTTGCATTCATGCTGCTGCACATTTTTATTGTAATGCTCTTGTTTTGTTTAGCCTTTGTTTGAATTTATTTATAGTTCAAATTCATTCAAATGCTCTAATGGAAAATAGAAAAGGAATTTCTTTTAGCTTGGGCCAGCTGCCTTGCATTTTGGCCCGCAGCAGCTTGCAGCAGCGCAGCAGCAGCTTGAGCAGCCCAGCAAGCCGCGCTTTGGGCCGCCCGGCCAAGAGCCAAGGCGCCCTCGCCCGCCCGACGCTGCGCTGGGGAGCGTGAGCAGCCCGCCCCGCACTCGCTATAGCGCCAGCAAAGAGCGCCGCCGACGGCTACGACTCAGACCAAGGCAAGTGTAGGCACCGTTTGACCATTTTGTTCCTACTCATTAAATGCAATGTTACTATTCATGCATGTGTCTTAATTTGGTATACCCTAAGGACCTACTAGCCACCATTATCCAGATTCACCTATTGGGGGTTTATGGGTAGATAGGCTGCTTGCTTAGTATGCTCCGCTCATCTACTCACCTTCTTTAATGCTATTAAAATGATGCTTTAATATGCTCATGGAGATGTTTCATGGTTGCGACCATGGTTGGAGATGTTGGATGCGGAATGCATCGTGGTTGTGGGTTCAAGGGTTGTACGGATTGCTGTAGTGCGTCTGGTTTGCCAGAGGCATCCGTCTTCTCTCCCTAAGGACCGGTTCGTGGACGGCCACCTGGGACAACAGTGCAACTTCGGGACCAATGGGCTCTGGCTTGACTAATTATCAGGTCCCTTGCCGTAGAGTGGATCTTTCCACTGAGATGGCGTTCGGGTTTCGCAGGTTTGTAGTATGGAGTGCAGGTAGATCCGTGGTATTATATCGGGGACGCCTCCGTGCGCTGAAGTTTCGCTTTTTAACGAGTGAAACTCTATGTCAATACCTGTGAAAGGTCTCGTAGTGGTTCCCTGTCTGCTCTCCTTGGTAGAGTTTTGGGCCTTGCAAACCCGGGCATATGGGAATCACGACCTGAAGTGAAAGTGCACACCTCTGCGCAGAGTTTGATCAAACTAGTATACTAGCCGTGCTCACGGTTAAGAGCGGCCCAGCGCCCTCACATGATTAGAAGCTACTCTTTTGGAAATAGTGATGGTGTTGGCGAGGTTGGAGCCTCGTGTTGATCGGGATGGAGTTCCCGAAGTTGTTTGGGGTGATCTCAAGCGTTAATGATTATTGATATCTACTCTTTGAAATCAACTTAATGATTACTTACACCTTAACTAAGGGTTTGGGTTTCTCATCCAATGATTAGTAACAGGTTGCTATTTAAAATGAATCAAGATTAAAAGAGCTACATGCAAAGTACAATCGTGTCGGCCTTTCCTTTTGTATAAGCCTTGCATGTCATTTCTTTCCGCTGTTGTACTTGCCGAGTTCGACATGGACTCACCCTTGCAATAATCACAATAAAGGTTGCTCAAGTGATGATGACTACCCGGAGAACATGCCCGGGTGTTAGCTACGTGGTACCGCCGTCAACCTTCCCCGTGGCGTTGTGGATTCGCTCACGCGTCGCCGCCGCCGTTGTGTTGTCGCCGTCTTTGCTTAGAAACAATTAAAGTTATTCGTTTTTATTCCGCTATACCGAGATTCGTTGTAATAAAGCACGTTAATACCTTTATGTTGTCTTTTCGTTATGTAACACCTTGTCAGTGGACCAATGAAGTCGTTATATGTGTGTAAATTGATCCTGGCGCACATATAATTTACACCTGGTTTTACTCCTTCAAATCCGGGTGTGACAGAAGTGGTATCAGAGCTGTGTTGACCGTAGGACCACGCAGCCCTAGTTAGAATGGCCGTTTTAGGGTCTTTTATTGGGTTTTATTCATTCATTCATCTTTAGCATGTTTATTCATTTATTTCACCTTGATGCATTTTTTTTATCTATCAGTTTTCATCACTTTATTATCATTATCACCATGTTTATCTTGCTTCATTAGTATCATTATTGCTTTTGTTCATTGCCATAAATACCACATATGTGCATACTAATCTTATACTATCAACCGTATGCGCATTTACACCATTGAGATATCCATCTACCTAGATTCATGCATTGTCTTTAATCCTCTTGATCATGTTTACTTATTTATCATCATCTTTTTGATCATGAGTTCCTAATCATCTTCTCGCATGTCTGCATTTACTTTCTTTAGACAATGGTGCGCCGCTTGTTGATCGCCCGTGAAGAGTACTGGGGGGTTTCCTTCCGACCCGCCCCCGTTGAGTTTCCGTTATTTGGAGATGTCGACGATTTCGTGTTCCATCCCGATCAAGACCTTGGACGATGGTGCCCACTTCGTCGCTGGTCCTCCCTTGGACGCCGAAAGGGTGGAGGTCGCCTGCGGCAGTGGTGTGACATCCTCCAGGTGGCACCTCAGCAGGCTGGAGGGGGAGGAGGAGAAGATCCTTTCCGGCGTTGAAGACAAGTGATGGGGATACCGACGCGATGAAGAAGCCGGGTGCTAGGAATGGTGGAGCAGAAATGGTGGACCACCGGATGCTCCTGAAGAAGAGGGGCAAACAGATCCGTGGTCCGTGCGGATGGACCATCACGTTGACCACCGTGGATGGGGAGAGTGCCGCCCATTATGAGCTCGGCGCCACCGAACCATCAAGATGGCTATGGGGTGTACGCAGAATTGGAGTACCGCGGCGGCCGGTGGACTCATCCGCACTACCCGGAGTTCCGGAAGATGAGTGCCTACGTTGGGAGGTCAGCGGGTGCACTCCGTGCTCTTCGGGTGGATTCAGTACACGCCGCCCCGCGCATGCAGACACCCGCAGGGCCGCCATCGCGATGCCGCCGCATGGCTTTCACCGCTTACCGCGCTTCGAGGACATCGGGATGATGAACGGCGCTACTACCCACGTCGCCGCCGGGAGTTGGCTTCCCGCATTGCTGCGAGTTCAGAGGAGGATGGCCCAAGGATGTCACCAACGGTGCATTTAGCGGCCGTCTTTGGACACGAGCTCACCGGGTGCCTTGGTGGAGATTCGGAGGCCGAGGGATCAGCAAATGGAAGACCGCGGGGAGGATTGCTGAGCTTGAGCAGATCACCGCCAAGCGGAACCGGCGCCAATTATTCGACCTTCTCACCCCTCGCGAGTACGGAGTATGGAGCTGAAGCGGGGACGTACTCAGTATTGAATAGGAGCTGCCCTTCCTTAGTTATATATACTATATACGCCGCTAGATCGTTAGTATACATCCTTAGCTTGCGAGTCCGTGGTGAGTCTAGTGGTTAGTTCGGTTTGAGAGTGCTTTGTTCACTTGTGTGATAGACTTGGATTATTATTATGTTATTGGATTGATTTGGTTCTTTGTAATGAGTGCGATAAGACTGTGGGAGATGTCCACAGCTTATCAATACAAGATTATTGTTTAAGGTTAATGAATAGCTAGTTCGGGATTTTGGGTCTCTTTATATGTGCTTTATCATGCCTTGACTTTATCATATCTGCTTTACCATATTGTATCATCTGTCATATCACTATTCAGAGTTGTTATACATGTCGATAAATGTCAATGGTTCATCGATTGAGTCATGTCGATGATATATATATTACTATACGATTCTTGTAATTCATGATTTCTCTTTCGAGCGGATATTTATTATGTATGATCTACATGTCCTTATACTATGCTATTTGTATAATCAGATGGCACCGATCACAAGGAATGGAGGTGGTAGTGGTGGAAACAACAACAACACCAACAACAACACCAACAACAACAACCCATCCCCAACCCGGATAGAGCAACTCATGGCCATGCGGACTTTCGGCTCTGTAGGCATTATTCTTGCTATCCGCAAAAAAACCGTAACAGTAACCAAAACCAGAACCAAAACCAAAACCAAAACCAGAACCAAAACCATCACCAGGGGTTCCATGGCGCCAACCCTCCACCACCACCGTCCCGTGACAAGCATGGGGAATTCCTGAAGGGGCGCCCACCTAAGTTCTCCCATGCCTCGACCCCATGGAGGCGCTTGACCTGCTCAAGGAGGTGGAAAAGGGGTCATCGCCGATTGCACCGACAGAGAGAAGGTGCTCTACGGCTCGTCATTTGGTTGGGTCGCCTCAAGCTTGGTGGGAGGCTCTATGCTTCGCTCATCAGAATCCCGAGACCATCACTTGGGATGAATTCAAGAGGGCTTTTGAGAAGGACTATGTGCCTGCAGGATTGGTGAAGCTGAAGAAGAAAGAGTTCAATGAGTTGAAACAAGGCTCTATGTCCGTCTGTGAGTATCGCGACAAGTTCATCAATTGTCGCGCTATGCACCCGAAGTTGGTCGGGGAAGACAGGGGACAAGCAAAGCACTGTTCCCCGGAAGGTCTCAATGATGCTTTGTCCTATGTGATGTCCAACGTAACTTATCCTAACTTCCAGGAGATGGTTGATAGGGCTATTGTGCTAGAGAGCAAGCGCAAGAAGATGGATGAAAAGAAGAAGTTCAAGAGGAAGAGGGACCACTCACGGGACCATGGCAGAGCGGCGCCCCCACTACAATGGCAACGGAACTACCAAGCACAGACCGGTTATCGAGTGCAACGTGGCTCTTCTCGTCGTCGGGAGGCTACAACCGGATCTGGCGCTTCAACAACCGTGCTCAACCCCGGGCCCCTAATAACTAGGGGTGAAAGGCAACGCCGCTTTCAAGTGTGGTGGTGTGGGACACTTTGCAAACTCCCTGCCCAAAGAAGAAGTGATGCATGGGCCTCCACCCCAGGGGCGTAATGGCAACCCCAACCGAACGGGAAGGGACAAAGAAGATGGGAAGGTGAACCACGTGAAGGTGGAATCTGCCGAGGGGGCTACCGATGTGGTGCTTGGTACGTTTCCCATCAATCTCTCATCCCCTTTCTGAGTTTTTTTGATCTTTGGTGCATCACATTCATTCATCAATTAGTGAGTTTGTGCTCAAATATAGAATAGCCACCGAACTCATGCCTAGATCTATGAAAGTTAAATCACCGTGGGGAGTAATGTATTCCAATGTTTGGTGCCGTCTACAAGTCTTAATTTAAGGGGGTAGAGTTTCTGTTAGACCTATTGTGCTTGAATTAGAAGGTCTAGATCTTATTTTGGGAATGAGTTGGTCGCCTAAGTGGAAGGCGAGATTAAATGCTCGAGAGAAGAGTGTCTCTAGTTGCACCTGAGGGGAGAAAGTAGATGTGGTTGTTGCTATGTCATCCACACCACAAGGCAATGTGAATCGGTTGAATGTCGACGCCAGTGAGATGATATCAAGATAGTCAATGAGTTTCCCCGATTTCTTTTCCCTCGCCGATTTGCGTGTATGCCACCGACCGTGACATTCAGCTTTGTTATTGATCTATTACCCCGCACCGCACCTATTTCTAAAAGACCATATAGAATGGCCGTGAATGAATTAGATGAACTTAAGAAACAACTTAGAGAGTTGCAATCTAAAGGGTTTATTAGACCTAGTTCGTCACCTTGGGGAGCCCCTATTATTTTTGTTGAGAAAAAGGATGGGACTCAGAGAATGTGTGTAGACTACAGATCTTTGAATGAAGTAACCATTAAGAACAAGTATCCACTTGCCTAGAATAGAGGATTTGTTTGATCGGTTGAAGGGAGCTTGTGTTTTTCTAAGATTGATTTGAGATCAGGTTACCATCGGTTAAAGATCGGACCTAGTGATATTCCTAAGACTGCATTCACTACCAGATATGGGCTTTATGAGTACACAGTCATGTCTTTTGGGTTAACTAATGCTCCAGCTTACTTTATGTATTTGATGAACAAAGTCTTTATGGAGTACCTAGATAAGTTTGTTGTAGTCTTTATTGACGACATTCTAATCTATTCTAAGAATGAGAAAGAACATGAAGAGCATCTGAGGTTAGTATTGCAGAAATTGAGGGAACATCAGCTCTATGCCAAGCTTAGCAAGTGTGAGTTTTGGTTAAAGGAAGTCTCTTTCCTGGGTCATGTTATATCTAAGGGTGGAGTTGTCGCCACCAGAAGAATGTGTCGGATGTCTTTGAAGTGGAGTCCACCTCAGACTGTGAGTGAGATCAGAAGTTTTCTGGGAATGGCAGGTTACTACAGAAGGTTCATTGAGGGATTCTCTTCTATTGCTAAACCAATGACGCTTCGCTAGAGAAAGGAAAGCCATTCAAGTGGATCGACAAAATGTCAAGCAAGCTTTGAAGAATTGAAGAAGAGATTGACAACAAAGACTGTTTTGGCTTTTGCCTCGATGTGACTAAGGATTTCTCTATTTATTGTGATGCTTCCAAGCAAGGATTGGGTTGTGTGTTGATGCAGGAGGGTAAGGTTATTGCTTATGCTTCTAGACAGTTGAAGAAACATGAAGTCAACTACCCCACTCATGATTTGGAGTTAGCATTTTGTGGGTTCATGCATTAAAGATATGGAGACATTATATTCGGGTCACAAGTGTGATGTGTATACTGACCACAAAAGTCTAAAGTACATCTTTACTCAGAATGAGCTAAATCTGAGGCAGAGAAGGTGGTTAGAGCTTATCAAGGACTATGAGTTAGAGATTCACTATCATCCTGGTAAGGCTAATGTTGTGGCTGATGCATTGAGTCGTAAGAGCCAAGTGAATTTGTTAGAAGTCATGGAGTTGCCACCTGAGTTACTTGCAGATTTTGAGAAGCTCAACTTGGGGTATGTAGCCAATGTTGAGGGAACGTCTATGGATGTTGAACCGACTCTTGAGCAGAAATCGAAGGGGCAGCGTCATCGATGCAAAGATTCGAGGAGATCATTGAGTTGTTGAAGAAAGACAAGGCTCCAGGGTTCAGCCTAGACAAAGATGGAACATTGTGGTACAAGCAAAGGATTTGTGTGCCAGAAATTCAGAGTATCAGGGATACCATACTGAAGGAGTGTCACGAGTCAGCTTACTCTATCCATCCTGGAGGCACTAAGATGTATTAGGATTTGAAGGAACATTATTGGTGGTATGGTATGAAAAGAGATATTGGTGAGTATGTAGCTTTGTGTGACACTTGCCGAGAGTGAAAGCTGAATATCAAAGGCGGTGGGTTGTTGCAACCATTGAAGGTGCCTGAATGGAAATTCGATGAAATCAGTATGGACTTCATTGTTGGTTTGCCTCGGACACAGAAGGGACATGATTCTGTTTGGGTAATAGTGGATCGTTTGACTAAGGTTGCTCATTTCATACCAGTCAAGACCACATTCCGAGGGGATCAGTTAGCTGAGAAGTATATGGAACGGATTGTTTGTCTACATGGGGTTCCAAAGAAGATAGTCTCAGATAGAGGTACTCAGTTCACGTCTCGGTTCTGGGAGAAGTTACATGAAGCTATGGGCACTGATTTGAGTTTTAGCACAGCTTATCATCCTCGGTCGGATGGACGGACCAGAGAGGGTGAACCGGATATTGGAGGATATGTTGAGGGCATGTGCAATCCAATACAAAGGATTGGGATAATAGTTTACCTTATGCTGAGTTCTCGTACAACAACAGCTATCAGTCAAGTCTTAAGATGTCTCCCTTTGAAGCTTTGTATGGCAGGAAGTGTAGAACCCCTTTGTTCTGGGATCAAACTGGAGAGAGACAAGTCTTTGGCCCTGAAGCAATAAAGATAGCAGAGGAACAAGTCCGAAGTTATTAGGCAGTAACTTGAAGGCATTTCAGTCTAGGCAAAAGAGTTATGCGGATGCCAAAAGGAAGCCGTTAGAATTCAATGTTGGTGACTATGTCTATCTTAAGGTCTCACCTATGAGAGGACTTAAGAGGTTTAATGTTAAAGGGAAGTTAGCACCAAGGTACATTGGTTCTTTTGTGATTGTTGAGAGAAGAGGTGAAGTGGCTTATAGACTCCAGTTGCCAGAGAGTTTGTCGAGTGTTCATGATGTCTTCCATGTGTCACAATTCAAGAGGTGCTTAAGAGTGCCTGAGGAACAGTTATCTATGGAGAAGATAGACTTGAAGAGTGATCTCACCTATAAAGAGAAGCCAATCAAAATTTTGGAAACAGTAGAGAGAGTAACGTGAGTAAAGTTGTTAGGTCTTGCAAAAATGCGGTGGGAACACCATACGATTGGAGGAAGCAACTTGGGAGAAAGAGGATGAGTTAAAGGAAGATTATCCCGAGTTGTTCTTCGAGCCATCCAAATCTCGGGACGAGATTCCTTTAAGGGGGTAGGTTTATGACACCCTAATTTTTGCCTTTTGAAAATTAGAATTTAAATTGATTTTTATTCATGCTATGCTTCGATTTAGGCCAAATTAATTATTTATAAAATCCCTAAAATGAAATATAAGGTAGAAACCTTGAATTGTTGCATTCATCTTCTTTGCACATTTTTATTGTAATGCTCTTGTTTTGTTTAGCCTTTGTTTGAATTTATTTATAGTTCAAATTCATTCGGATGCTCTAATGGAAAATAGAAAAGGAATTTCTTTTAGCTTGGGCATTGCCTTGCATTTGGCCCGCAGCAGCTTGCAGCAGCGCGGCAGCAGCTTGACAGCCCAGAAAGCCGCGCTTTGGGCGGCCCGGCCAGCGACCAAAGAGCGGCCCGCTCGCACGCTGGGCTGTAGCGCTTCTTGGCGGCCGTGGCGGCTGGGACCCGCCGTCGTGGGCCCCACCGCTACAAGATGTCGTCTCCCCTGGAGACGGACATCAAGCGCAGCGGCACGTGGGCCCGCCGCCGCCGCAGACGAACCTAGGTTCGCCAGCGTCTATAACGCGAGCGCGGCCGCCAGCGCCTCCCGTTGCCTACTTCACGCCGCCGAGCCCGCCAAGACGACGGAGCTGCGCCGAACCCCAGATCGAGCTTGGCGCGCCGCCCGTTCCCATCGTTTCCGCCGTCTTTCGCCAGGTGAGCCGTCTCGAGCTCCGCCGCGCCGCGAGGAGCGCGCCGGTGCCCTTTGGCCGCCTCTAGCGCGCTCACAGCGTCACGCCACTTGCGGCCGCTTTCCGTCGCGACCCGCGGCCACGCCGTAGTACCACGGCGATCCGGCCGTCCTTAGCGCGGTGCGGCGCGCATCGACGCTGCGACGCGCCGCAGCGTCGTCGGGTGCCCTCGCCGGGGGCGCATGCCCGCGCCTGCGGCACCGTCGGTGACCGCCCGCCCGGCGCCGCGATTAGCCCGCGCCACCCGCGTCGTATGTCGCCCGTCGGCCGCTCTCTCGCGTTGTTTGGCCGCGGCCGCCAGCGTTCCGCCGTCGCCCGCCTCCGTCAGCGCCAATCCGCGTGGGCAAACGCGGTAACGGCGCTGCGAAGCGCTCACAACGCCGGCGACGCCCGCCGGCGCGTGCGCTGTAGCCAACTCGGCGTCCCGCGCGCCGGTCCACCGTGGGCGGATTAATGGGCGATCAATCGCCGGCCACGGACGACCAATCCGCCGCCACAGCGTCCAGCGCGCCGCCCGCCCGACGCCCGGACGCCGGCAATTTTACCAGCTAGCCCCTGTAGTTTCGCATATTCACAGATCTGCCCCTGCTGCCATTTAAACCTGAATTCTATTTATTATTTTTATTTCGAAATGAAGTTCCAGTTATTTACAGTTTTGCCATCAGTAGCTTTGAATAGCCACAACTTTCTCGTTTTAACTCCGATTTTAGTGATCCACATATCTACAGAATCGTCTCAATGAGTAGATTAATTTTATGAGATTGTTTGCTGCTAATTCATGTACTGGTGTATTGTCTAATTATGAATTGTTTGCTTGCATGTATTGCTCGTGTGTGATGCTTGATGCGTATAGAAGAAGAGACGTTCGTGAAGGACGATTTTGGGCGACCACGATAGCTTCGAAAGCAGTGCGACTCAGACCAAGGCAAGTGCAGGCACCGTTTGACCATTTTGTTCCTACTCATTAAATGCAATGTTACTATTCATGCATGTGTCTTAATTTGGTATACCCTAAGGACCTACTAGCCACCATTATCGGATTCACCTATTGGGGTTTATGGGTAGATAGGCTGCTTGCTTAGTATGCTTTCAGCTCATCTACTCACCTTCTTTAATGCTATTAAAATGATGCTTTAATATGCTCATGGAGATGTTTCATGGTTGCGACCATGGTTGGAGATGTTGGATGCGGAATGCATCGTGGTTGTGGGTTCAAGGGTTGTGCGGATTCTTTGTAGTGCGTGCGGTTTGCCGGAGGCATCCGTCTTCTCTCCCTAAGGACCGGTTCGTGGGCGGCCACTGGGACAACGGTGCAACCGGGACCAATGGGCTCGGCTTGACTAATTATCAGGTCCCTTGCCGTAGAGTGGATCTTTCCCACCGAGATGGCGTTCGGGTTTCGCGAGGTTTGTAGTATGGAGTGCGGGTAGATCCGTGGTATTTTTATCGGGGGACGCCTCAAATGCGCTGGCGAGTTTTTAACGAGTGAAACTCTATGTCAATACCGTGAAAGGTCTCGTAGTGGTTCCTGTCGCGCTCTCCTTGGTAGTTTTTGGGCCTTGCAAACCGGGCATATGGGAATCACGACTGAAGTGAAAGTGCACACTCTGGCAGAGTTTGATCAAACTAGTATACTAGCCGTGCTCCACGGTTAAGAGCGACGAGCGCCCTCACATGATTAGAAGCTACTCTTTTGGAAATAGTGATGGTGTTGGCGAGGTTGGAGCCTCGTGTTGATCGGGATGGAGTTTCGAGTTGCTTGGGGTGATCTCAAGCGTTAATGATTATTGATATCTACTCTTTGAAATCAACTTAATGATTACTTACACCTTAACTAAGGGTTTGGGTTTCTCATCCAATGATTAGTAACAAGGTTGCTATTTAAAATGAATCAAGATTAAAAGAGCTACATGCAAGTACACCGTGTCGGCCTTTCCTTTTGTATAAGCCTTGCATGTCATTTCTTTCCTTTTGTACTTGCTGAGTTCGACATGGACTCACCCTTGCAATAATCACAATAAAGGTTGCTCAAGTGATGATGACTACCCGGAGAACATGCACGGGTGTTAGCTACGTGGTACCGCCCGTCAACCTTCTGTGGCGTTGTGGATTAAGCTCGTGTCGTCGTCGTCGTTATTGTGTGTCGTCGTCGTCTTTGCTTAGAAACAATTAAAGTTATTCGTTTTATTCCGCTATACTCGAGATTCGTTGTAATAAAAATACGTTAATACCTTTATGTTGTCTTTCGTTATGTAACATACGTGGACCAATGAAGTCATTATATGTGTGTAAATTGATCCGGCGCACATATAATTTACACAGTTTTACTCCTTCAAATCCGGGTGTGACGGATCCTTAGGGACCATCATGTTATACTTCATTACGTGGATTTTCCTTCATGAAAATCAGGAATGTTACACTCGAGTGCCACTTGTTGGTATAAATTATATGCACACAATGTCGTTGTAAATTTATCCCAAAGCGCCTGAGATAGAAATACCGTTGTAGCACCTCACCAAAAGATGAACTCCGGTTTTAAAATATCGAACCCAAAGGAACAGTAGGTGAATGTAACTAAGCGTTTACCCAATCCACTTCACAATCAAAGTACTTAAGAAACTAGCTAGAATTAGGAGATAACACTTGACTTCTTGTTCTAATCTCTATAAACCCCGGTTTATTTATTCTATCGTGGACGCTAATTCTTAATAAAGCAAGGCAAAATCACTCTACTAAGAAAAAAAAAAGCCTACCGTTTCTTCTTGGTGGGAAGTGGGCTACAAATGATTCAATAAAGCTATAAAGTCACCTTTATGATACTACCACTAATTCCCAACCAAGCAAGGGGCATTCACGAGATAACTCTAGTCTAAACACCGCGCTTACACTAGAAACTATCCCTCTAATCAAGAGCAACCAAGATTAAAGTACTCTAAATGAGTTGCAAACTTGAAGAATAGAATAAACCAAAACTTACTTTAATTATGAAGTCAAAAAACCGGATAATCTACGAATACACTCCTCCTCTTGCGAAGAGAATGATCCTTGAGAATACAAGAGAGAAGATCCAGATGGTAGGAACTCCTCGAAGCACTCCTCACTAATCTCTCTATTTCTAATAAACTTGATTGCTAATCAAGATCCTTTGTAGCTAATCCGAAGTGGCTATGCTCTAATCATAGGATCTTGATTTTCTCTAACCTAGACTTCTCGGAGAGAACTCGAAGAAGGAATTACG
Source organism: Hyparrhenia diplandra (assembly GCA_015847255.1). NCBI lineage: Eukaryota > Viridiplantae > Streptophyta > Magnoliopsida > Poales > Poaceae > Hyparrhenia > Hyparrhenia diplandra. Next base: position 178,710 of record JADLZK010010540.1, read on the forward strand.
TCTATCACAAATGAATTAGGGGTTCGAGGGGGTAGCCACTGCCCCTTCTTTATAGCCCCATAGGATGAATCTCGGCCCTCGGATCAAACCGACTTGATTGGACGGACTAGATCAACTCCATAGATCGGTTGTAGGAAGGTTCCAAAAGCTTGACACGTGGCGTGCTCGGGGTGCCGAAGCGGCACCCCCACTAATACAGGAATTCTTTTTTGTGGCGGGCATTTTTGGTTTTCCGTGGCGGGCCGCGGCGCCGCCCGTCCCCCGAGAGGTCACGGTTAATCGTGGCCTTTCGGCGTGGCGGCGGGCGTGCCCCGCCACGCATACCTGACCTCCGTGGCGGGTGGCATAACGCGCCGCCACGCATAATCATAATTAAGCAGGGCGTCTTAAGCCACCCGCCCGCGGTTATGGTTGCGCGTGGCGGCAACTTAAGCCGCCCGCCCGCGGTTCATTGATTTACCGTGGTGGGCACGTTATGTTGCCCGCCATGGCTTGATTTTTTTAAAAAAAAATAAAATGCCATGCACATATGCACATATATATATATACATTTCTATCAATCCATACACACATATATATATAAGAAAGACAGATACTCAAATATATATCATACATATATGTACATCGATTCCGTTCGTATCCATATATGCATGTTTCACCGATCCATTCATTCATATCCAACAAAAGTATGAGTTAATTACAAGATCCATACAAAAGTGCAAGCTAGAAGCTAGCTGGATGAAGGTAATCCTTAAGGTCTAGCATTGAGTCCCATTTCCTTAGTGCCTCAAACTCAGGAAGCAGCCCCAACTCTTGTCCTCCAAAAAGAAAGGGTGGCCTTTATGCACTACAGTCTAGAACAAACTTGCAAATGTCTCCTATGTCTTTGAACCGCATCTCATCGGTTGCCTTTTTGTACTATCCGTACCACTTATTTTTGGCGTCCTTGAGCTGTCGGTAGCTGGTGGAGTACTTTTTGCAGGCCCTGCGGTACTCACAGACGAGGAAACCACACAAGTTTGATCCATATGGTTGTTTGAGGCACTGCACACAATAAACCAATGTTATTAGTAATATAGAAGCAATAGCTAGGTAGTCGTACTAAGAAAAAAATTAGGTTTTATATACGTACCGAAATCTCACGATTTTGAGTTTATTTCCATTGCGCTCCTTACATACGGGACCTTTGATCCCGGTATGCGGATCCTTCAAGTTCTCCTTGTAAGAGCTGTAAATGAAATGCACTATATTGTCAACGATGATATTCGACTCTAGTAATTGAATAAGCGGTTCATCACTTACAATTTCAAGACTTGTTCAAAGTGTCGGTAGCCCAATGGGTTTGTGTCCCTTAGTGAGTCAAAGATCACGACCCTCCGTCTTGAGGAAAGATCATCCAACAAATCAATGTCCTTGAACTCCGTATTGGTGAGCTGCGAGAATACATCGATACCCCTTTGGCTTGATCTTTTTTTTCATTGCTTTGCTAGTACGTACTCTGCTAATTCCAACTTCTTATCTTGAATTTCCTTATCCCATATCTTTTCTCTCTCCATCGCATCAAGTCCACCATACTTGGATGGTCCCATGGTAGTTGATAACCGACGATCTGTCTCTCATAAATGTGCGATGGAGAGAGATAAATAATACCATTGTTTAACTTCCTGCCCGCATCAGCCATCAACCTACAAGGACATGTGGTTGTGGCATAAGTACTTTTGAAACAAAGAATGTATATAAGGATGCAAAGGACATTGAAAGTAAGTTTGCACTTACATAGCAAACAAGGTGACTTGGGCAACGTCAAGGTCCTGTCGACGAAATAGTCTCGACATGTCTTTGAAATCAATGACGAACCGAGAATCAACGTGGTAGTGGAAGTACTCCTTAGGAAGTAGGACGGTGAAACTATGCAATCCACGTTTTGCGCACTCTATATACCATAAATGGAATTTCCGAGCCTCCCAAGTCTCGACATCGATGATTTGGGCCTTAGGTATCATGAACTTCCCATACCGAATTTGCGGGGCATTCATCCAACACGAACCCGACATGAGGTGGGGATTTTAGCCTGGAAAAGCGGCGCTAGAAATGTTAGCTAGGTTGCGAAAAGAAGTAGCTAATAACATATTACAGACTCGTTGTTTGGCGGGGCATACCTTTCGGACCGAATATTTAATAATTGGGGACTCTCGGGTGGCCTTTGCTTGTCGGCTACGACCTCCTCTTCATCGAATGTTGGCTTCTTCGGCGGTGGAGGGCATTTGCTAGGTCTAGCTCCTTTCTACTTCCCCGGCGCTTGAGGTGTTAGCGGTTGGAGGCCTCAGGGTGTAGATGGGTGTCTCGTCCCCCTACTCTCTCCTCAGGTCTTGGCACCGAAGTTTTCCCCGGTTGCTTTCCGCGATTATCGGTGCCCCTCGGGTCCGGTTTGCTTTCAGTGCCGGCTCCTCGGGTGGCGGCGGGTCCTTAGTGGCGGAGTCCTTGAACCATGAGGAGGGTCGTTGCCTCCGCCGTCCCCACCATCATCATCATTGGAAGAATCACCATAGGGGTCCGGCGGAGTACCCAGGGCCACTTTCGGAGGAGATGAATAGGACGGTGACCTCAAGATAGACTTGTTCAGCACAATGTCCTCCTTGTTCCACAGTATATTATAACATATAGTAGTGAAAAGAGTCTTGACCCCATTATGAGCGGGATACTCCAGCTCGAAGTCTTCATACTCTAGCGTCACGTACCCAATGTTGACTTCAGCACATTCTGGAGGGATCTCATGCGCCGTACTCTCACGTAAGCTCCTCGGAGGATGTACCACCCCCTCGCCGGCTTCTTCGGCCCAACCTCTTTTGCGGGCACCACGCAGTATGCACCGTGTCATTTCGGTGATATCATCCACGGGGGACTGGCGGCCAAGCATCGATCTTTGCTGGAGTCGTCAGCGGCAAACCCGGCTGGCGGAACATACGGTTCGATTTTCGACCATCTTGGGGTCGTTGCTCGTAAAAGCCTCTTGTATGGGTGGCCCGATCATTTGTTGCAATGCCTCATCACGGCCTTCTGTCTCAAACCTTCCTTGTACCTGCGCCTCGTGTGATACGAGGCGAAGATCCGACCGCCACGAGTCCACAGGTCACCCAACTCTTCACGGAGCTCATGCCACGGACACGGCCGCGATGCTCGGGGGTTTCCCAAGGCCAAGGTCGGCGCATCGTGTCCCCGGCGAATCTCAAGGCTCCGCTGTTCTTGCCGCGGTGGCCTCTATGACCTTCTTCTCGACCTCCTTGATGCGAGGCGGCGATGCGGGCCTCTCGGCTTCTTGGGCTTGTGGCCGAGAGAAGATCCCGGGTCCTTTCATCGACCCTCATACGGATCGGCTCCCTGCTTCCTTCCTTTCTTCTCCTTTCTTGGCCCGCCCACGCCGGCTTGTGTCGGCGCACCCAATATTGCCCATGTGGTGGGGCCGGTCGGTTCCGTTGTGCTAGCTACGTGAACTTCGCTCTTCGCCTTTGCCGGGCGTGTTTAGCCTTTTGCGAACTCTTCCCATACTTCTACGAGAGATCATGGTGTATTTGGTGAAGGGTAGGCGTCCTTTGCTTGAAAGTCCTTGTTGAGCCTGTACTTCAGTTCGAAGCTTCTTCCTACGAGGAAGTAAACATCTTTGCTCTACCTTTTTCATATCGGCACCTTGCGGATACCGGAACCGTTTACGCATCTCGCCCCACACCCACGGAACTTGTCGGCGGCGGGGGACGGCTTTCCGGTCTTCCCAAAGAATGGAGACCTTATCTTTCACGAAAAACACGAGCAGAGATTTGTACTTCACGGCGACTTTAGTGGGCATACCGGCTCGCCCTGCGGCCCCAACTCTTGAATGACATGGACCTCACTCGGTCTTGTTGTGCCTCTCATGTTCTCCCCTTCTCGGCCGGCTTGTCTCCCTTTCCTTTGCCACGAAGAGGTGGCCGTGGGCGTGGGGGGGGTGTTGCTCGAGGTGCTGTGGAGGTAGCGGGGGATTGTTTAGCCTGTAATTCCTGAACCCTAGGCTGCTTGCTTCGTGCTTCATCCCTCGGGTTGTAATTAGGATCAACTTCCTCCTCTGCATGTTTCCTTTTACCCTTAGACGGGCTATACGACGCTCCGCTTGCGTACTCGGAACTAGAGCCACTGGAGCTAGGCGACTCCCATACAAGACCTTTAGGTTTGGTCTGTTGATTCGCCATTTCAAGCTACAAATATATAGTGCATTAGTAGTAGTATATAGGAGGAGTAGACAAGCTCAATTCAAAATTGCGAGAAAGAGAAAAAATAAAAAAAGTTGGCTCGGATATAGCCCCCTTGTGATCACATCGCTTCTAAAGCGGTTGCTTGTACAAGCCATCCTAGTTTAGCGACTTCAGTAGGGGGGACATTCAATCATCATAGCCGCCGCTTCAGCCCCAATAAGTTCATGTCATTGCATATATACCACTTTGCCTCAGCACTAATAAGTTTAAAGGGTTCACATCATTGCATAAAAGGGTTCACATCTCAAAATTGATAGTAAGTAGAGAGGAAATTAAGAGTAGTAGGCATAGTACATCTCAAAATGTGTATGTAAGGGCGAGAAGATAGTAAATAGCCATTGTACATCTCAAAATGTGTATGTAAGGGCGAGAAGATAGTAAATAGCCATTGTACATCTCAAAATGTGTATGTAAGGGTAGAAGATAGTAAATAGCCATTGTACATCTCAAAATGTGTATGTAAGGGCGAGAAGATAGTAAATAGCCGGTCACAATAAGTTCACTTTGCGAGAAAGTAGTTATAGGAAGCATACAGCCTCAAGCACTAATAAGTTTTCATGACATGGTCTTTTGCAAGAGCTAGGAGTGATCTTTGCAGCAAAGTAGTCTAAAGGAGAAACCTATTTAGCAAAGATATTAATCATTCTTCCAGTTCATGAAAAAATGCATACTTTTAGTTCATATATATGGATGTGCCCCTCTTTTTTGTCTCATTTTTTGAATGACATGTCAAAACAACTAACGGCAATAGCTAAGGCAGCGTGTTCAACATTAATTTCAAATGACCAATTCAAAAATATGATCATTTCAAAAATGTGTATGTCTCCAACAGCCAACAGCCAACACTAATTTCCAAATTACAGAGCTAAGGCATGTCCAATTTACAGAGCACTAGCTAAAAGGCAGTTTGTATAAAATTGTAATCTGAACATATTTACTTGGCTGATCACAAGTTCAGAACTAGCTAAAAGGCAAAAACAGATATCCAATTCAAAAATATGCTCAGTTTTGAGATAACTCAAACACAAATTTGCTCGTTATCCACTTTCGCATCACGAGGCAGTGGCAACATACACTAATTTCGAATCACATTAGGCCAAATTAATTTGGATCACGGTGGGTGGCATCACAAGGCGGGCTCAAAAATCACAGAGACAATAAAAAATCATAGGCAATTGCTACCAGGGGCACCACATGATAAGCACGGGCACAAAAATCATAGGCAATTGCTACGGGGGCACCACAGGCAGAAATCTCAAACCTCGGCTAGCTAGATGCAGTAGAGGAGTGGAAGAAGACGGAGCGGCACGGCGCGGAGGCCGGCCCAATAGTCACCGGGCCACCGGGAGTGGAAGATTTGGCGGAGCTAGGGTACCACCCACGGGCGTCGACGGACTCAAGGCACCACGGCGGGGTACGGGGAGAGACCGGCTCGAGCACAACGACGCCCAGCGCGAGCACGCGGTGGCGGGATGGCAGCGGTGACGGTGGCGGGGCGGTGGCGGACGGTGGGCGGTGGACGGCGGCGGCGGTGGCGGCGTGGCGGCGGCGGCCAGGGCCCCCCCCACTAGCGATTCGCGGTGGCGCGGATCTAGCGCCGAGCGCCTGGGGCGGGGGAAGGGCGAGGTCGGCCGTGGCGGCGGAGGAGGAAGACGGCGGAGGACGGCGGCGGCGAAAAAATCCGGCGGCCAGCCGGGGGCGATTACGATTAAAAAAACGCTCGAAGGACTTAGCGTTTTTGAGCCGGGCGGGGGATATTTATAGGTGCGATTTTTGCGTGGCGGGCGCATTAGGATGCCCGCCACGCAAAAATATTAACCGTGGCGGCGGGTTAGGGGCACGGCCACGTAAAATATTTTTCGAGAAAATTTTAGAAAAAATATTTTAAAGTAGAACAATTTGATTTTAAATGAGATAAAATTCTAAAAAATGGTTATAAATTGAGATAAATTCTTAAAATGGTTCTAATACCTTTGTATTCAAAGTTTTTTGAAATTAGGTCGTTTAGTGCTCCGTTTGACCAAGGTTTGACTAGGTCAAACTTTTAACTTTTAAAACTCTAGTTTTTGAAGCCCTAGACGGCCTCGATTCGAAAAAAAGTCATGAATACCACTTTTGTTAATCTCTCCAAGATCTACATTTGGTATTAGGGTCAACTTTTCATTTTTGAACTTTTACGCCTCGAAATTTGAAATTTGAATTTTTGACACATTCGGACGACATTAAGCCCGAGATGGCCTAGATTTGAAAAGTCATGAGTACCAAAAGTTCATAACTCATCAAGATCTACAATTCATATATAGGTCATTTTTGCATACGAGAAAGTGTTACGAATGTGTAGTTTAAAATCACAAGTCTCCCCGTAGTTTCGAAACTCTGTGTGAGATATATGATTTTAGGACTACTGTTTTCTAACACTTTCTTTAATGGAAAAATGACCTATACACCAAGTGTACATCTTGATGAGTTCTATCAACTTTGTATTCAAAGTTTTTTGAAATTAGGTCGTTTAGTGCTCCGTTTGACCAAGGTTTGACTAGGTCAAACTTTTGACTTTAAAACTCTAGTTTTTTGAAGCCCTAAACGGCCTCGATTCGAAAAGTCATGAATACCACTTTTGTTAATCTCTTCAAGATCTACATTTGGTATTAGGGTCAACTTTTCATTTTTCGAACTTTTTACGCCTCGAAATTTGAAATTTGAATTTTTACACATTCGGACGACATTTGAAGCCCGAGATGTCCTAGATTTGAAAAGTCATGAATACCAAAAGTTCGTAACTCATCAAGATCTACAATTCATATATAGGTCATTTTTGCATACGAGAAAGTGTTACGAACGTGTAGTTCAAAAAAGCTCGAAAATTATTTAAATTGAGATAAAATTTAGAATAATAAGCATAATCGACAAAAAATTCAAGAAAATTGTTTACATCAGAATAATTGCATTTAAATAGAGATAAAATTCAGAATTATTTCATGTCACTACATTATTACATATCATTTTGGTCTTTTGGTGCATTGGTGGTCTTCTTCTCGCCATCGGGCGGGTCCATGGCATCATTTTAGTCTTGTTGGGATTGATTCTGTCCTCAACGGCCTTTATCTTTTCTATAAAATCTGTAAAGAGGTGGAACTCATCATAGTTGTTGTATATTTCGGGACTCTAGACCCCATCAGCTCCCACGATCCGATGCTTTCCTGCCATAACAATATGTCTATTTATGTTCTCCGCGTTCATATAGTAGGCTACTTGTGCGACATCGGATGCAAGTACCCACTGATCATCTTTGTACCAGACACTTTGAAGGTTCACGGTGGTTAGCCCAAAATCGTCCACTAGAACTGCCCCAGGCTTGACCCACTAGCAACGAAAAACGGTTACCTGTAGGTCACCGCCATAGTCAAGTTCCCATATTTCTTTGACTTGTGCGAAGCATGTCATCTTCTCCCCTGTCACGTTGTTGATGCCCTCATATCGAACACCGCTGTTCTGTGATGCGCTCTTCTTGTCCTTCTATTTTGTGTGGAACCTGTACCTGTTGACATCATACCCTTGCCACGTGGTGATCTGCATGGACGGGCCTAACACAAGCTTCTTCACTATCTCTGCATCATCTCCCGGGGAATGTTCTGCTTTTGGAGCCATTGGAGGAAACTGTTCTTGTGTTCCTTCTCTGCCCAATCCTTCAAATAGTTCTTGCCCTTCCTACTTGCACGGCGGAGCTCTTTGAGGTGCTTTTTAACGTATGTGTCCATGATCACCAATTGATGAAGGATGCTGTAGTGAGCTTCTAGCACTGTTTGCCTAGGTACGTCGGTGCGTGCTTTTCGGCCCGCGCACCCCATCCCCGAGGTTTTTCCTTCATGTTGATGTACTGGAAGCCCAATATCCCTACCATCTTTTATGTACTTCATACACCAGTTCACGGCCTCTTGGCTTGTGTATGCCTCGATCATAGAGCCCTCTAGGTAAATGCGGTTATAATTGAATCGATTGAGGGTAGACATTAGTCGCACAGTGGTCCACATCGCCTGTAGGTACACGGGTCCTAGTTGTTCTATCTGATCAACCATGTGCATCATCAGGTGTGGCATAATGTCAAAGAACGACGGTGGGAAGCACATCTCTATCTGGCACATTGTTTCCGCGATGGACTATTTCAGCGCAGGCAGATCTGCTTTGGCAATTACCTTCTGGGTGATTTGGTTAAAGAAGTATGACAACCTTGTGACCACCATCTTCACGTATTTTGGACGAATAGCTTTGATCACAATTGGAAGAAACACCGTCGGCATGATGTGAGCATCGTGTGCGTTGAAGTTTGTCATTGTGAGGTCTTTCATGGATACGGACTCTTGATGTTGGAAGAGAAACCGGTCGGTACCTTGATACCTCTAATCAACCGACACATAGCCAACTTTTCATCTCTCGTTAGGTTGTAGGCGCACCTAGGAGTTCGACTTTACCGTTCGGAAGCCGTGTAGCGTGAATTTCGGTCGGATGCCCACGTTAACAAGATCTTGACGTGACTTGACACCATCCTTCATCTTCGACTTGATATCCATCAGGAGACCGATTGTTCTTTCGAAGACAGTTTTCTCAAGGTGCATAGAGTCGATCACATGGGGTGTATGCGGTATCTTCTAGTACTTTAGATACTTGAAGAAAATTGACTTCTTCTTGAAAGGAACGGGGGGAGGCGCTTCTTCCTCCAATTTATCCCTCTTTCTCTTCATTGTCTTGGAGGTGCCGTCTCTTCCCCGATCATCTTTCTTCTTCTTCTTCTTTCCAAACTCGCACTCCAAGTCCTTCCCCATGTCAAGCACCTTGGACCATAACTAGTCGGTCTTGGCTAAGGTTTTGACTCGCCCTTGTTGTCAAAGTATATATTCATTTTTCCATCTACGTACCTATGCTTACCGCAGAGGAAGTATACATGTTCCATGTACACCATTTTGGTGGATCCTTCGGGTAAGTGGAGCAGGTTTCTTCGATGCAAGCTACACACAGCGGTCTTCCCTTTAATCTGCCCCCGATAATGAAAAGCGGCCGGGTAATCGGTGATGGTGACAAAGATGATGGCGGGAAGAGTGAACTCGCTAGCGGTGCGCATCAACCATCTGACCCCATCATCAAATAGTACCGCATCTCCTCCATGAACAGACTCAGGGAACACATCTATATCGTTGTCGGGCCGCCCGGTCCGGTCAATCGGCATGGTCACGAAACATACCTCCGCTTTTGACAAAGATGTGGAGGTAGATTGTACATGGTGAGGACGACCGCCACGCGTCTTTGTGTGTCTTTGCTCGGATCACGGAATGGGTTCATTCCGTCTCGTACTCAATGCAAACCTAACGTTCTGGGCTCCCCTCGCAAAGTCGGGGTAGGCGGCGTCGAAGTCTTGCCACCGCTTAGCATCCGAAGGGTGTCGTAGCTTCCGTCATCCTTTACACGATCGCTAGATGCATGCCAGGTCATGTGCTTAGCATCCTCGGGGTTCCCATAGAGAGCCCGTGAGCGATCGATGACGAGGAAAGGTACCACATTGACGGTGCTGGGCGTTTCCTCTACGTGTAACCTTCCTCTTCCTCGTCCCCGTTGACATGATCTTCTTGTTGCCGCCTTGGTTTTCTTTGCCCCCTTCTTCTTTTTTTTGCCCGAATCCTGCTTCCTCATCGAGCTCATCGCCCACGCGACATCCGCATTCCTCTTGTATCGACTAGCGCCACAATGCGGACAAGCTGGTCAAATTCTCATACCGATCGCCCGATATAGGATACGATGGTTAGGGGCAGGCATTGAACTTTTTGAGTTTCATCGCCATTGGCCGGATCAACTTCTTAGCACGACACGTATTAGCGGGGAACCTTGTTAGGCGTTGGATACGTGGTAGCAAGGTAACTTACGAGCTCATTGAAGCTAGTGTCGGGACCGCCATGACGAGACTTCAACATCGGCAAATTAAGGTTAAAACTCGGGCGCCGTGCAACCCTTCGGACTGTCTTTGTAAAGCGGATCAATTGTTGCCTGCTTCATCTGTTTGAAATTCTCCAACCATCTCGGGCAGCCAAACAAAATGTCGTCCTCATCGAGTCGGTTCACCAAATCTTCAAAAACCCGAACATCCTCAGGCTGCGTCATAGGAGTCTCCTGCTCGCCATCCCCTCCACCACCACCACCGTCATCGTCGTCGTCGTCAACGTCAGCCGTGCTTTCGAATATATCAGATGGAATTGGATTGGCTGGTGGACTTCCCGATCTTGGATCGTAGGGATTTCACGCTCTTTGGATCGGCCGGTGGATCGAAGGGTGGAACTTCTTCGCCGTGAAAAGTCCGGACCAAATAGTCCTTGACGAAACCATGCATGATTAGGTGAGATCGCACCATGGTGTCGGTTCGAGCTTTGAGATTCTTGCGGCAAAGCGCAGGACGGATAATCGACCCTGTTGAATTATCTCGTTGTGTCGCTTCGCTCGAGCAACAAACTTTTTCACCTCATCACAAGTATTCGTCCTCAACCCTCTTCATCTCATACATCCGAGTGGGCTCGGCGCCTCTCCGGCTGTCTCCTGCTCTTCATGAAAGCTAAGTGCCGTTATATAGTACTCAAACCGAAAAAAAAAAGAAGAAGAAGAGAGGATGAGAGCGGAGAAAATCCCTTTTCTCTCTCCTCCATAGATCTAGATCTAAAGGGGATGAAAAAGAGCAAAAAGAGATGAAAAAGAGGCCTTTACGGACCAATTAGTGTCTTTTCCTCCCCCAAATCCAAGCCAAAAGTCCTAAATCAAAGATTTTGTCAAAATTTAGGTCAAAACCTCCCCACAAGTTGGAAGAGGAAGATCCGTGGAGAAGATTAAGGGGCGGCCGTGCGGTATTTATAGGGGTCGGGCATTGTGCGTGGCGGGCGCCTTAATTTTTCCCGCCATGCAAAATCCCCAAGACGCGTGGCGTGGCGCCGCGCAACGCGCCCGCCATGCTTAATACATTTTGCCACGGATAATCGCCCCTTTCATGTGGCGGGCCTGTTAAAGGCGCCCGCCACGCCAACGCTCCCTCGTGGCGGGCGGCCGGGACGGCCGGCCGCCCACGCCGCTAATGAATTTCGTGGCGGGCAAGATTTGTGCCCGCAACGGAAAAGATTGGGGCCGGTGCTCACAAAATCAAATCGGTACTAGCGCCCCCGTGCCGCCGGGACCCCTGGAAGTGGGTGGGCCCCGCCTTGGCGAGGTGTCCTCTCTTCTCATTTTGACCCCGGGAATTTACTCCAATCGCCCTGATTTTGTCCTTTTCTTCCATTTCTCTATTTTTACTCTTTTCGCTCTGCATTTCCATTTGTTTTCCAAGAAGTTCTCGCAAGCGAGTGTGCACCAAAACTCGTGGAATTCATTAGTAATAATAATATTTTAGTAGCATTCATCCATGTTTAAGAGCTTTCTATATATATAAGAGTGGTCAATAACTACCATCAACAAGCTCCCCCACACTTAGGCTTTTACTCGTCCCGATAAAAGGATGGTTTACTTTTAGACTTAACTTAAGATCAAGACATCAAACATAAATGTTCCTTAGTCTATCCTGTACTGCAGGATTCAATGTGTCTACCAACAAACTTTAGGCGGTTGAAAAGTAGAACAACTGAAACAGATCACCCTTTTATCTTTAGTCAAGTTAACTGGAGCTTTTGATAGAGTTTTGAAAAGAAAACATAGCATACCTTCTCCTGTAAATGATACTCTCAATCACTCAATATATATATATATATATATATATATATATATATATATATATAGTATTTCTAGATCCTCTCCAAAGCATAGAATGCTCATGATAAATATCAAGCTTATATGAATTTTCAGGTAAGTCAAGGAATAGCAAACTCATCTTGTATATATTGTCAAAATCAAGACCGGGATCTAATGTAGGGTCCCATCAAGAAGTGCAATGTGTGTGGAAAATATAGTGTCTAAAACTAATTCTACTATGCTCAAGAAACTTGTCTCTCTTTTTAGAACAATGAACACTTATAAGAAGAAGGACCATGGGCTATCTTTTTCTTTTTCATTCTTTTTTTTTATATATACTAGAGAGGGCGGGCATCCGAGTACCCATTGTTTTATGTGGACACTTGTCCCTTTTTACTCTCTCTTTTTAGGGAGGTAGGCTCTACTCGTCCGTAGGACACTTGTCCATTTTTCATCCCCCTTTTATTTATTCTTTTTGCATAGCCCATGCCTTTTCTTTTATTTACAACAAACTTGAAGATAGAGAGATAAACATAAGTGAGCATTTGATAAATCCTAAATATTTTTGTGTCTATATTCCCGGTGTAGGAACAGATTTTTGGATGGAAAGAAAAGCATGTTTGTGCGTACTTTCAGTTTGAAAGCAGCAAGTGTATATCGGGTGTACGTGTTTCTTGATGAACCACACTACATAGGTCACTAGTATTGAAAATAACTCAATGAGAAAACAAGTAGCATATGAGCTGGTTTCTTTAAATATTTCTAAGTGTAAACAGGCTCGTAGGACATAGCATTTATCACACAGGAGAAGTATAGCTATTTATTTTAAGCATTCTAAAAAGAAAACTCTCCGTAAAACAAGATGTCAAGATTCAGGCTCACTTTACTCTGCTATATCATACCTTGCAACAACTTAGGTAAAAATGGGGTCCCTAATAAATAAGTTCCCAACAGTAACAAGATTTTTAGGAAACATTATGCAGGTCTATCACTTAAATTATGACTAAAATAAACTTAGCATATTCAAAGCAAGGATCATATCATAGCAATCTTGTGTTTGGAAATAACTTTAGCAATGAACAGGTCAAGACTAACAGCACATGAAAAATGTCTAACAAGCAATTAAATAAAATTCTAATAGTTTAAGAATAATTTTAAGTAAAGAATACTTAGAACTTTTTTGTAACCTGTTTGAAGGCAGTCTTTTGTTGTGATCTCTCCCCACACTTGTCTCTTTTATACTCCTTAATCACGCAAAACATATGGAGACAAGTACATTTCCAAAACACACATAATAATAATAGAGAGATTAATGTTAAAATTAAAACTTAAGAAAAACTTTAAGACTTAAACGACTTTTTATTAATTATTTGACTCTCACAAAGACCCGACAAATTGACTCAAAATAAAGACTCTAAAGAAAATTACATGACTCGAAAGACACTTTATTTATTATTCGTCCATCCCCCTCGCTCACACTATGGGCCACGAGATCTCTAAGATGTCGACAATGGACATAACTAACTCCATTAGTTTTGCAACCTGAGCTTCTAGCGCCTTCAGCTCATAGTACGTCGTGTTGATCATCCGGGGAGTACTTCCGGTCTGGATGGCCAACTTTGAGTGTCCTGGACCATAAACACTCTGTCATCCACCACGGCGACAGTCTTTCCTTGTCTTCTTGGCCGAACTTTGGCGAAGGATCTTCTATAGCAACCCTCTTCCTCTCCGGAGGAGGAGCAAGAAGCGGAGAAACGAAACGAGTCCGTCTAGGGAATAGTGCGCATGCCGAGGGGAGAGTGTGGTATATTGTTCACCACGAACTTTGGCGGTGCTGCGGTGTTGGAGCAGGTAATGGAACCGGTGCCCCTCTGGCTAGAGCAAAGTGGCGGGAGCGGGCGAGGTGCCCTTCTCACTACCGGTCTTGGTGCGGCCTTTTCTTCTGGAGAACCACGCTAGTCCTCCTCTCGTGGAACCGTCCTCACGAGGTTCGTTGACTGAGTTGATGGATCGGCATTCGCCCGACGAATAGGGTCGTCGACCACGCAGGCGGGGTGGCTTTGAGCCACCGGGGTCGAGGTCCCTGGTCATCTTGTTTACGCTCCACCATTGAAAGTTTTATTGAAGTGGAACCCTCTCAAAAAGATGAGTAGGCTCCTTAGATGAGAATGAAAAGAAAAGAATAGGTCGGGTCTATTATATAGTCCAAGGAATGGTGTATGGCTTCCTACGCTCACCGTATGGTACTAAACCATTGGTATAAATTCCTGAACACTAAATAATATATAATAAATAATGGAAAAAGGCCGGGACACGAATGGCCCTTGTGGTCGCGTCGCGGCGGCATGGGGGCGGTGCCGCCGGCACCCCGTGGCGCCCTCTCGTGTCCAACTTTTTCTACCTCTTTCTTAGCTCAAAATTGACCCCTAAATTTAATCCAATGATTTTAATTCTTTCCAGAAAATGGATTTGTGAATTATGATGGCAAAATGATGAAATCTAGACTATTGACAACTAAAGTAGGAATATCGGGTTTAAGAAAAAGTTTGAGTCGGTGAACATTTACCTTAAATAACGTACCTTCGTTGGTTTGTAGAGTTCTTGCTCCATGTGATGATGAATTCACCACCGTGAAAGGTCCTTCCCATTTACTCCGAAGCTTTCCATGTCCGAATAATTTCAGCCGGAATTGAAAAGTAATACCTTGTCTCCAGGTGCAAACTTCTTCTTCTTGATCTTCTTATCATGCCATCTTTTGGTTCTTTCTTTGTAGATCTTGGAATTATGGTAGCTTTCTCTCGCCATTCTTCTAATTCGATATTTGCATTTTCCTCTTCTCTCCTGCTGGCTTCAAGATCCATGTTCCATCGCTGATAGCCCAATGCGCCTTTGAATTCTAACTCGACGGGTAAATGGCAAGTCTTTCCATAAACCAACCGATATGGAGACATACCCAAAGGTGTCTGTATCTTTCTCTGTATACCCAAAGTGCTTGGTAGTCGATCTCTCCATACGGTTCCAATTTCATTGGACTGTTTTTACGTAAGATATTCTTGATCTCGCTTATTTGATGTTTCTACTTGGCCACTTGTCTCGAGGATGGTAAGGTGTAGCAACATTGTGTCTAATTCCATGACTTCGTAAATAGTCATGAAACTTTTTATCAATGAAGTGTGATCCTCCATCACTTATCACCATCCGTGGGACTCGAATCTTGGAAATATGATTTCTTCAAACATCTTTTCTTGAGCTTTTTTGAATTGGCCTAATTACATGGTATTGCTTCAACCCACTTGGAAACATAATCTACTACCACCAAAATGTGCTCACGGTTCTTTGATGGTGGGAAAGGACCCATATAGTCAATCCCCACACATCAAAAGAGCTTGATCTCGTAGATTGTTGGTGAGTGGCATAGCATCTCTTGAGTTTATGTTGCCATGCCTTTGACAAGCATTGCACCGTTTGACGAAAGTCTTCGTGTCTTCATACATCGTTGGCCAAAAGAATCCACTCTGCCAGATCTTTGCATGGGTTCTGAATGCTCCGTAGTGACCTCCATATGGTGCTGATTGACATCTTTCAATAATTTGAATGCCTTCTTATGCCGGCACACATCTGTTGAGTAAACCATCAAGCAGACGAAGAGGTATGGGCGTGATCCCATATGTGTTGACGACTCTCATATACGAGCTTCCTCTTATTCTCCCCTGGAGGTACATAATAACCCCGCAACCATAAAATTAACAATATTTACATACCGGGGGTCTGATTTGGACGATCTTAAAGAGCATGTCATCCCTTAGTGCATCATTGATCGGCGGAGTTCTGCGAATTCTCAAAACACATCTAGTCAAGTGATGCAGCGAAATTTTCTACTCCCTTTTTATCTTTTATTTCTAAATCAAACTCTTGGAGTAAGAAAATCCATCTAATCAAAACGTGGTTTAGCATCTTTCTTAGTGAACAAGTATTTTAAAGCAAAGCATGATCGGTGTAAACAATAACTTTTGTTCCCACTAAATAAGATATAAACTTATCCATAGCAAAAACAATGACCCGGGGAGCTCTTTTTCAATGGTTGCATAATTAAGCTGAGCTCCTGTCAAAGTTTTACTAGCATAGGCAATAGCATGATGCTTCTTATCTTTAGTTTGTCCTAAGATAGCTCCTACGGCATAATCACTACCATCACACATGATTTCAAAGGGTAATGACCAATTTGGGGGTTGGATGATTGGTGTAGAGATGAGGGCTTGTTTAAGAGTATTAAAAGATTTTATGCAAGCCTCATCAAAAAACAAAGGGAACATCCTTAGCTAATAAACTGGTCAAGGGTCTCGTAATGAATGAAAAATCTTTAATGAAGCGGCGATAGAAACCATAATGACCAAGGAAACTACGAATGCCTTTGATATTAAGCTGGTGGAGGTAATTGCTCTATCACCTCTATCTTAGCTTTATCCACTTCTATCCCCCTCTCGATACTAGATGTCCTAGCACTATTCCTTCTCAAACCATGAAATGACACTTTTCCCAATTAAGGACTAAGTGTTTCTCCTCACATCTTTGGAGAACTCTATCTAGATTGTCGAGACAATCATCAAAAGTCTTTCCATAGATGGAAAAATCATCCATAAAAACCTCCATAATCTCTTCAATCATCTCAGAGAATATAGACATCATGCATCTTTGAAAAGAAGCTGGAGCATTACATAGCCCAAAAAGACATTCTACGATATGCATAGGTACCGTAGGGGCATGTAAAGGTGGTTTTACTTTGATCACTTGGATGGATGGGAATTTGATGATATCCAGAATATCCATCGAGGAAACAAAAGAAAGAGTGGTTAGCCAATCTTTCTAACATCTCATCAAAGAAAGGCAAAGGAAAATGATCCTTTTAGTTGCCTTATTGAGCTTTTACGTAATCAATACACATTCTCCAACCAATAGCGGTTCTACGTGGAATTAGCTCATTCTTGCCATTCTTGACAACAGTCATACCTCCCTTCTTAGGTACAACTTGAACAGGGCTTACCCACTCACTATGCGGCACAGGATAGATAATCCCGGCGTGCAATAGTTTTAAAACCTCCTTCTTTACTACTTCCCTCATTGCATTATTTAGCCTGCGTTATGGCTCTCTAGATGGTGCTATATTAGGATCTGTGGGAATACGATGGGTGCAAAGAATTGGGCTGATTCCCTTAAGGTCTTGGAGTGAATAGCCGAAAGCAGCTCGATGTCTCGCGAGGACAGCTATAAGTCTTAATGATTCCTCTGGGGATAGCGTATTGCTTATATTGACGGGATAATCCTCGTCATTATTAAGAAAAGCATATCAAAGTCCAGTAGGTAAAGGTTTAAGCTCTATAGGAGGTGCTGGGAGTTTCTAAGAGATCTTGCAGAGGTCCGTAATCAATAGGATCCTCATCCTCTTCTTCGATGAAAAGATGGGTATCTTCTTCTAGTTCTTCTTTAAATTCTAATGGATTATCAAAAGATACTTCCATAACTTCGTCTAAAAGGCTCTAGTGGGGAGGAAACTCAATTTTTGATTTTAAAGCATTATCATAAGTTATAGAGAACTTAAGACCTCTCCCGAAGCTAAAGTCTAACTTTCAGGCTCTCCTTCCATAAGAAACTTTCCTATAGGTTGACCTATTAGGATGTCGAACTCTTGAATGTCAAAGATATAGAAACTTATTTTGACTGGTATTCCATTAATAATCATGGGGGTTACATGAAGAATCCTCAAACTTGGAACAATGTGTCCAAAAAGATTCTTTCATCTTTTATTGGTAGGAGACAAGACTATGTTGTCAACATAATCTTGCATAAAAAGAGCGAGATATGATGTTGACTCCTACCATAGGATTATATAGGGCATCGAAAGGTCCTCTATTGAATTGGCATTTAATGGGTATAGAAGGTGTATCTAATCGAATAATATCGGTGAAAGCTCGACTCTTCTACCCACTCAAAACTCATGATAGAAATTAATCTTTTTTCATAGTCTCCTTCAAGAACTTCTCCTTAGAGAGCTCAATTGTTAGAGACCGCCCATAAGGTTTTTCACTCTACTTGATATTTTGAAGTGTTTCCAAAATCAGCAAACAATTCGTCTTCAAAATCAAGCATAAAATCAGGAAGAGGAATGTCCTCCTTATCATCCGGAGCTAGTTCGGGATCTATAGGTTGTATAGTTTGGGATGTTTCTAAAGAATCGGCACTGCGGCTTTGGTTCCTCTAACCACTTCTCTTTCTCATCAGGAAGACATTGTGTGATGTGTGTAAGGATAGCCTTAGCATCATCTAGACTTTTTGTGCAAGAAACGATCCTCCCGAGGATGTGTTAAGATAGTCTAAAGTGTGTTGGTTGAGGCCCATATAGAAATGTTGCAGAACTATTGGTTCAGATAGGGAAGGTTGGGACCAGAATTTAGGATTGACTCTAGTCTCTCCCAAGCTTTACCTAAAGATTCATCCTCTAATTGTTTAAACCTCAAGACTTCTAAATGAAGCTTGACAACCTTCGGACTGGGTAAAATTGTAGGCAAAATTCAGATTGTAAGGCTTCCCAATCCCCTTGGAAACTATTGATGAGAAGCTTATACCAATGCTTGGCTTCTCCCCTCAAAGAGTAAGGAAAGAGCTTCCACTTAAGGGTTTCATCATTCATACCCTTTAAATGTAGGCTAGCACAAGCTCAGTCAAAATCACTCAAATGAGAATAAGGATTCTCATATTCGCTTCGAAGAAAAGATTTTTCTGAACTAATTGGATAAGATCGGGCCGTATCTCATAAAGCGAAGAAGATAAGATAGGTCTATTTGATTCAGGTGGCCTAAGGTACAACTCGAAGGTGCTCCAAATTGATATAAATATTTTTTGTGACATTTTTCTTTTTATATAAAACAAGAAATAAAAGCAATCAATGAAAACTAAGTAAATGATAGAGAAATAAGTACTGAAAATAAATGCAGAAAGTAAATACTAAAAAAAGTAAATGCAAACAAATAATAAAAAGATAAATGATAACTATATGATACAAGATTAAGGTAATACTCTAAGTTACTATCCAAAGCAAAACTACGTTCCTAAGACAGCGGTGCCTTAAATGCTTGTTGGTATAAATTATATGCACATAATGTCATTGTAAAATTATCCGCAAGCACACGGATAGAAATACCATTGTAGCACTTCACCAAAAGATGAACTCCGGGTTTTAAAATATCGAACCCAAAGGAACAAGTAGGTGAATATAACTAGCATTTACCCAATCCCACTTCACAATCAAAGTACTTAAGAAACTAGCTAGAATTAGGAG
This sequence comes from Hyparrhenia diplandra, assembly GCA_015847255.1. Lineage (NCBI taxonomy): Eukaryota > Viridiplantae > Streptophyta > Magnoliopsida > Poales > Poaceae > Hyparrhenia > Hyparrhenia diplandra. The sequence continues at coordinate 198,075 of JADLZK010010540.1, forward strand.
ATAACACTGACTTCTTGTACTAATCTCTATAAACCCCAGTCTATTTATTCTATCATGGATGCTAATTCTTAATAAAGCAAGGCAAAATCACTCTACTAAGAATGCAGACAAAGCCTACCGTTTCTTCTTGGTGGGAAGTGGGCTCTGAGAGGATTCAATAAAGCTATAAAGTCACCTTTATGATACTACCACTGATTCCCAACCAATCAAGGGGGCATTCACAGATAACTCTAGTCTAAACACCGCTTACACTAGAAACTATCCCTCTAATCAAGAGCAACCAAGATTAAAGTACTCTAAATGAGTTGCAAACTTGAAGAATAGAATAAACCAAAACTTACTTTAATTATGAAGTCGAAAACCGAGATAATCTCTGAATACACTCCTCCTCTTGCGAAGAGAATGATCCTTGAATATAAGAGAGAAGATCCAACAGGTAGGAACTCGTCCAGAAGCACTCCTCACTAATCTCTCTATTTCTAATAAACTTGATTGCTAATCAAGATCCTTTGTAGCTAATCTGAAGTGGCTATGCTCTAATCATAGGATCTTGATTTTCTCTAAACCTAGACTTCTCGGAGAGAACTCTGAAGAAGGAATTACGTCTATCACTAATGAATTAGGGTTTTGGGGGTAGCCACGCCCCTTCTTTATAGGCCCATAGGATGAATCTCGGCCCTCGGATCAAACCGACTTGATTGGGCCGGACTAGATCAACTCCATAGGTCGGTTGTAGGAAGGTTCGAGAAAGGTTGACATGTGGCGTGCTCGGGGGGTGCCGCGACACCCTCCCTCCGTGCCGGCCGCCCCACCTAGAAGTGGGTGGGCCCGACCTTGGCGAGGTGTCCTCTCTTCTCATTTTGACCACAGGAATTTACTCCAATCGCCTACGATTTTTGTCCTTTTATTCCGTTTCTCTATTTTCACTCTTTTCGCTCTGTTTCCATTTGTTTCCTAGAGTTCTCACAAGAAAAGCGAGTGTGCACCAAAACTCGTGGAATTCATTAGTAATAATAATATTTTAGTAGCATTCATCAGGTGTTTAAGAGCTTTCCATATATATAAGAGTGGTCAATAACTACCATCAACAGCCACCAACAAACTTCGAGGGCAAGGCAACCCCGTGTCAGGGACCGACCATGCCCAGCGTGGTGCCAGGCCCATGAATCCCACCACTGGCCCTAACACCGCTCTCTTGTCACGTCGGTGACATCGACTTTCGACCCATCGGGGCTTTGCGGCACGCCCGCGGCGGTCTCATTACTCCGTTAGCTGCTGGCGAGCTAGGCACATGCCACTTCACGATGCGCCCCATCAAGGGCCCACGGCGGCCATGAAGGGCGATTCCCAGCACCATCACGGGACACTACGGCGAGCCTCGGAAGGCGAAGCAACCCCGGCAGCCGGGGGGAGCGCGAGCACAAGCCTCGGAAGCACGCCAAGCGACTCGCAGCGACCCACTCCAAGACAAGGAATCATCATGATTCACCCCTGTAACGCACGTGGGCCGGTGATAGACAGACAGAGCATGACAATATCACTATGTAACGGGTCCCTTCCCTTGAATTATAAAAGGGGAGAGCCGACTCATAGAAAGGAAAAAAAAAAAAAGAGAGGAGAGAGAGAGGGACTCACACATATGCACACACACTAAAGATTGAGAGTGTCTCCCCTTGTTCCCACCTCCTTAGGACAGGGAAGCTCCTTTGTTCTTCTTCCACCTCTAGCTCACAAGAGACTTGGAGCTACGGCTCCTCTCACCCACTTGTAACCCCCTACTTTAGCGTTCGGTGCGGGTTAACACGAGGGAGATCACCACTCTTTGGATGTAGGGCACCCATGCCCGAACTAGGATAAACCCCTGTGTCACCCTTTGTTTTTGTTTCCCTTGTGTTCTTCCCCGCACAACCACCTGAAGCCGAGGCACGCAAACAATTTTACTAGTGGGGCCCTTGAGACCCCACGGTTCTCAAAACACCGGCGATTGGGGCTTGGTCGGGGTTGCTACGTGACAATCTTGTCTCCTCATCGCGTTTTAGGTGGTTAGTTTCAGTTCTCCAACTAGAAGCCCTCTGGCGACGATCCGGGGACTCGGCGACGGAGCCGCACCGCGGCTCTTCCTAAGCCAAGCGGCGGTGAAAAGCGGTTGGCGCTCCTTCTACATGCGGGTTGCGGTAGCGGCGGTAAAGGAATCTCGCGAGGGTAAGCGGGGAAGGCTCGCCCGGCAAGGGCGGGGTGCTGTCCTCTAAAACTACAAACCGGCGGCGGCGAACAGCCTGTCGCGTGCTTTAAGCCGCACCTTCAGGCCGACGCATCTTGGCGACAACCGACGAAGGCGACCACGCACCCTTTTCCAAGGGATGCCATATGGCGCCCGGTATCGAGAGTTAGCCGGCGGGATTCGGCCCCAAGGCAACAATGCCCCGTGCATGGCCGGCGCCCGCTTTGGCGGCTGCATTAGGAATCCGGGGGAACACGCCATTGATCGCGTGCCCCCGTGCCGCCTACAAGGGTGAGCCAGCGGGAGCAGCAGCGAGCTCCCACGCGCCACCACTCACGTGGCCATGATGTCCTCTCGACGGACTACATCCTCCTCGGTGAGGAATGGGAGAAAGCGGGCATCCTACGCGGAAGAAGCGATGACACATATCCTTTGTCAATTATGTTTTCGCACCTCGGTGCAAAAGGTCTATGCTTGGCGAACACATACGACCTCGCAAATTACCGCATGGCTCTTGACGAGGGCAACCCCCGAGAGTCATGCACGGGTTTCAGATCTGGCGGCCCATCGAAGGTTCGACGACCACTCCAACGCCCGAGTAAGGGATGAGGCACGAAGAGGGACACACTAGTGGTCAACACCCTCGTGCTCAGGCGCCAAGGGCCCCTTAGCCTTGTATTCGAGTCCGGTGCGATGTCTACATACTACAGGGTTTATTCAAAAAGGCTCGAAGCCCTCGGGAGGTGTCCAATCCACACCGAGAACCGCCGATATGACAACCCGAATCTAATGAAATCGGACACTAGCACCTCCACCGGCTCCCCAACGAGCGGGGCGGGGATTTCACTTGAATCTACCCGCTTGCAACTCACCGGATGCCTCAGATCGTCCCGGCAAAGGGAAATCAACGAGAACATCCAACCCTCCTTCCTTGTGAAAAGGATGCCGAGGGGCTTAACCCAAAATAACCCCCAGGGACGCCAAGGCCCGAAAAAGAGTTCTCTTCCTTGCGGATAAGGAGCTCGGGACGGACTGAGGCGGATGAGGCAGGGGATAACGCTGATGCATTCGGCTCCTTCTCTCCTCGCCCAAAAGGGATCCTCTAAGGTAAAGCATTCTAAAGGCTGAGTCAATATTACACCGCAGCGTGCTAACCACGCCGCGCATAGCACCGAGCCAGCCCACCGCGGACGGGCGCTCGCCTCGACTGAGGGCTGGGACCACCATCCACACTGGAAGGTGACCGTCATGTGATATAGGAACAAGAAGCAGCGGTATGGTTAAAGCGGAGACCCCGTCTAACCGGTATCACCTTGAGTTTCGGGTCCAATTGGCGGACCCGGACTTAGCCAAGCATCACTCCAAGCCTCGGGTCGGTTTGGGTGGACCCAGGCGTGTGATACATCCTAGGGACCTCAGGTGCGATTCAGCCCGGACCTAGGCTCCATCGATTACCACGCCAAGCCACGAGACCTAATTCATCTCGGTCCCGGGCTCGGCGAACAAAGGCCAAGCCGCGAGTTTGGCGTTGCCTCGGACCGGGGCAAGGCCGTCAACTCATAATCGCCCGACCTACTTTGGCTCGGAACCGATCAATGGAGCAGGGTTTTACGTGGGCGAGGTAGGCAACTAAAGTCTAGGGCCTGGCTTCATCAGCGGGCCTAGTCCTAACGTCATGTTACGCCCGCGGGTCGAGGAGTCGGGGCGGACCCTCGCTCGCGCTATGAGAATAAGCTAAGCCTCGGGTCCGGCATTCTAGAACCGAGGCTCGACCATCCGGCCAATCCGGCCCACCTCGGCTCGAAACGCCAATGGAGCCGGGGGTTTATAGCGTGCCGAAGGAAGGTGCTAGAGTCTCGACCTCGAATTTCGCCCGGGCCTAGACTTCGTTAATGGTTCAACCTCGGGACGATTTGGGCGGACCCGAGGCTGGACGGTGGAAGGTTAGACCTCAGTCTGATTTTGTCCAGACCTAGGCCTCACCGACCGTTTCCCTTCAAAACACCTTGGCTCGAGCCCACAGAAAGAATGCGGGGTTTTGACGGACCAAGGCGGCGAGGGAAACTCATATCCGGGATCTACAAATATGCCCGTGGGATGATAAGCGTCCAAAAGCGACAAAGATCCAACAAACCCGGGCTCTCGGGTAGGAACGAGGCCCGACACCTCTTCACACAAAGGGGATATTCTCCACTCTCTCGGCTCGGCTTGAAGGCCTGCCGGTAAAGGGCTGAGCCTTAAGGGTTCTCGACAACCTATGCGGCGGCGCTAGGGTGGCTAGTAAGACCTCGACTAAGGCTTGGCAGCCTAGGAGAGACTCGGTCTCGGCCCGCGGAGGCTCGGGGCTGCGGACATAGCAAGAGGCCCCGCCTCGCGCCAGGACCCAAGGGGAATCGAGGAGACCAAAGCGGGACGGCCGGAGGAGCTAGCGTGAAACCCACCTAGGGCTAACGTGGTGGAGGAAGACCCTTGCGGCGTGACTAGGAGATGGGCTGATTCGAGCCCATACACCATGCTGCCTAAAAGCTGTGTGGCGGGCCACAAACCTCGAAATCCTACCTAAGGCCCGTGAAAGGCCCTTTGACCCCCACACGAGGGGCTGAGAAAAGGCCAAGGCCTGATTTTCAACATGGATCGCAGGCTCTTGCCAGGCTCGGCACCCGGCCGGCGCCCGCCCCTCGAAAGGGCAGCACGAAGCAAAAAATGTCGAGAACGACGGTGATCCGTTCTCGGTAGGAAAAGAATGATTAAAGACAAGCACTTTAGGAAGCTAGCTTCTGTTAATCATGATGCAATGGGGGTGGTTTCATTAACAGAGGCTAGGATCTTATGGGTGCGCCTATGTTATAATACTGATTAATAGAGATGGACACCTTAAGTTGAATGCTTCTATTATTATTAATGTATTAACGAACATGTGCCTTGTATCGATCTTTTTTTCTTCTTTTTTGGCTGTGTGCTTTGGCAGAAGCCGGGAAGACAATTCACTCTTATTGTATCTTCTCGATGTAATGACAGTGAATTAATAAAATTCTTCCTTTATCAAAAAAAAATGTTAACTGCTGTTACTAATGGAGCATTATTAGAGATGGGACTTTTCCCTAGGTGTCCCTCTCCATTAGCACAGGCGGCGCTAATTTGTGCAGGCCTCTCTCTTAATCATCAGTCCTATCCCCCTAAATCCTTTTTTTGTAGCAACAACCAACTTCACAGAGATTATCATTATTATACAGGGTATTTGGAATGGCTTCATCTTTATTTTTATAACAAGTAGCCAAGGTGTCCAAATGTTCTAGTAGTATGTGTTAAGTGAAATCTTCATACACTACACAAAAAGGCTAACAATGTTTCTATTTTCATTAGATAGTCGTATTAGACTTTGGAGATTCCTTCTATTGTATAGTTCTATGAGACATTGGCGATTCCTTCCTTTGTGTGTTCAACAAGTGTGATCATACAATTAAACATGCTTATTACACAAACAAGGACATAAACATACAATTCGTACATCGTAATCATCAGTTTTCCAGCATTCTCATAGGTAGCATCCGTCTTTTGTAACTCACCTCCACTTTCCCTCTAGGTCCTGGGATAACCTTTAGCCAGTCGGTCTCGGGGAATGGTGACAACAGCTTGAGCTCAAAATTCCTTAGCAAATGGCTCCATATCACCTTGACTTGCATATAGGCATAAGCTTCACCAGGGCAAGCACGTCTTCCACTACCGAACACGTTGTAAGCGAACTTGCCACCAACTCTGTCTTCCTCCCTTCCATGACTAAACCGGTGTGGGTCATACACATCAGGGTTTTTGTAAATGTGAGGAATGTTATGGTTTATCACAAGAGGGCTTGCTATGGTATGTCCTCTTGGAATTTCATAATGGTAGCCTTCTCTGCTCCGCACGGTGAAGTTCTTGTGCACCTTGCGAAGTAATAATGGTGCTGGAGGATGCATCCGTAGTGCCTCCTTGATGCAATTGTGTAGGAATCTCATCTCTAGAAGGGTATCGTAGTCTACGTTGTCCCCATGGTTCTTGAAGATTTGCTGTTGCTCCTCAAGAGCTGCCTCCAGGCACTCAGTGTGGCTTAGAAGGCGAGCTCCAGCCCACGTGCTGGTGGTCGAGCTTGTGTGCTTCCCAGCAAACAGGATGGCAATTATGAGCCCAGTAACCTCAGCTTCAGTCGTGGGGCGGCCGTCCTTGTATTTGGAGTCCATCAGGTTCTGCAGAACATCCTCCTCGACTTGGTTGGAGCTCCTACGTGATGGAACAATCTCAGCTAAAATGTTTGCGAGCCTAGCACGCGCCCTGTCGCGGCGTCGAGTTATCGGCGTTGGGGCATATGGAAACAACAAGCTGCTCAGGTGCAAGCTGTTTTCTATTAGTTCATGGAATGCAGAGAAAACCTTGTCGAACATCTTATCCCGAACCTCTTTCCCTAGTAGGCAACGGGCTGAGATCAACATGAGTAACTGCTCCAGCTCTTGCTTTAGATCAACCATACCTTCCTGTCCCCATTTTGCAAAAGTATTTCTGTGTACAAATGCATCATCGTCACAAACAGAGCAACAAACATGTAATCTTCGTGACAACAAAAACTTGTTATAACACTAAACTAATTTTTATTGCTTCCAAATGATTTTTTATAACCTGAAAATTATCTTTAAAAACTGAAAATAGATTTTTAGAGGCGGTTGTTTGAAGGAAATTGTCTCTGGAAAACAATTTTTATGGATGGTTTTAAAAGCACCTCTGAAAATCACTTATTTTTCACAACCGTTGGTATATAGTGGCGGTTTTTAAACCATCTTTGAAGATCATTTTTTACCGAGACTAACCATCCTTTTTGTACTAGTGTTGATATGATGACATGGTCTTCAGTATTAGCTATGTTCACTACATATTTATTTTCTTAAAAAAAAATCTATTCTATAGATTAATGGTGATGTTATTGCATTACTTTTCAAGAAAAATCTATGATTTGATAATCTTGTTTCCAAACTAAACATTTGAAAAGGTATCTCTATGAAAATTTGGGGAACTGAAATGCTTAATATGGTATATCTTCTCTTTGTGACTACAGGAAACAACAAAATTACGAAAAATGATAGTGATATGAAACCACCCACTTGATAGTGATATGAAACCACACTCATATTTAGACCGCACACATACTATTGAGTAGTACAGGTAGACAAAGACACAGGAGATTATCAATGCTTACACTAAATAGTTTATTAGAATATGCTCATGCATGCAGCATATAATGGAAAGTCGAAATAAGGATAAGTAGTTAAAGATTACTCTCTACATCCTGAAATGCAAGGTGTACTTGGAATTATTTAATATAACATGTATTGTCCTTAAAATGTGATTACCATATTTGAGTTGTGGAGTTATTGTTACCTTGAATAACTTATAGTTTAGGATAAATTTTGGATACCTTATAAATGGTGGATGGAGTATTGATAAATGTTGACAATATTATTATAAATTTTTTCGTAAATGAACTTATCTTTCAAAAAAAGGAAAATGTTTCACCAAGAGTACGTACAATCGAAATTAAGTCATATGTCATACTTTTCCAATTAACAAAAATGCAGCTATGGAAGTCTGACTTTCGTCGTCCCCAATAACACTGGATATGTTTTTTCTTACAGACAATGGAAGAAAGAAACGCAACAGGGTATCCACTTGCATGAGAAAAAAACTCCAAAAATGAGTTCAAATCACATGGTAGCTATTTTGATTATTGCTTTGACAACAAAACTCTCAGCTATTTCATTATTTGTTCTTGCTCAGTTGCTCTTACTATGACTTTTCTAGATAATAATGTATATATAACTATATCTTGTTAATTGCATTAATTTTCTCACAAGACATCACACGTGTGTGTGTGTGTGTGTGTGTGTGTGTGTGTGTGTGTGTGTGTGTGTGTGTGTGTGTGTGTGAGAGAGAGAGAGAGAGAGATGTTATGACACTTACTTCCACTTCGTCAAGTATGGGAGCAACATGGCACCTGACCTTAGCCGGTTTTAGCACATGAAGAAAGAAGCTATTCTGCTCAGTTCGGATGGCGATATCCACAGCATAGCCCATATCTTTGCCAAACATGGGCACAGTGAACTCAAAGATGTTACCAAGACTGATCTCGGACTCCAACCCCTGGTAAAAATGAGCCGAGACCTCCGACCCAACTAGGAATGTTGTTTTCATTCGAAGAAACTTACTGTGAACACACTTCCGAACTTTGTGTATTGCTCATGAAGCATGGCTCGAAAACCCTTAGTAAGAAGTGTGTGTAAAAGTGGAACGATTGAACTGCCGGTAACCACAGGGGGACGAGGCAGGGTATAGTGTGATGCCGGATCAGCTGTTATTATTCTTCCCCATGCAACCTTGGTGATTACTGCTGCAATGAAAAACAAGTGCAATGGAGGATGACAATGCACTACTATTTATCATGTCCATGCTGTTATACAGATGGGTTTTGCTAAAGGTACTCCCGTTACCTCTTAGGAGGTAAGACTTCAAATAAATCTGAGCCATTAAATTTTAAGAGAGAGAAATAATTAATTTTATGAAAAGTTAAGCAATAAAGCGGTTTTTTTGGTTACCACCAAGAAATGCGTACTACATGTGCATGTATCCATGCAGTTTCTTTCCTTGTGGCTGCAACCGACACCAAGACGTGCACATTTCTTGGAGATTTACTTTTTGATGAAGAAGAAATAAAGTTGAGTTCATGTGCCATAACTATTAGTTACAAACTTTATTTTTGGCTGACTCGCTTTCCTAATTTTGTACTATCACATGTCATGTTACGAAAGTTAGATAGGTTCTGTAGATTTTTTTCTTTGCACTAACATGTTATAGTGATACCAATCATGTCACGTTAAAAAAACCAGCACCATGCCGTACTAATTTCAGGCTAAAATCATGTTCTGAATGTCACGTTAGAAAATAGTGGCATGTAACGGCAGATCTAATTGAGGAAAGATATTTGTATTTTTCATATTTTCTTAATTAAAATTTAAGAAATATATTACTTCCTAAGAGGTAATAGTCATTCAGATCTAATAAAATTGACGGTCCACATTTATTTGGGAGTACTGTAGCAAAGCCCTATACAGATTTAGAACCTGCAGAAAACCAAGTAGTCTGGTTAGAGAGAGTATGCAAGGACTAAAGTTTAAGAGGTGTCACATCGGATGTCACATGGGGTCTTAGCTTAATAGTTATGTCAGACAAACTCACAGTTCAACTTTGGTTGTGGGAGACGTCGCCTGATCACTCTGATGGTGTTGCTCGATGGATGCTTGGTGGAACAATTGAACTGGAAAAGCTTCTTTCTTTGAGATCATGGGAGAACCAAAGGGTAATTGGGATTGCAGGGGATGATAATGTGATGTTTGTGTCGACAAATAGAGGTATCTTCATGGTTGATCTTGAGTCAATGCAGTTTGAAAAGATTTTCGAAACCAGCATTGTTACCAATTGGTGTATCCATCCATTCAAGAATCGATATGCTCAAGGTAATTGCATGAATTTAAATTGCAAGTATACCAAAAGCTTTGTTCTTTTTTCCTATAATTGTTCTGATGAATACTGCAAGTCCTTTTCTATTGTTTTCATACTATTCATTTTCTCTATATAAGTCTTGGTATGACTATGTGAGTCTAAAATCTTGAACCGTGACTTGCTCTATCCTTACCTGGTGAAATAATGAAGACATTGCCACATATTGAATAGCCTTGCTTAATTTCTTTTTAGTGATGAGTTCAATCTAACCAGAAATAGAATGAACCTATTTTTTAATCTTTATCAGGATAACGTGTTAGGATTAACATGTAACACCCACTTGTATTGCATGTTTTTATGCATTTTATCCAACTATATGGTGTAAAATAAGCTCAGTTAAAAAAATGATTATGCATGATATGTCTTTTACTTATAAGTATGAATCATGTTTCTAATTATTACTACTGTTCTGTGATGATAATGGGATATAATGACATGCTGGTATATGTCAACTGTTATTTGATTCTAAAATCTTAGTTGCTCAACATTTAAGCATTCATCACATATTTGATCATTTTGGATTGGCATTTCCTGAGAGCTATAAATAAATTGCATGCAATTGTCATCTGAGCGATACAACCAATAACTGTTTGTCTGTTACGTGGTATTGCTTACATAATGCCCTCACGTAGCTGATAATTTTCCCTTCATTTGTCAGATTAAATCAAATAGGGTTGGACAGACCGACAAAGAGTCAGTTAAAACTTAAAACACAGGAGAACTGTGTGTCAGATTGTTAAATAAAATCGGGTTTGTTTGGTTGTGCTTGCTATAACAACACTGTGGTTGCTGCTGCAGCAGCAGCTGTAGGAAAAGCTGAAGCAAGCAGGCGGGATAGAGATCACAGTAGAATTGGTGATTTAGGAGTAGGTTCAAATTACAATTTTCTCCACACCTCCCTACTCAATTCATTCTACATATACATACTCAGACATGCACGCTGCTCGATTAGTTCCGTCTCAATATTTGACCTAGTTTGAACCCAGATAGTTAGTGTTAGGTAGGTCACTGGCATGCCTTTGGTTACTTTTTACCCCTCAGTTGCCTTTTCTCCCAGGCTTATGGTCATCGTGTGGTTGTGGCTGCAGTAGTTACTAATACAAGCACTGCCATGATAAAAGTTCTAACATCAGTGGTCTCACAATCTTGACAGCCTTGGGGACATTCTTGAGTTACATGAGAAATTCCTCGAAGTTTCAGTTTGGTAGAACCTAAACATTACTACAATTTCAAAATTCATTTTCTCTATGAGTCTTGACATGATCATATGAGTATACATTATTATTAAACAATACTGGATAATTGAATCCTCGTAAATATTTCTCCCTTTTTTTTTTTTTCGAACACGTCTTGGCGTGTCTTTTTCATTAAGAGAAGAAGCCAAGACCGGCTGAACAAACAATACAACACGCGACACGACACAACACAACACGACACAACACGACACAACACAACACAACCACGGAGGAAGTGGCCACAACAACAACAACTGCTAAAAGCAAGAAGAAGAGGAGCCCACCACCGAGCCACACAACACAACACGCCAGGTAAATGCAGCATCGCTAGGCCAAGACTTGGCAGACGCCGACTGAACGGAGTGGAAGTCCCGGCCGCCCGAAATCCACACGGTGAGCATCAAGGGGCGTCACACACTCGGCAGACCGCCCGGGGTGGACCCTAGTGCGGCGTCGGTGGCCACGCCATGCAACGGCGACGGCGACAATGATGGCGTCATCCCCCGAGACAACTCAAGCCGGTGTGGCGTCGGTGGCCCCACGGCCAAGCAAACGGCGGCGGCGACAACAATGGCGTCGACATCCAAAGCGGGACAGGCCGGGATGACGGTGGAGTGCGAAGGTGCACAACGCCGGCTCGTTAAGCGGTTGCAACATCGCACCGCCAAGCCCGGGGGCGCCAAAGAAAGAATGCGGTGGAAGATCCGGTCGTCGAATGCGGCGTCGGTGGTCCGCGACCGCACAATGGCGGCGACGGGCGGCGTCGTGAACCTCGAGCAAGGTGGGCTAGAGCGGCGGTGGAGGCGGCGACTCGGCGCCAAACACAGGAAGGGCCGCGAGGCGACATTGAAGATTGGGCGGAAGGCGCAAGGCGGCGAGGAGCTCGATGGGTTCCGCGAGCCTTTAAGAAGGGGATGGCGCCAGCGGGCGCCCGGCTGCGTTGAGAGCACCCACTAGAACTTTCGTTCCCCGGCCACGGCGGCGGCGGCGGCACGGGCGAAAGGGCGGCGCCTTCAGCAAGGTAATGGCGGAGCGCCACCGTCGTCGGCCCAAGGCAAGGCTTGGGAGAGGAGGGTTTTCACCCCAGCTCCGTCATCATTGCTGCCACCCCGGCACCCACCATCGCGCCCGACGGCCGAAAAAGGACCGTCAGCGCCAAAGGAAATTAAGCCTCGAACCCTGGGAAGGTGGTGGGCGCGATCACATCCACGCCCAGGGCGGCATGGTGGCGCGGGCCTCGCCTCTGCGCCGCCACAGCCAAAAAACGCCGCCGCCGCAGCCAGCGGCCGGCGGGGGCGGGGTTGGGGTCACCCGCGCTGGGGCTGTCTTGGTGGCACACCCGTGCCCGGGGGAGGAAGGCGCCCGCTACTGCACCTTGGAGCGCGCCGTCGCGCGGCGGTGACGCGAGGCCCGCCGCGCCCGGGGCCTGAAGCCACCAACCACGCCGGAGATGGCCTCGCCCCACCACCAATCGCGCCGGTGGGGGGCGGGTGCCGGCGCCCTCCGTGGCAGCCTCGCGGGATGAGGAGGGGAGGTGGGTTGGGGCACAAGGGCCGCGGGCGCCACCAACCCTAGGTCGGCGGCTTCCGGACGCCGCCCGTAGACTGCAGCCGTCGGGGCGGATCCGCCTTGAGCATGCCGGATCCGGCTGGCGGGAGGAGCCGGCCGCCGCCGGTCGGTCGCCGTTGCCGGTGCTGGTGGGAGGGGAGGGGGGAGCTGGGGAGGAGAGGAGAAGGGAGGGAGAGCTGCGCTTCGGGAGCCTTGTTGAGCCCCCTGCTGGCCGCCACCGCCGGCGAGGAGCGGCGCGCGGTGGCGGACGAGGCCGGGCTGGAGTGGAGGGAGGGGCCTGGCGGCGGCGGGCTGGGGCCTCGGGTCGCCCCCTGCAGGGAGACGACGGGGAGGGGAGGGAGCGCGTCCGTTTTTCTTCTCCCTTTTTTTCTGGAGGCAGTTCTCCTTCAGACTGATTGTAACGGCATCTCTGTTCTTTTATGTGCAGGTACCATGTTGGCAAACTGCAGTTTGGGATCAATATCTATTTTATGACCAAGTGTTGCCTTGATATTAAATTGAATCTGGAAATGATGTGGTAGCTTCTGTTCGCCTTGTTGTTTAGATATAGCTTTAAGCTTAATGCCTAGCGAGGACAGTTGTTGTGGTTGGTCCATGTCTGTCTGCTCAACATTTGTGAACTTGGTGGCTCTTAGAGGTATCATCTGCAAAGTTATCGCTTTTATTATGTGTGAGTATGTTATCAGTATCAGGATGGATGTCAGAATATAGGAGGTGTCATCTGCAAAGTTATCGCTTTATTTATGGTGCACTGCCGTTGGTAATGCGTTCAGACTTCAGACTGATTGTGTTCGGATAAAACCTTGTTTGGAACCGCATATATGACAATCTGCTTTTATTACAATCGATTGTATTCTGAACTTTGGAAGTCCAGCATTTTAAAGTTGTCCCTTTTACATATTACTAGCAAGCATGCCCGTGTGTTGCAACGGATGAAAAAACTATCAATTTTTTATAGCAATCGATGATGCGAAAATGGTACCTATCTATTTTTTTTCCCTTTTTCATGTTCATGCTTGTTGTTTATGATTCTTTTATAAGGAACAAATATTTTCACTGCCACATTATTCGTGGAGGTTTTGATTGGAAATAAAACATGTCGTTTGTTGGCCCTTGGATTTCTTTTTGTTTAACATAAATAAAGGTTTATAAGCTTCGTGGAAACCATTTTAATTATGCAATTTGAAAAACAACAGGCTCGTGTTCCCTTCTGATCCGTTTGTGTGCATTTGGACACGGAAAGGAGTATGTTTCATGAATATTATATGTTTCATGATATTAAAAAGGATCAGAGAAATTTATTTGGAATAGGATTAGGAGGTATAGATAGAAAAGGGCTCTATCGCTTTTAGTGAAGGGCAAGGGAGCTTTAGTTAGAATCGCACTTACATTCATGGAGTTATAGAGTTAGTTAAAGTAGAACTGGATGAGAAAATGGATGCATGTCCGAAATTTTGCCTTTTTATTAATAGATATAGATATAGATACATCTCTGATTTTGCGTTTGGAATTCCTACGTTCCCAAGGGACCAACTTCAAATTCGTTTTTGTTAAAAGAAAGAGAAAAAAATAACCCTTGCACTGTCATGACCCAAGAAATAGGGCCCGGAAGGACAGGCCCGCCAGCCCGAGGGGCACCGGCACCGCCCCTGGGCGCTACAAGGCCGCCGCCGCCGCCTCCTCCCTCCTCCTTCCGCGGATTCTTCGGCAATTAATTCGGGAATAAAGGAGGAAATTATCTAGGATTATCTTAGGCTTTTTGGTGTGCAAGGGAATATTCCATCTATAAGGAAGGCCCTTATTAGGAAAATAAATAGGATATGCTTGTAAAAGGTATTCCAATCTATAAGGAAACCTTTAGAGAGATTGCTTGAGATACAAGTCCCACTAGCCGGGCTATAAAAGTAAGGGGTGCATAATCTTTCGGGGTAACAAGTAAATAAAGAAAATTTATCCCAATCTCCTCCTCTCTCACGCCCCGCCTTGTGCCGCCGCCACCACCGCCAGACGCGCCGCCCCCCACGCCCGGCCCGCGCCGCCGCCACCGCCCGGCGGCAGCGCCGCCCAGCGCCGCCCCCTCCTTCCCTCCAACGATCGTCAATCGGGTGTCGGTTCCGGCCCAATCTAGCTGGGTTCGGCGGCTGGTATCCGGAGACCACTACGATCCACCCACCACCATGGACGCCGAGGCGAATAAGCTCCTAAAGAACTTGGGGGACCGGTTCGCGGGATTCACCACCAAGATCGACACGCTCGCCGAGCAAGTTGCTATCCTATCGGGCAGCGATCCGGCGGCGATGAAGTGTCAAGCACGGCTACGAGGAGGCTAATCGGCCATGAAGTATTTGTTGGAGACAACAGCCACGACTTCATCAAGAAAAGGGACTGATGGCAAGCGGGAACCGGGGCGATCAAGTCACGGCGGCCCGATGCGGAGAGCTTGATGAAGGGCAACCTAGGGCGAAGCCGGACCAGCGAGCGCGCCGCCCCCCCACCCCGGTGGACACCTTCCGAGCCTCACTCCTCGCTTGCACAAGGTGTCCTTCCGACATATGATGGCAAGGAGGATCTCTCCCATGGATCAACCGCTGCGAGCAATTCTTGAGGGGACAAGGTACGCCGACCCGCTGAGCAAGTTTGGTACGCCTCCTATCATCTCGCGGGAGGAGCACGGCCCGGTGGTACATGAGGCTATCCGGGAGAAACGGTGGCGATTGGGCAAGCCGCCCGATGCGTCAACGGCGCCGGCCCGGTTACCGCGGCCGGAATGCGCTAAGCGGCGGCATCGGCGAGGAAGACAGGCACCGTCGATGAGTACGGACGGGGCGGTTCTGGCGCCGTGGCGCGTGCGAGCCACCTCAGCGACAAGCAACGGTGAACATCTACGGCGGATTGGGTGAGCCGCTCAAGACGGACGTCGAGATGCGAGGACCCCAAGGACATGGAGGCAGCCATGTCTCTCGCCCGGCGTACGGCGGCGCGGCGATCCTCTACAACTCCGGCAAGCCACCGGCAGCGGGGCAAGGCGCCCGGCACCCTCACCTGACGGCCGCCCCCGGGCGCCCTCGGCTGCGGCCGCGCCGACTTCGGCCGTTCAAGCGGGCGACACGGAGGAGATGGCGGGCGGCTTAAAGGCGAGCCTCTGCTTCAAGCGTGACGAGCCGTTCACAGCGGTCACAAGTGCAAAGCACCTCGCCGACATCACGGTCTTCACGCGACTACAGCGGCGTGCGGGAGGGCGTTCCACTAGTGGGCGTCAAAGTGGAGAGAGCTTGACACGAGGGGTTCTCTTCGGGGACCCGACTCCCGTGCGTGGTGCTCATTCTTTATATCTCGTCGGCATCATCTCGGGAGCGGGTGTCAACATCGTCGTCGACTTCGAGAGCAGCGCACAACTACATCGATCCCGTGTGGTGACCACGGCAGGCCTCGGACTCGGCCGGTGTGTGTGGTGATCTGCGGCACCGGCGCCACCTCGGCGTGTCTTGGGGCTGCCACCTTTGGCGTACCACTCACGCGCCGAGGCCAGCACCCGCCGACATCGGCGCCTCGTCATGCATGTTGGTACTGGCGTCGGCGTCATCCTTGGCGTGCCTTGGTTGGCAAGCTTGGGACGAGTGGCGTTGGACCGCCCGCGCCTGAGCTCGGTACTACCGGCGGCCGCCCGAGCACTTTCACGTCGGCTCCACCTCCCCAGTGGGCGCCCCTGGCCCCGAGGTGCTCGGGACCGTGATCTTCGCCGGCGTCCGGACACTTTCCTCGGCTGGGAAGCGTTCAAGGCATGCGACGCCTTGGATCTCTACGACTGCGTCACGGGGTCTTAAATGCGGCTACGCCCGGCGACACTTTGGAGGACCAGCACTTTGCGCCGCATCGCCCTGGCGTCACTACGGGCGCCCGCTGCTCCCGGCAGGACGATTGAGACAGCCTCCTCCTCTTGACGGCCGTTTCTACCTCCCGGCCGTGACCTTTGCTACGGACCTCTTTGGAGACGCTGCTTTGAGGGGAGGAGTTCGCGGGGCGAACTTCCTTGCCCTGGGCGCATACACGGCGGCACCAACATCCTCGGCACCGACCGCCATCTCTTGGGCGGCATATGGCCTAGGCGCCACCACGTCGGCCCCGCCCAGTGGTCGTCTTCCTCGGCGGCATGGATCGCGGCTTCCTCACCATCGGCAGCGTCCACATCGGCTATGGCGCGAGAGAGGGGACGCACCAGCTCTCTCCCTCCTTGTTCGGCGTCGGCTCCTTCATATGCGGATGCGATGTTAAACTTGGTTGCTACACCCCACACGCGCGACATCACCATGCGGCGCCTTCTTCCGCTCGCCGTCACCGCTCCGCCCGACGGCGCTTCTTGTTCTTGGAGAGCCCGCCTCGCGACATGATGCATCAACACCTTGAGGCGGGAGTTCGCGGAGCTCCTTCTTCTTTGCCGCCGCCCGGGCAGCATCTCGGCCGAGGGCGTGCCATACACCCGGTACATCTACCATGGCTACATCGGGGAACTTTCACTACCTCACGGAGTTTGCTCCAAAGCGAACCGGGGAGAACATGATCCTCGGGGAACCCGGTGCATGGCAAGGCGTACTGCGGTCAAGCTCATCATGCGGGTGCAACAGATCTCCACCAGGTGTGAATGGACTTTCATCCAGGTAGAGGATGCGCGGTTGGAGAAGGGGCGGGGAGATGTCATTACCAAAGAAATAGGACCGAGAAGGACAGGCCCGCCCGGCCGAGGGGCACTAGCGCCGCCCCACAGGGCGGCGCGCGCGCCACCGCCTCCTCCTCCTCCCTTCCGCCGGATTCTTCGGCAATTAATTCGAAAATAAAGGAGGAAATTATCTAGGATTATCTTAGGCTTTTTGGTGTGCAAGAGAATATTCCATATATAAGGAAGGCCCTTATTAGGAAAATAAATAGGATATGCTTGTAAAAGGTATTCCAATCTATAAGGAAACCTTTAGAGAGATTGCTTGAGATACAAGTCCCACTAGCCGGGCTATAAAAGTAAAGGGTCCGTAATCTTTCAGGGTAACAAGCAAATAAAGAAAAATTTATCCCAATCTCCTCCTCTCACGCGCCCCCTGCCGCCGCCCACCGCCACGACGCGCCGCCCGCGCGCAAGACGCCCCCCCCCACGCCGACGCGCGCCGCCGCGCCCGGCGCGGCCGCTGCCGCCCCCTCCTTCCTCCAACGATCGTCAATCGGGTGTCGAGTTCGGCCCAATCTAGCTATCTAGCTGGGTTCGACAAGCACTTACAAATTTTCTCCTCAATTCGTAGTACATGCGCATCCAGATTCCGCACTTTATTTGTCCCCTTCTCTCCAATTCGGGTACTGTGTGTGCCAGTTTAGTCTTGTATTTTAGCATATAGTAAGTAACAGAGTGGTTGTACTCTGCCCTAGGGTTAGCGCTTTATACATCATTTAATGGCTCTGTTGTATGTTATGCATCATGTTTGGTTGAAAATTCTATAATATATTCTTATAGCTTGTTTATTTTGAAATATCCTTTTTGTTGTATGTGTTTTGCTGTGCTGTCCTGGTAGTTATTTTAGTTCACACAAGAGTTTTTGTCAGTGTGTAACAGATCCAAGACTTCAAAATATGGACAAGTTGACTTGTTGACTGTTCACACCTTTAGAGAGAGGTTAGTTAGTTAATAATTTAAAAAGAATTGTCATATAGACAACTGAGCTGAAACTGCACAACACTGCAGAGGATACTTTTGTTAGGCCAACTTTACATTTTAGTTTAACTATTGAGAGTTAAACTTGAGACGGCTTTGTGAAGAAATTGCCTATAGACAACCTCTGGGTATGCACGTAGTATCATAAAGTACAGTAGTGAGCAGCAGTTGCCTAATACAGTTCTCATAAATATTGCTGCATTTTTTGGCATTCCCCTTCAAACAGTTAGCATATTTGTTGATAGTACTCTGTTCTTCTATGTGCAGGTACCGGCTTCGCAAACTGCAGGTTGGTATCCATGTCAACTGATGACTGTGTTATCTAGCTTTTTCCGGATATCAACTCAATGCTCAGCCATCATCACCTTAACCACTGTTAATTAGACTTGCTTATATTTCACTAATTAGGAAAGAATATGAGACCCACCCGCCATCTTCTTTTTTGGGCAGTTTTTGGGGGTTTCTATGGGCACTCGGGCATATGAGCCGAGCACCCGAACTTTGGTCCATGGATATGTCAAGTAGTTTGGTTTCATGTTCTGGTTTTGTTGAGTCTAAACTGTAACCATCAGTCTATATCTAGTTGTCTAGAGACTTGCATGCTTTGTATTATATATGGAAGTGATTTTTTTTTTAACTTGGGGAGTCCCCATTTCCATTCAAGAACGGAAATACAACAGGTTTGTAAAAGTGTTCAGAAGCACTAGAACAAGAAAAAGGCGATTCTAGATAGACTAATAGCCCCTATATAGAAGTCATATGTAAAGGTTTGTTATTTTTGCTCGGCATATTGAATTTGCTTGAGTGTTTGATCACTTTGGATAAATAAACTTTGTTACTCCCTTGGCGCTTGGTTTTACTCCGTTGGTGATGAACTGCCATTCACGTGCCCATCCCATCTTGCGCGCAAGAGAGCAGCGAATTTCTTGAGAACACAAACAGAGCAAGGTCACCAAATACTGAGAAAGCAGAGTATTTCTTGGATCCACTTGCACCTGGTGAATGCTGCCTTACAAAAACGAGCAACTGAAACTTGGGTTTCCCTTTCTTCCTTGCACCACGCTACAAAGTGGACTGCTGCTTTGGTTTTCAATTTCCCACGATCATGAGATCCAGTATTGTGCCCCAGTACTATCGAGATGCAAAGTGCCCCTTTTCACGCTGGCCGCCGGTGCTTTGCACTTTTTTTAGGGTTCTTTGTGTAGTTTGGCAGGAACAAATGTATCCGTATCCTACCAGTGCGTATCTGTATTCGTATGATGGTTTGTACGCTTTCCTTATCTAAATATACAGATACGTTTTATCCAAAAAAAAAAAAAAAAAAAAGGTGCAGCCACCTAGACAGCTATCCTTTTACACTGGTGGTAATAAAAAACGCCTGTGAAAATTGTAAAATTGTTGCAAGTAGAAACAATGTCTATCGTAGTCAATGTTTGTACTCAATATGTTCTTTTACACGAGCTTTAAAAGAAAAACAGGACGACATATGTTGGTAACCTGAATTGTCCAAAGAAGACTGATATTAGCAGTTTTGGAAATACCAACAGAAAATGTTTCCCAAAACGAACCAAGCAAGTTGGGTAATCGTGTTAAACTATCTAAGTAGCTCCCGGGCGATAAGGACACGGCGAGGGCGGGCGCGACCACCTCGGCGACGAGGCGGAGCACCTCATCGGCACGCTCCCTGAACGCGGCGAGGGCGGGCGTGGCTACCTCGCAAGCCTCGCCGACCTGCGACGGAGCTCTGAATCTAGCCTCCGCCTCCGCAGTCCGCCTGCTGCTGCCTCCTCCTCCTGCCGAGCTGGGCCGCTGCAGGCTCACCCTGCGCTCGTGCCATGGTGTTTGTAAAGTATGGCTCGCCCTGCGCTCCTGCCGAGCCGTCACACCTCGTATTCAAACGGAGCAGCAACCCGTGTGGCGCAAATTAAGGGTCCACATATCTTGGTGTTTGTAAAGTATGGTCAACCTGACGCGTCGAGCGTGAGCACCATTTAAAAAAAACGAGCAACTTCAACTTGTGCGTTTTTTTTCGTTCCTTGCATCATCACGCTACAAAGTTGATTCCTTGATTCCTGCATTGGGGTTCCAACTCCCCACGATCATGAGATCTAGTATTATTGCATAGGTACGCCGATCTAGATGCAAAGTGCCCCTTTTCACGCTGACAGCCGGTGCTTTTTGACAACGAGCTAAACAGCTAATTTTGAGAGTAATACGGCCATGTTTGATCTTATAGGCTAAACTTTAGTAAAGAGCCAAAGATGAACCCTTAAAGTTTAGTCCATCGACCAGTTTGAAATAGGGGTTAAAAAAGTAGTCTTTAAGTCTTCACATCACCTTTTTTCGCGACAAGGAAAAATTCCATTAATACTAAAGCAAGTTATTACATCCTCTCATTACAAAAGTAAATCAAACTACTCCAACTCCATTGATGGGAGACATGAAACTTTGGAAAAGCCATAAATTCAACCACCCGGGATCATCATCCCAAACGGATATACCACACGCAAGCTCCGATCTGAACGAACAGGGGCCATCTCACCATCCACCGCCGTCAACCTCATACCCATCACTTTTTGCAAAAGAGGAGTAAACTGCTAAAACTCCACATGCAAACATGATGAATTTGGCGCCGCCGACACGTCATCGAACTCATCATCGCCGCCTTCACCAGATTCGTCATGGAAGAACACAAGTCCACCCGACATCGAGATAGATATCGTTGGAAAACTAAATCTCCCTAGCCCACCGCCATGGCTGCATAGAACCACAGCGGGACAAAGGAAGGGCTGGAGTACCTTATTCTCTATCAACGATGATGTCTTCGTCTTGTCATCACCGCTGAGGAACGACATGCTCGATTGCTCCATCGATGATCTTGGCGACGCCTCACGCCGTGGCCAATCTCTTTGATTGGATCTCAGGAGAAAACTCAAACCTTGAAGACTCGATCTACTAGGAAAAACTAATTAAAAACAATGGATCCCCACTCCCTTCAACCTCCGGGCGTGATGCCGAAGGAGAAGGGAGGGGACAGACGAGAATCGGCGGCGGTGCCCCTCTAAGGTTTGTTGGCGGCGGCAGGGCACACTCTAATCGTGGGAGTAGTTGAACATATATCTTCACATCACCTTTTAACCCTCTTTTTAGGCTACCTTCAAGGGGCGAATGCGCTAATGAATGGCTAAAAGAGTTTTTTTGGCGACTTGGAAGGGCTAAATGAGATTACACTGCCCCCCCGAGCCTTCCTTTTTGGCCTCAAGCGCTAAAAGGGGCTAATCTTTAACCTCTTGGATTCAAACAGACAATAGATGGATACAAAATAGTTATTAGTAGTAGACGAATCCCAACAAAGCCTGGGGACCAAACAGGTTCTTATTGATTCTTTTTTCCCTGCGCGTACGCTGCGTACGTGTAGATTCTTTATTGTCGACCATCGATCGCTGTGCATAGCAGTGTAGTTAGCAAGGAAACCTCCTCTTGTGCCTTGCCAACCTTATCTGGCCAAGAAGGCGCAGCCGCCTAGCCAGCTATCCTTCTTCCCATCTCACACTCGGACTCCACATCTGAGGGAGCTCCCAACATGGATCCGGTGACCATCACCGCCGTAGGGTGGAGCATCAAGATCCTAGGTTGGATCATCTCCCCAATCATGTCCAAGCTCGTCAGCAAAGGCTGGTCCTACCTCCAGGATGTCACTGGTTCGATGGCTAATAATCGCCTCCAGAGTCTGGAGAAGAAAGTCGAACATCTGAAGCTGATGCTTGAGGCAGCTCAGGTGAGTCCTGATGCTGAGAAGAGGTTGGAACGATGGCAGAAGGATATAAAGTCTGCTTTCTACAATGCCGAAGACATCCTGGATGCAATTGATTATCACCGTCTCAAATGCAAAGCTATGTTTCACCGTCAATCTGTCAACACAACAAAGGAGGTACGTTCAGTTGCCCTTTATATATATAAAAACAGTATCTCATATGCATTCCTAGAAGGATCCATCTAGGTATATATGGGCATTATGGGTACGTCGGTTAGGTTTACTTAGTGTGAAGTAAAGTTTTGGGTGTCACGTCGGATATTTTGTGGTGTGTCGTGTTCGGATACCAATAAAAAAACTAATTACACAACTTACCCCGAGATGAATTTATTAAGTCTAACTAACCCGTTATTAGCAAATTTGTTACTATAGAACTTTACTTTATTGTCTAATCATGGACTAATTAGTCTTAAAAGATTTGTCTCGTAATTTACACGCAAATTAAGGAATTAGTTTTTATTTAATCTATATTTAATACTCCATGCATATGCTGCAACATTAAGTGCGATAGGTGTAAAGTTATGGAGAGGGAACTAATAAACAAACCTACACCTTTTCAACATACAACAAGCTAGCCCTGTCTCATCCCCATGGCAAAATGGGGTTGACCGCTACTAATCCGCCTTCCACCTCCTCTCCAACAAAGCAGAATTTTCACAGGGCTATCCTGGCCCTACAACATTTGCATCAAGATTCATGCAGAAAAAGAAATCCCCCAGCCTCAGCACCGTTGCCCCTGGCTCCGGACCGTCATCCCGGCTCCGGCACCAAGACTCTAGGCCCCGACTCCAGCACCGTCGTGCCCAAGCTCCGGCGCAGCCTCATCCTCGCCGGCGTCGTGCCCTCCCTGAAGTTCGCGCTGCCAGATCTCGCGCTCCCGGAGCCCGCGTCTTCCACCGCCCGGAGCTCACGTCATACGGCGTTGCTTGCCCGCTAGAATTCTAAGGGATGACCAAGACCGCCCGACCCCGAGTCTGTCGTAGCCCACCACCGCCCGACCGGCCACCGCCCACGCGGTAGCGGTGAGGGTGGGCTGCAACGGCCTCCGGGGACGGCGACCAAGTCTAGGGGTAGCGGTGTCAGAGCTTGGGGCATGACAGAGATGGAACTGGCAGCGATAGAGGTTTGGGTGGTGCCGGGGCTGCAAGTGCTATCGGTGTCGGGGCGACAGTCGGTGTTGGATTAATACGAACAGGATAGAAAAGAAATGCTCAAGATTCCTTCTGTTGATGAACGATCGAGATAACCCCTATGGTAATAGGCCCATGTGGGGCTGCCGTCACACCCCAACGAGGTAGCCAGGGCTTAGGGCCCAACGGGCCAGGAGGCAGCCGGCCTGCTGCCTCCTGGCGCGCGCGCAACAACCCTACCACCATCATCGTACAATTATTTCGGGAATTAGGAAATAAAGTGTCTTTAGGAATAAAATATATTTGAGTTTGATTAGGAAAGAGGAATTTCAATCTATAAGGAAACCTCCTAGAGTTTCCTTGAATTGCAAGTCCACTAGGGACCTTAAATATGGAGGGATGTAATCTTTTTAAGGCAAGCAAAAATAAACTATTCCACTACCTATCTCTCTCTTCTCCTGTTGCCACCACACGCATGCTGGCGCACATCCCCAGCCGCTGCCACCCTGAAAGGTCCTAATAGCTAGAGGGGGGTTAATAGCCCATAAAAATTTTTACAACAACACTTAGGCAAAGAGGTTAGACAATAAGATGGCGTAGCAATTTAAGCAATGCTTCTCTCTAGCTATGCAAGCCTCCTAGCGATTCTAGCAATTCTATAATCTCTAATTACATGCAAGAGATAGGTTGCTAAGTTACTCCTAGGTGAACAAGAAACACTAACTAATTCTACCACTAGGAGCTAACAAGGCTAAGCAAACTACACAAGCAACTCAAGGTAAACTAGCAAAGTAATGCGAAGAAGTGCTAGGATACAATACCACCGGAGTAGAGTAGAGGATGTCGCCAATCACCGATGTCATTAAGAAATCTCCAATGAGTTCAAACACTTGACACGATGTTTTTTACCGAGGTTCACGTGTTTGCCGACACGCTACTCCTCGTTGTGGCGATACACTCACTTGATGATTCACAAGCTTAATGGCGGTGCCAAATCCCTCGGAGGGAGCTCAATGAATCACTCACAAGAGGGGATCCACAAGCCACGAGCAATCCACTATGGATGCCTTTCACGAATCTACCGCGGGGGAAGGCTCAAGCACTCACAAGTCCACCGGTGTGGCCTCGAACAATCTCGGTTGAGCTCAACACCTCAACCAACTCCAAGCCGCTAGGGAACCAAGCAAATTCCCAAGAGTAACAAGAACCCGCAGCTCCTCGAAGAACAAGTGCCTCTAGATGCAATCAACAAGCAAATGTACTTGAATCTCACTCAATCTCACCAAAGATCGGGTTAGGCAAGAGAGATGAGTGGGGGGAGTATCTCAGCTGAACAATGAGTTATAATGATCAAATGTGCGAGAGAGACCAAGAGCCGACCACCAACTATTTATAAGCCCCCACCAAGGACATGGCCGTTGGGGGCAAAAAAACAGTTGCTAGCTTGGGCTGGCCGGACACGCCCGGTCAATCGACTGCGTCGGTCCCGTCCGATCGGGTAGGACAAAGTCGTCCAACAGCTAACTCATTCAAATCTACGCAGGTGACCGGACGCGGGAGCCCTAGCGCGGATGTGCGGTCGGCCCGAACCCGGCATTTCGGACCTCTGCGGAAATGACGGACAGCCTCGACCGACGGACGTGTTGGCGGTTGCTCGGCGTCCGGTCGAGAGAAGAAAAACGCAGGTCGCCGTTCCGTCGTATTTTATTCTCCATTGCTCCTTCCGTCACTTGTTCAAGGTTGCCAACACGTCGAAGTACTTCTCCAAAGTGCATGTGTTAGCGTTTTCACGAGAGGTTTGACAAGTGCGACGTTAGTGCTCTCGATTCTAAATGCATATGCAAGTCAAGTTGAATCTATAGGCACTTCTTATTCGAATTAGCCATTGCTTCCCCTCTTGATAGTCGGCTATCTATCCTAAGTGTGATCACACTCTCTAAGTGTCTTGGTCACAGAAAGCAAACTCTATCAAGTTATACCTTTGCCTTGATCTCTGGGTTCCTTTCCTTTCCATCACTTGAGCTCAATGATCCACCATGTTCATCATCAACGTCCATGTCCATGATCACATAGCTCCACATCATCCATGCTATCCTTTCTCATAAGCACACTCAGAGTAGAGGATTAGCATAAGAAGGTGTCATCAATTGTCAAAACCAAACATGAGATTACACCTAGCGCCCCAGCCCGGCAAGGTCATGACAACTACATTTTTGCCTCTCCAAGGCAGCAAGAGGCAATGAGAAGCGAAGGTTGCTGCATCCTCCCTCACCCCTTTGTTTCCGTTTACCCTGGGCTCCCTCATTAGAGTGGTATAAATTCCACTTAAAGTAAGCGTTAACCAGTCCGACCGACTTGTGCATGGTCTTTCCGACCAAGCCATCATTACTTGGAAAGGTAGAAGCCACCCACCCAGATCACAGGTCCTGTTTGATATAGCCTCACCATTAGATCTAGATCTAGGATGAACCATGTACCAGCTTCACCATGGACCTAGGATTAACAATGGATAACGCAACAGCTCCAGATCCACCGTACCCAACGGCATTTCCGTTGGAATGGCCAAATTTGCCCTTAGGATCTAGCGTTGCTCTCTATCTCATCGACACCTTGACCCATGAAGCATGGGCTTCTTCCTTCCATGAGCTCGTGCACAAGGCTCGACTAGGGCAAGGCTCTCGTGGCTAGAGCAAGGTTGGCCAAGGGAGCGTCATGGACGAGTAAGGCTCGATGACCACAATGTGTTGTCACTAGAGAGCTGGTCGGGGCAAACTATAGGACAGGCATGGTGTGAGGCGCTAGATGTAGGGTGTGGCGTCTTTGAGTTCGTAGGGCGCTAGGTGCATGAGCTTGTCTCGGCCACGACAGAGGAAGAAGAATAAAACATGAGTACATGACTAAACTAACTTGATTCTTGTGTAACGAGTGGCAGTGGTGGGTAATTTCTCTTAACTCCACTAAACACGACTTGGTGGAGCGCCGTGAGGAATTCCACCAAAATGGTGAATTTGGCTCCCAGATCCACTATTTTGGTGAATCCAGAATTGCTAGATCTTGAGTGCTTGGCAATTTCGTTTGTAGAGTGGAGGCATGTGCAACTCCACAATGCGCCTCCTCCCTGTTGTCTCCCCTACGCCTCCACTGCCGGTGGAGGAGGTTGCCCTAGAAACTCCGACCACCCCTGCCTCCCCCTCCACATGCCCTCGCCCCCTTCCCCACGGGCGGCCCTAATCTTTGGTGCCCGTGGTAGTGGGAGAGCTTGCCACGTGATCATCGACAACAACCCTCCATATGTAGGAGATGGGACCAATGTGCGAGATCGCACTGCCAACCGTTGTACCAAGATCCAGGACTTGCCCGCTGCCAACGGTGACACCTGGAGATGACCATGTTATGCATATGGTCAATCTACTCGGAGCCGCAAGGGCCATCCATTGAAACCCATTGTCAATGATTTTGAAGCCCAAATCTATCCACACTAGATTTTAATACCACCCGAAGTAGCGAACCCTCCTTTGATGGTTTTAAGGCTCAAACCATCTGTTAATATAAATAGCACGATATCTAATGGCAATGGGTTAGTATAGGTAAACGTTAACCCGACCCACATAATAGGGTAGCAAGACAGAGCCATCTGACCCTTCAAAGACTTAGTCTGCCTCATCCGACCCCACAGAGGGGATTTCTGCCTTGCACGACCCCTGAGGTGCGGGCCCCATTTCACCAACCCCTTAATGGGGATTTCTGCCTTACCTGATGGTATTTTGCAAATAAACCCTCAGGGCAGCCGGGCAAGCCGCATCCTCTCTAACTACCCATATGGGGCAGACGTGTCGTGAATGGCTTATTATGTCATCTCCAACCACTCTAGACATGACTCATACAACCCGAGGTGACTAAAAATAGTGTCAGATCGGATCTTGGAGCCCACGATAGCCCACGATGTGAATAGGATGGCACTATTCTACCTAATCCTCATATAGTCCACGTCTCTGGATCACCAGTTTGACCATTTCTTCCCCTATAATGAGATGGCGTACCTCACCCGGGTTGATTAGAGCCGCACGTAGTTCTAGTAGCAAATAGAGCCAGCGCGTGACACACGTCTCCATCACGATCGACAGGGCGAACTGGAAGTCCTGCATGTTGAAGATAAGGCGACATCATGAACCACCCCATCCTTTTGTTTTTATCTTTCTTATTTTCCTGTCCTTTTTTCACACTTGTCTCGCGTCTATAACGTGCTCTACCCCTTCGAATATAAAACGGGAGGTAGGGCGCTCCATGCAACTCACCTGAACACAGGCCATCAAACTCATACACTCACTTAGAGACTTGGGTGCTCTCCCTCTCTCGACCATCTGTACACCCCTACTGGAAACTTAGTGCAATACACGAGCAACAACTCATGACTAGATGTAGGGACATTCTTCCCAAACTAGTATGCATCCTCGTATCAATTCTGCACACCATCCGAGCCTAGACACACAATACTAGATTACTCGTTGCTGTTGGTTCGAAACACCGACACCATCAAATCGTCCATCCCTGATTCTGAGGACCAAACCGACAAACCTTTGTGCATGCCTCGTGAGACAAGACTCGTCGATATTGTCAACATGTTTCTGACATCTGCCAAGCTTAACTCCTTCCTTCTTGACTTGATCGACGCCATCTTCATCACCCCATGTAGATACTTGTCCAAACTCTGCCAAGTGCCATGGAGAGCCATCATCCTCTTCTTTGACTTGGTCAATACTATCTTCATCACCCATGTACTCTTGCCCTTCATATTCTCTCGGTCAACCCTCGGGTCCCTTTGACCAAGCTTCCGTCTTCATCACCCATGTATTCTTGCCCTTCATATCCCCAATTTGAGCCTCACACCGTCTATTCTCCGGTCGAGCTCTTGTCCCTTGGACCAAGCCTTCTTGTCCACCATTGTGCATGAACTTTGTACTTGACTGCTTCACCACCCGTGCTATATTGGCATGAACCTCCACTTGATCTTCTCCATTGTCATCGACCACCATGTCCTCTCTAACATCTGCACATACATAAACTTAGAGGCATGTTGCAGTGCCTGTCCACCGACCTCTAGTTACTCATAAGGAAAACGAACTCAACTGAACATACTTCGTGTCACTTGATAATCACTCATCTGTCCTAATGACAAGGGCATGTCTCAACCTTATCATCTATAGTAGCTTGCGAGAGAAGGTGATGAATATTCATAGCCACAAGTATTAACCTACTGATTTTTCCTTTTTATTTGTCCTTACACAAAAATTTTTTTATGATCAAATTGTTAGGAAAAACTCTACGTAACCCACTTAACTCGGGGGTTGGACTACTTAACCCCCCAAACTATAAAACCGGTTATTCTCCGCCCATGAACTTTCCAAAACCAGCCAAATAACCCCCAAAGGTGGTTTAGAGGGTGGTCTTGTATTGTTCTCTTTTTTTGCTTTGTTTGAATCTTTGCAAAATCATAACAAATCACAGAACAATCTAAAATTAGAAACACTACTACGTAAAATGAACTTCCGTGGCGGGCATTTTCGATTTTCCGTGGGCGGGCATTAGGTCCGCCACGGAGCTAGGGTCACGGTTAATCGACCTATTTTCCGTGGCGGGCAAATGTCCGCCATAAAAAATCGATAACCGTGGCGGACATTTAGCAATGCCCGCCCACGGTTAATAAATAAAAAAAAAGAAAATCGATTTCAAACCTAACGGGCCGGATGGGCCCGTTAGGTTTCTAGTCTCACCACCGCCCGACCCATTTCTGCGCCGCCCGGCCAAGACGCCATATACCGCCGGCCGGCTTCGCCGCCGCCCTAGGACGCTGGATCCACGCCGGGGGCGGATCGGGCTTCGGAGGGGCGCGCGGATCGGGCTCGAGGGCAGCGGGACAGCGCTTGCTCGACGCCCGCCGCCCGTAGATGGGACGCCATAGGCGCTTCGGGGCGCGCGGATCAGCGCTTCGGGAGTACGCCCGTCGCCCAGGGGACGCGCCGCCATGGCCGTTTCAGCGGCGCGCCGCCCAGCGCCGCCGCTCGAGTGGAGGGAGCGCCGCCGCGCCCGCCGGCCGGGTTGGCCCAGTGGATGCCGTGCTCGAGGGATCGCCCGCCGCCGCCGCTTCGAGGCGCGCCACCCGGCGCCGGCCGGGGATGCGGGCCGAGCCGCCGCCGCCCCGCGCCTCCAGCCCGGCCGAGCCGCCGCCGGAGTAGGCCGCCGCAGGCCGAGTAGGGCCGCACCCTCGCCGCCCGCGCCGAGGCTTCGCCGCCGCCGGTTGCATGGGAGGTCGCGCGTGGTGAGGATCGAGAGAGAGAGGAGATAGAGGAGGGAGAGGAAATGGGACGAGAGGGAGAGAGGTTGGGGCTCTTTGGGGCTGCTTTGGAGAGAGGTGGGAATGCAAGTGAAGTGTTTGGAAACCCTAGTTGTGGTATATATATTTATGACCATCGAATTGGGCTTTGGGCTGATGGGCCGGGCTTTATTTTCCGCGGGCGGGCTAATTACAAAAACCGCCACGTTAATCGATTAACCGTGGCGACATTATAAAATGTCCGCCACGGAATCGGGCGACATTTTATAATGTCCACCACGGTTAATCGACAACCGTGGCGGTTTTTTTCCCTAGCCGGAGGGGGTTTTCAGCCACCTATTTTCCGTGGCGGTTTCTCAAATGCCCGCCACGGAAAATAAAATCGAACACCACGTAAAATCAATTTTGTAGTAGTGAAATTCAATTTTTTGTCGGATTCTACATGAGTATATCTACATAGTGAACATATAATATGGTATGCTTTATACAAAATTTTTGTTATAGATTTACATCTACGTTTTTGTAATTAAATAGAATAATTCATAGCTGTATTTTTCATGGTCCAATTGTGGTGAATTTTTTATAGTGAGCTAATTATTGTATGCTTGAACTAGTAAAACTTTCATACTCATTGGATCATGTGTACCTTTGTTATAAATTTAATTATGTTCAAGCATACAATAGTTAGACCACCATAAAAACTGCACTACAATTGGACAAAGGAAATTGCATATATGAAGTATTCCCATTAATTACGAAAAGTATAGATATAAATCTACAACACAAAATTTGTACTAAGGCATACCATATTATATGTTTGCTGTATAGATCTACTCATGTAAAGTCCAACAAAATGGAATTTTCATTTTTAGATCTTTCTGTGATTTGTTGTGATTTTACAAAGATTCAAACAAACTAAATAAAAAAAAAAGATAAAACCACCCTCCAAAACCGCTTTGGGGGTTATTTGGCTGGTTTTTTAAAGTTTAGAGGTAGAACAACCAGTTTTATAGTTTGGGTGGCTAAGTAGTCCAGCCCTCATAGTTGAGGGGGATTTTTTTTGAATAAAGGAGGATTTTTTTTCTCAAGTGCAATACAATGAGTTGATACAAAGCCTTGAAAATACTACTTCTAGCTTCTGCTTGACAACAACCACAACAGTCACCCAAAGAGAAGCACCACACACTCTAGTGACTATCATTTATGCATTTATTATTAAAGTATGATTAATTGTTTGCGCTAGCATAAATTTATTCCTAACAATTTTGAAACTCTCATATGCAGAAAGCTAAACCAAAGAAGGATTTTTAATGTTCCTAATGAATCAAAAAAAAGAGCTGAGAGAAACCTTAAAAAGGATAGAAGATCTAATTGACGAAGGACAAACGCTTCTACCGTTGCTCCATTTCACCACCAGTGGTGACAATAGCAAGAGTGCACCAAAACAGACTACGGCAGTATCACTCTCCAAGAGTTCCCAGACTACTTCAGAACCCCCAAAAGTTTTTGGCCGAGATGAGGATACTAAAAAGATAATAAGCATGCTCCACGATACACAAGCTGATGATCATTCTGTTATTGGAATCCATGGCATTGCAGGGTCAGGAAAAACCACCCTTGCACAAAGTATGTTTGTGATTGTGAGAAGAGAAGTGAAGACCATTATTTCCAGCTAATTATGTGGATTCATGTTACTGAAAACTTCAGTGTGCATACTGTTTACAGTGAGATGTTAGAGACAGCGCCGGGTCAAAAATGGATAGATTCAGCAATCTTGATATGCTGCAAAGTGAATTGAAGGAAAGACTGAAAGGCAAAAGGTTCTTACTGGTAATTGGATGATGTATGGTACTCAGAAAGTGTCGATAAACAGGACGATCTGAAGAAACTACTCTCTCCATTGAAGAAGGCTGACAAGGGAAGCAGAATCCTAATGACCAGTCGGACTGCAGATGCAGCAAAAAAACTTGGTGCTTAGAACCCTGTGCCGATTTCAGATATGGATGAAGAAGAGTTCTTCAAAATGTTCATGCATTATGCACTTGATAAGTCACCGGTTAGAGACCAAGACAAAGGCAAATTTGAAACAATTGGTAAAGAAATCTCCCTACTACTACGAAAGTCACCTCAGGGGCAGGACAGCTGGGGCTAAGAACCTCTCGAAGAGGATATTGGTTTTCGGATAGAGACCCCGAACCGAAGCGTGATCTGCTGCATGATACTATGGGAGCTCTGTGGTGGAGCTACCATCAGCTTGAGGAGCATGTCCGGCAATGTTTTGCATATTGCAGTATGTTCCCTAGAAGACATACATTGTCTCGAGATGAGCTAGTTAAAATGTGGATGGCACAAGGGTTTGTGGATACCAGTAAAACCTCAGACATGGAAGCTGCTGCTCGTGAGCACTTTGAAATGTTGCTGTCAACCTCATTCATCCAACTAAAACATGAGCATGCTGGAGTACAGTACTATACAATTCATGACCTCTTGCACGACTTAGCAGGAATAGTTGCTGGAAGCGAATGTTTCAGAATTGAGAAAGATATGGTGGACCACCAGATTCCTCAAGAAGTTCGGCATCTTTTTCTTGATTCCGATAATCCAAGAGAATTCATGGAGCAGATTGTGAAACTGAACAACTTGCGAACCCTAGTAATGCCAAGTGCTGCCAGAAGAGTCGGTGAAGAACAATTTTATAGAGCAATCAGTGCAAAAGATTTTGAACGCATTCTCAAAGACCTGAAGAAGCTGCGGTTCGTGCATGTTCATCTGGAGGTTTGGCATGCGAATGTGATTCCAGAATGTATTGGTGAATTAAAACATCTTCGCTACCTTGGTCTTAGTTGGATCAAAGGTAATGGTACTACAGTTCTGCCACCCGCATTTGCCAAACTATACCATCTGCAGGTGCTCTCCATTCGTAGTGTAGGGCTGCGCTGTCTTGACAGCAGTCACATGGCCGACCTTGAGAATCTGCGGCACATCGAGTGTTCCACAAGTAACATCCCTGACATAGGGCGGATGCGGTGGCTCGAACTGTGGATAACTTTGAAGTGAAGAAGGAAAAAGGTTATGAGATAACGCAACTGGAGAACCTGGACAACATTCATGGCAAACTGACAATTGAAGGACTTGGAAACATTGAAAGCAAGGAGGATGCTCGTCGGCCAACCTAAGCAACAAGCTACACGTCTCAGAACTCGATTTGACTGGCGAAGTTGTCTCCATGAGGAGACGGAGTCATCATCAAGGAAAAAGCTACATCGTCCGCAAGTAGTTACTCCAGATCCAGAGGAGATCCTTGAGGCCCTGCACCCTCCAGCTCTGTTAGCTAAACTCTCTATCCTGAACTACGGCGGATCGAAATTACCAAGTTGGTTATCAGGAAAAGATGTTACGCTAAACCACCTGGAAAGTCTCAGTTTCTATCATTGTCACGGGTCTTCTTCTCAGTTCAGGTTTAGCGAATCCCTCCGTAATATACTCCGTAGCCTTCACATATTTGATTGCAGTTGGGGCACTTTGCCGGATAACAACAAGCAGCTGCCATCCCTCGAGAAACTTGAAATAAACACTTGCCCAAATATCCAGTCACTACCAGAATTACCATCATCCCTCAAGGAGCTTTCGATACTGAATTGCCCAAATATCAAGACACTACCAGAATTGCCTCCATTCCTCGAGTTACTCGAGTGCGACAAGTATCTCGTGGACAGCTACCCGGATAGGCAAGCTATTGACCGGATCAAAATTGTAATATGTTGACACTGCCTTTCGCACCTGCCTGCGTAGAGCAATTTGCATGTAAGTTTCTGTATTCTTTATTATCTTTCCTGTCTTCAAGACAGCATGCAGGTTCTGTGTTTTATATTTTGGTCATTCCCCCTCATAAAAGCTCGTTTTTATTTGGGCAGGTCAAACAATGATTGCAAGATGATGCGTGGAGCGCCAGCCGTGGAGCTTCTCTGGAGTCGCTGATCCCAGACGTTTGGTTTCATGTTCTTTCGTGTGCAACAGTGATATGAAGACTGTTTAATTTATTCCGTTTCCTGATTGGCATATTCTGTTTTCTCAATGGACCATTTGCTTGCTTTCGTATGTGTGTTTGTGTGTGATAATTTATGGCCTGGAGTGGCCAATACCTATACGATTCAGATCAAGACCCACTCTATTTGTCTAAGTGTGAGACTATGTTTGATGAAAAATTTAGTTTGCAATGATACTGGCATTACAAAATAATTGTTGTTGCTAAGTGTTCAGTGATATGGTATTTGGATATGTCAAAGTGTTGGGATTATATTGTTTTGAGATTGATGTAACACACTCACGAGAGTGGTGTTGCATGGATTAATCTTGAGTCAAGTCGTGGATCTGTGCTCGCATTTAATTTGATATTCTTGTGCAAGTATTGCTTGAGACGGAACTTGGCCAATGGAAGACTCCTAGGTTCGGGTGCTGAGGTTTCTATGACAAAGTTCAAGGAGAAACCAAGGTTCTATTGGTCAACATGTGTCACACGAGAAGTTTGGGCTAAAAAACAATGCATGAGGATTTTCTTGTGATGAGAATACATGCCGACTCATGGATAAGCCCTCCATTTCTAAATATACGACGTTTAGGCAAACTAATTAATACAAAAATATTTAAAACAGATGGTGTAGTTAGTTTTGATTTTGATTCACTTGTCTAATCAACTGGAACCCTTATTAATTTAATAGTTGATGTATACACTACCCACGTCCTAAAAAGAACTTGGTGTTTAATTTGTCTTAAGCCAAACCATACCATGATTTACTAAATTTATATAATAACAAAGAAGTTTCAAGATTTATAACACCAAATAAGATGTTTAGATATACATTTAGATACATAGTAAAATCAATACATCTAGAAAAATCAAAGTGTCTTACATTAGAATTATTTGTTACTTGGTCAAATTTAAGATAGTTAGACTTAGGAAATATTAAGTAAATTAAGTTTTTTTTGGGACGAGAGGTAGTAAGTTGTATCGATGGCTAAGT
The DNA here is from genome assembly GCA_015847255.1 of Hyparrhenia diplandra. NCBI lineage: Eukaryota > Viridiplantae > Streptophyta > Magnoliopsida > Poales > Poaceae > Hyparrhenia > Hyparrhenia diplandra. The sequence goes on from JADLZK010010540.1 coordinate 232,669, forward strand.
TTGACGAGGACAAAATGCCTCTTTTCAACCTTTTTTCTGAATTTTCAAAGTAAATTTGGTTGACCTAATGGCAACTTTTGCAGTGGAGCAAATCGCTATAGTAGTGCATCTTATCATTTACTTCTCGTTACTTATATATAAAATTTATATGGGTATACTCGTGGTATATATATATCTGGTGAAAATTGGTCAAAACGTTTTCAAAAAGTTTTCCACACAAGAAATAACAGCCCAGCCCATAATATCTTCTCGTTACTGTTTATTTGTTACATGTTATTGCGTACAGAATTCCCTTGCAGTAGTTGATAATTATTTCCCTTCATTCAGCTGGAACTTTTTTGTCAGAAATAAAATAGGATTGGGCAAAGAGGCAGGTAAAACACAGGATAACTTAGGTCGGGAAGTGATACAGAGGACAGTAGAATCGTTTATTTAGGACTAGGTTCATACTACAATTTTTTTGACCTGAAAATACAGCAGGGGTTACCCCCCACTATAAGAGATTTTTATTAATTTTCAAAAAGAGGAAAAACTATACAAATTAAAGAGGGGCTAAAAGAACTAAGCCACACAACCAACAAGAGGGCAGGAGAAACTGCACTCTAAAGAAGCAGAAGGAACTAGGGGAGGTCAGAGGAGGTCTAAAAAAAGAGGAGAAAACCATGTTGTCTTTCTTCACAAAGTCTAAAGGCTTGAAGTTTGGCTTCGTCGTAAAAGGAGGGCCGTCCTCTGTCGAAGATGAAGTTATTTCTCTGCTTCCAAATATGCTAAGAGGCAGTGATGTAGATCTCCATGAAGAAGGGGTTTCGAAGCTGTTGCTTTGCTTGCATCATCATTTGGAAGAAATCACTTGTAAGGTGCCAATGAATACCCAAGAATCTCCAGCAAGCCTGACTGAAAGAGCAGCTGAAGAACAGGTGGAAAGCCGTCTACACAATTGTAGTTGTTGCCTTCTAACTTGTGTTTTTTTTTTTTTTTTTTTTTTTTTGAGAATGTTCCTTGAAGCCTATAGACGAGAAGAAGCCAAGCAAAAAGTCTGAGTTTGCTGGAACATTTGGAGTCCCAAATCCAGATTAAAGGAGCCGGGTGCTGCACATTTTTGAAGGGAAAGTTGTAGAACTTTATTGATGTGTAGTTACTGCTTCCCCAAATATAATGCCAGGAATGTTTAGTATTTGCTTAGATTACAATTTTCTCCACACCTCTCTACTCAGTTCCTTCTACTTCTACATATACATATTCACAAAATAAAATATGCACGCTGCTGGGCTAGGCCTAGTTTGAACCCAGGTAATTAGTGTTAGGGTGACTAGTGTGCCCCATTGTTACTTTGATCCTCAGCTGCCTTCTCTCCCAGGCCTGTGGTCATCCTATCAGTTGTGATTTTAGTAATTGGTAGTTACTAATGCAAGCACTGCCACGAAAAAAACAACTTACATTGGTCAATTAGCAGTGTCACAATCTTCACATCCTTTGTGACATTTTTGAGTTGCATCAGTAATTCCTCGAAGTTTCCGTTTTGATAGAACTTAAACATTACAACAAAAAATTTCAGAACTTTTCAGCAGTACATAACATATAGTAAGTAATAGAGTAATTATACTCTGCACTAATTGGGTTAATGCTTTGATTATCCAGTGGCTCTGTTGCATGTCATGCATCATGTTGCTTAATAAAAATTTTATGATATATCTTTTATAGCATGTTTATTACGAAGCATCCTGTTTGGCATATGTGTTCTGTTATCCTGTTTGGCATATATATTCATTTTATTGCACTCACAGAGTTCTGTGAGTACCTAAAAAGATCCAAGGATAGCAAAAGTTTGGGCAAGTGACTTGTTGACTGTCCTTACCTTTATTAGAGGTTAATCAGTTTAATTAGGAATTCGTCATATAGATCACTTAGCTGAAACTCTGCAATGCTGCAGAGGATGATTTTGTTAGGCCAACTTCACATTAGTTGAGTGAAAAGTGACAGCTTTGATGAACAAATTGTCTGGAGACAACATTGGGTGCCTCGAACATTTGAGTTAGTATCGTAAAACGGTACTGGATAATTGCATGATATAATCCTCATAAATATTACACCACTTTTTTTTTTTTTTTTTTTTTGCCATGTCCCCTTCAGACAGTTAGCGAAGTTGTTAATGGCATCTCTGTTTCTTTTATGTGAAGGTGCTGTCTTGGCAAACTGCAGCTTGGAATCAATATCTATTTCATGACTAGGCTTTCTTCTGATATCAACTTGAATCTGGAAATGATGAGCTTCAAGCTTAGTGCCCAGCGAGGAGAGTTTTGGTGGCTGGTCCATGTCTGTCTGCTCGACATTTATGAACTTGGCGGCTCGTAGAGAGTATCTAGGAATGCTGTCAGTATCAGGTGGTGATGTCTGGATGAGCAGAAGATAGGAGGCATGTCATCTGCAATACTGTCGCTTCATTTATTCGTGCACTGCCATTGGCAATTATTTGCTCTTCTACTAGTTAGCATGCGCTTAACTTCAAACTGACTGGGATCAGCTAATCTGTTGCCAGTTTGTGGAATGAGACCTTCAAGTTTTTTTTGATCAATAGGTATCCATTGAAGCGGCCATTGTCTGGATTGGATTGCTAGTCGTTGTTTGATTAATGATTAGTCCTCCAATTATCAGGAGCACGACTAGATTTAAGCTGGCTCCGGCTTCCAGTTAGTAGTTCTTTTCATTCTTTCAATAATATATGGATTGATTGATTGATGGTTCCTTGAGGTGGGGTTTTGTTTTGGTTCCTTGAGACAACTTTGAATTTATTTTATTGAAAGAAAAAAAATATAAACTTAATAAAAGTGCTTTTATCTCGACATTTTCTAGTGATATATTTTAACTGCTAATTTTACCAATCCCATCATGATTGTTGTTGTTGGAAAAAATTTTGTACCACTCTACCAGAAGACTCTTCGTCACACAAGGAAAAAAAAAAAAAAACAGCCAAACAACAAATTTCCCACTTTTTTTTTTCGGGTAAAAATTTGGCCTATCCTCCGCTGCAGCTTCTGAATGGTTGCTAAGACTATCTCCAACAAGGGAACAAAAACCAAGACCTATAGCATAGTATGCATCATGCACAGTTAAATGATCCCCCACCTAAAATTAGCAGTCTCCAACAACTAACCCAAATGCAGCCTCCGCATGCGCCGCGTACCTCCTCCGCCCGAGACGCTAAACGCCAAGCCTGCCTCCCCGCCTCCGCATGCGCCGCGCCAGAGCAGCGGCCCGGGAGGACCGCTCGTCGCAAGCGGAGTGGAGACCATGCGGTGGTCACGGGCGCAAGCGTGGATGAGAGCATGCAGGTCTGCTGGCGTTGCCGCCGCCATGGTGCCGCCTCGCCCTCGCGCCGGGCGGAGTAGCAGAGCGTGGAGGGGCGTGCCGCAGTCCCGCCCGGGCGAGGTCCGCCACGCCCCGCGAGCGCCAGGGAGCAGAGGTCCGCCATGATTCGCGGGAGCGCGCCAAGGAGCAAAAGGTCCAACGGAGAACGCAAAGGGCAAGCCCTGCTGCCCTCGCTCTCCGCTCCGGCGAGCGCGCCCCCGCCCGCCTCTCGCCACGCCATGCCGCGCCGCCGCCCGAGACGCCACCGGGCGGCGTTTCAGCTCTTCTCACAACGGAAGGCCGGCCGGACGCCGAGGGAGCAGCGGCGCTGCTTCACCGGAGGCCGTGGGGCGGGCGCAAAGACGCGGAGGGCCTCCAAGTCGCACCGGCGGATGCATGCCGACCACCGGAGCTCGCCGCGCGGGATCCTCCGCCGCCGCCCGTCGCCCACCGCAAGAGCGGGCCACGGGCCCACCATCGCAGTTTCGCGCGAGCGGCGGCGACCGATATATCCGCTCCCTCTCTCCTCGTCTCCCAAAATCGGTCGTCCTTTGGCTACTCCGTTGGAGGAGGATTTTGACACCTAAATCTACCGCGGCCGGCTATTTTAGGTTTGGGTTGGCCTTTGGGTAAGCTGTTGGAGTCGGTCTAAGGCTATCTCCAACAAGGAACCCAAATGCAAAAAATAAGCCGCGAACAGGCATTTTTGCGAGGTCGCCGAGGGAGTAGGTAGATAAGCGCCATCCTCGAGCGAGCACGCAAATGTCGGCCCCACCTCGGTGCTCCCCCCTCCCAACTCATTAGAGACCTTCTTCAACCTCCATCCACGGATTCGAATGTGCACGTGTGCTTGGGAGGGGATGCTCCGCAGCGAGGATGGCTCCTCTCTTCCTCGGCTCGGAGCGTTAGTGCGGCCCATGGCTTGGGGCGGCCGACAAGGCGCGACGGAAGCATAGCCATGGCAGCCTGCGGCGTGCAGCCAGCCGGAGCTCGGCTAGTGCGGGAGGAGGCCGCGACGCCGAAAGCCGACGACGGCGCCCGATGCCTCCATGGCGCCCTTCGGCGGGAAGCGAGGCGGGCGCCCGACGCCGTGGCAGCCGTGGAGAGCACGCACCCGGCGGCCATGGTGGTGTCTGCCTGTGATGACGAAGACGATGGAGGGGAGAGAGGGAGCAAGGGCGGGGCAGTCCAGCCCGAGCCCCGCGCCGGCCACGCCCACACCAGGCTCGTCCAGCCCCGGGCCTCGCCAAGGAAGCTTGACCCGCACCCTTTGCTCATCTTTGTGGCTACGGAGAGGATGGGTATTCTTTTGCATTGGTTGTTGGAGTATGTGTTGGTTTGGATCGCCGATATTTTTCTTGTACACGACTCAAAGCCCATATAGATATCTGTATGCTGTTGGCGATAGTCTAATACTGTGTCCAACAGGAGACCTATCTAGGCAAAATGCATGGTCCAGAGGGTGGAAAGAGCCTCCAACAAAGCAGGCAAATGGATTAGGCATTTTGCATCCAAGGAGAGAGGAAACTCAAATTTGCATCTTCTCTCCCCTCAAACGCAAATGTCTTTTGCTCGAATAGGGTGGGGGGTACGGAGGGGCAGGTGGAGTCGAGGAGCCGAGGAGCGACGAGGTACATGAGTGCGGCCACAAGGGCTTTGCCGCCAAGCCGGAGAGGAGGCCGGAGAGCAAGTCGTGACGAGAGGGGAGGACGGCGCGGCCAGGTGGCCCGCCCGTGGGGGAGCTCGTCGCCATCACTGGGAGGACCACGGGACCTCCATGGCCCGAGCTCGAGGTGGGTTGGTGCCTTGAGGGAGGAGAGCCGCCGTGGGCCTAGAGGCGGGGAGAAGAAAACGGAACCGCCTCCCAGGCCGCCCCTGCTCCTCCGCCATCGAACGCGCAGGGCCACAACGCCGATCAGGCAGAATGAAGGGATTATAATATAAATATTCTTCATGTACTCGCGCCTGTTCCACGATACTTGCAAACTATGGGTTCCGTGCCATCAAAAGTTACATATGTTTGACCAAATTTCCACCCAATACTATTCACATTTGTGACTTCAAATTAATTTATTAAAAACTACATTTCGTAATAAATCTAATAAGATTTATTTGATAGCATAAATACTGATAGTTTTTTATCTATAATTAATCAAACTTGGAATACTAAATCGTGACACTGTGCTAGAATTGTAATTTTTTTTTTTTTTTTGAAACGGAGGGAGTGTGTCACTAGTCAAAAGAACTATGCGAAATAGAATTGTTTCTTTAAGAGTTATTAGACACTACCTAAATAAACACATTTCTATCATGGTTAGACTTTTTTTAGGACCGAAAATAAACCATGTGTGATAGGATAAGAAAAGCGTGAGAACGTTCTTCAAAAACAATTTCGGGATATCTGATTTATTTATAAAATATATTAACGGTCGAACACATAGAAGAAAAGAAAAGAAATTATGTCTTTTTAGCAACAAGAAATATGTAAAAAGTGAAGAAAAAGAGAGAACGATTCGGTAATACTACATACCGGTTGGCGCCCGCCGCCGCCGCCGCCCGCGCTGGGCGACGCGGCGCGGCAAAATTTAGCGCCAAGCTCCTCGATCTCCGCTTCCTCCCGCCGCCGCCGCCGGAGCGGGTCGGTGCCCGCGCTGCCTGTGGGGATGGTGGCGGCGTGGGCCTTCCCATCTTCTTCGACGGGTCGTCCAAGGCGCGCGCGGCCGCCATGGCCCCCGGAGGGGAAGTTCGCCGGCGTGGGTCCGCTCCACCGCGCGGTGGTGTTTTGTCGCCAGATCCGGCGCTTCCTCGCCGGATTTGGTGGCTGGGCGGTGGGGGCGCAAAGAATACGCGGCGGACGGCAGCCGGAGCCGGGCGGTACGACGGCAGCCATGGGTCGCGAGGACGGCGGCCGGCGCGGCCGACGGCGTCGGGCGCTGGTCGACGGCGGGCGGGCTGTGGGGAGGCGTTTACAACGGCGCGGGCGCGATGGATGCGTACCGGGTCGCTGGCTCGTTGTTCCCGGCCCCTGCGGCCGGGGGCTGGGGGGGGCCGGAAGCGGCCGCAAGGCTGGCGACGGGGCTGCGGGTAAGATGGTCGAGCTCTTCTTCCCCTTCACGCCGACGATACCGGTACAGCGCTGCCATGGTGGTGGGGCCGGGGGCTGCGGTGATTGCCGGTGGTACCAAGGTGGTGCCTCAGGCGGGGGCCGGGCTTTTTCCGGTGGAGGCGATGTGGTTTGCCGTGGAGTGTGCTTATGGCATGGCCGAGAGGATTCTCGTGGTGAAAACTCGATCCCTTATGGACATGCGACGGCGGGCGCCTTTTAGCCAGAACCTCCTTGAGGCGCCGATCCGAGATCGATCCCGCTTGTGGCGGGGGGTGGTGGTCGGCCGGTGGTGTTGCCCGCAGGCGCTGCGGGCCGTGGTGGTGCACTTGGTCCGAAGCTGGCGGTGGAGGTGCGGAGGGCCCATGGGGGTGGAGGTCTTGAGTTGTCACGCATGGTGGTGGTGATCTCCTGGCGGGGCGGAGGTGTTGCTCTTGGAGCGGTTTGTGATATCCGAGTCCCGGGTAGTAGTTGAGGCATTGGGTGAGGCGAGGCCTCCAAGTAGAGTTGCTGGGATCAGTGGTTCTCAACGCGTCGCTAACGAGATTTTTCTGGCCGACACAACGCCGAGCAGAGGGATTGACGATTGTGGGTGTGCAACTTGAGGAGGAAAGTCCCATGGTGGGGGAGTCTCGTGTGGTCGCCGGACTTGCGGCGGGCCGCGGCTCATACGTTGGTGACGACGGCCAGCAAAGATCGACGGCTCCCTCTAGGCTCCTCTCCCGTGTGGTGGTGGTGTGGTGACTTCGTGTTGCGTGTGTTGTGTTTTTTCTTTTGGTGTTCTCGCCTTTCTCCGTGGTGGCTCGCCGATGTCCCAATCCGACCGAGCCGCGGTGATGGAACCTCGTGTTGATGACCCAATCCAACCGAGAAGAGCTTGTTGTATATCCTTGTTTTCCATCCGTGTTGTTGTTAGTCGAAGTTGTACAAGTGGTTCATAGTTGTGGAGTTGGGTGGGCGCTTAGCCGTGGGCGCAATTGAGTAGATTTTGGTACCTAGGTGTGCAGGCGAAGTAGGGTACCCTTCACAATTGTATGGTTTTTCTGGCCTGGTTTCCAATCAAAAACTGGCCAAGACTTTGCCTTTTTTCGCCTAATAGAAATCGCGCGCAAAGTTTTTTTGCCGTCCTTTAAAAAAAAAAATTCGGTACTACATGGGCCGGCCTATGCGTGCCGTGGGTTTTTTTTTTTTTTTTTTATCAGTGGACGGAAGCCAGCCACAGTTCCATTCCCCACTCGCCATGGCCGATTCCCCGCCGCCGCCGCCGCCGCCACCGCCCGCTCCCACCACCATAACCGCGCTCGGCGATGACATTCTCCTCGAAATCTTCCTGTGCCTCCCCGACGTCACGAGCCTTGCCCGCGCAGCGTTCGCCTGCCGCACATTTCTCCACGCCGTCCGCTCCTCCCCCGCCTTCCGGCGCCGCTTCCGTCAGCTCCGCGCGCCGCCGCTCATCGCGCTCTTCCTGGACAACTTTGACGCCATCGTCCCTGCAGCTGCAGGCAAGAGCAGCGACATCGCCGCCGCCTTCAGCGGTCTGCTCGGAGACTCCGACGCCTCCGAGTCCGAGTGGGAGTGCGATGTCAGCGAACCCGAGATGGGCTACGACGAGGGGTATGCCAGATTCTTCAGCCGAGCCACCGACCAACTCGCCTCCTACAGCCCGCACTCGCAGGCTCTACACATCTACCCCAAGAGACGGCCGTCCTGCCTCCTTGAGTTCCACACGCTTTCCCCTGAAGGCGAGGAGAGGCTGTCGTCCCGCGTGGTCTGTGTCCACCGGCACCGCCACTGGGCATGGGCGCGCGTGGCCATCTTCTCGTCACGCACCATGGAGTGGTCGGTCGTCTTGCCGCAGATGGACACTGGGGGCTTCTTGCCGCACCATGGCGTGATCGGTCGTCTAACTGCACCACCAAGGTTATCAATGGCTTCATCTGTTGGAAGCCACATTTCAACAGATACACGGCAGAGGAACCTGGATGCATTCTCGCCCTCAACACGGCCACATTTCAGTTCTCTCGGATGGATCTGCCGCCGCCCTTGAAAGTGCCATTATCAATGTTTCAGCTTGGTGGCACCAAGGATGGGGAGTTCTGTGTCATCAGTGTAGATGTACTCCAATGCATGCTTTCTGTTTGGCTCTGGGCGGCCGACGGTGATGGTGTCGAGAGATTCATGCTGCACAAGACGATCTCATTGCGCGCAAATGTCCGGGAGATCACCGAGTGTTCAGAAGAGGCTGATGTTGGCATACAGCTTATGGCGGTTATCGACGGCTTTGTATACCTATCTCTAATTATTCCTCGGGACCTTCACACTCCTGAGTGGTTCTTGTCATTTTGCCTAGAAACAGCTGAGGTGAATTTGCTCCATAAGGAAAGCCAGTTTCACTGTTGCTCGGTTGATCCCTACATCATGGTTAGCTGGCCATCTTCTTTGATACACGGCAAGGTGAGCCTATGCCTATGCCTTTGATACACGATAAATTATATTTCTTCCCTCAATTGTAGGCAGTTTGCATAACATGAGTATTGGGCTCATATATTATTGTGGAGTTCTGCCATTGCCTTTTAGGTTTAGACGAAGTAACTGAATAAACTTTAACTTACCAAAGGGATTTGAAAACGATTTTTGAGGCTGAAATTTTTATTCCAGTTACTCTATAATGCTAACCAATATGAGATGGCAGAGCTGGAGGGTATTTAATCTTATTTCAGTTTCATTTCTTATGTAAAAGCTAAATAATCATTGTAGCATAAGAATATATTGCCCTGCCGGCTGCCACAATTTTCTTTTCTATGCAAAACCTTACAGTACTTATATGACCATATGAGTTCTCTTTATGTCACAGGAGGATTCGAAGCCAGAGTTGCAGGACACATTTCTGAAGATGATGGTCCCCTGGGCACAAAAAGAAGCTTTCCCAGTTCATTACACTGCGTTGCTATCATTCAAAGAACAATTGATTGATGATGGCAACTCGAATTTCGCTAAGATAAATTCTTTCTTACTTGATGATGAGACGAACTCTCTTATAAACAGAATTGCTACTTTAGAGTCAGGATTAGCAGCTGCAACAGACCGTGTCTTGAGAATACGTACTGAACCGAAAGCCTGAATGGGACTCCAGAGTCAGAAATAGCAGCTGCAAGCGACCGTGTCTTGAGGATAGGTACTGAATCCGATAGCCTGGAAGGGATGGAAAGAGTGAGTTTCTGGCAAATGTGCAAGGTAATGTTGGGTAGAGCCTGTTCCCGATTCTTTACTAGGTGAACATGGTCCTGGTGTCTCCCTTTGTTGAGACGTGTTGCGAGGGAAGGATGAAGATTACGTGCTAGTCGTTTTGTTTATTGTTCCATGTCTGTTGACTGTATCTATCAGTACCTATGTCTGGCTGGCAAGTAACTTACCTGCTTTATATGCAAGTAGTATTAAGTGTCCATGTTCAGTAGGTGTGTTGAGTGTAACTACCAGTTCCTATGTTGCTATGTCTAGTTGGCAAGAAACTTCTCTCGTTTATATGCAGTACAGCAGTAATATTTAGTGTCATCGTCAGTATAGATCTGGTGTCTTTGATTTGAAATGTTGAATTTCCTCGAGTGGCCCTTCACTTTGGAGTTTGGATCTGTGTTTATCTCTAGATTGGCATTAACATTATTAATTCCTTGTTGCTTGGTTTTACTCCTACATTGTCATACTGGTACTTTTTTCAGTGTTCAGCCATCTGTGTGTGCAAGAAAGCTGATCATTTCTTTGAGAACAGAAACAGGGCAAGGTCACTAGAGACACTGCAGAAAGCAGAGCATTTCGTGGCTGCACTTGCACCTGGGTTTCTTCTGCTACAGTGTTAATACTTGTATATATCCCAATGTGCAACTGCTTCCTTCTACTTTCAGTTTTTTTTCCCCGAAGAGTTTTATCGTGCAATGAACAAAATCAATCTTGTTGCAAAAAAACACTCGCTTCATACTATAGAGAAATCGTAGCCTCTCAAATGCTCCCTCTGTTTCTAAATATATGACATTTGGAACAAACCAATGAATTCGAAAGTATTTGAAACCCGATGGAGCAGTTAGTTTTGAGTTTGATTAACATGCCTAGTCAAACAGAACTCTTATTGACTTTTATATTGATGTTGTGAAAGCATAGATGTTTTTGACTCGAGAAGACAACTCTAGAGAAGTTGATTTATTTGGAAACTGATAGAGCGTCTTATAGCATGTTTAGTTATCCTGATTCAAAGCATTATTACACTTAACAGTAGCCTTTAATATAAAGATTGATATATTACTAAGTGGATTCCAGCTAAAATTTCTTGTATTATTAGAATATGGGCTTGTTTTCTAGTATGCTGCATTGTAGTTCCCTCCATAACTCTTCTTCAGAGAAATGTGGTTTAGATAATTTGTGCGAATGGTTGAAGTTCTTTTAACTTACAACAATTTACCAGTAGTTAGGATGAGCATTTGCTATTGGTTGACATCCCTGTAACTGAAATAATCTGCTTGTCAATGACAGGTTTAACAAAGCACTTGTTTGTTCTCTTCTTTGTTTGTGCATGTGTGACAAACTTGGTCAAAGATGGGTTTAACAAAGTTGTAACTACAACAATGATTATTAGTATAGTCTCCCGTGTGCTGGTAATTAGTACGCAATATGTTCCTAACATATTCTGGTAGCAAATGCTTATTCAGTAATCAGGCCAATAATCAGGTTAGCGTGTTCAGTTGTCAGGTTAGCATATTCAGTAGTAAGCCAGTGAGTACTGGTGATCAGCAGCTGCACAGTGTGTTTCACTGCATATTATAAAAAGATTAGCAGCTTTACACTGTGTTTCATTGCATATTCTGAATTCTATTGATCCGTGGATGTTTTGATCAGCAGACATTGATTATGAATTTGACGTCTTTGAATCAGCCATGCTTCACTGCATATTCTTTGGATTGACTACTTTGCATCCAGCTCATGTTTGCCCCTCATGCTAGGAGCTGTGTTTAAATGTTTCCTGCATTTTTATTTTGAAGATTTTCAATGTAGCAGTTTTTCAGGTTTACAAGATTAAGGATAAATTTGTTTTAGGAGGCACTTGCTAGTCCTGCAAGATGCAAATGCAACTAGTCCTACGATGAGTAGTCTGATGGAAACATTATTACAGAGAAATGGTAAGATATGTCATGGAAAGAATACACATTCCCATGGGATTATTAATAAGAATTTTCTGAACAGATGGACATTGTGCTGGTAATTTGAATTAAGTCAAACTTGTGCTGGTAACTTGAAAGACAGTACATACTTCACTTGCTTGTGAGAGCCCTCTGATCCTATCTTAGGTTTCGGCCGCGGGTTCGAAATGGCAAAATGGATTGGGGTTGGATAGGATGATTGGACTTAGCTGAAACGAATCAGCAAGGTTGAGATTTGGTTGGCTCCAGTGCTTAATTACCTTAGGGATGGATCTTGATCTATTATTAGGCCGAGGCCAAGATTTGTGGGATAGATTGATGTGATTTCAGATTGGATTGGACTGAGCTGCAAATCAGTATGGGTTAAGATTGGGTTGGGTCCATATATTGCTTAATCGCCTCAGGATTGGAATGGGTTGGAGCCGGATCTTGATCGATAATCAGTTTGGTGGTTGATAGCTCGAGCCAAGCCGATGCAAAAGTGACTAACGAACCTGACTCTTGGGAAACGTGGATGAAATTCACACATATCTAGAGCCAAGCTCACGAGATACCAGGTATTAGCAAATACTAGATGATTAGCATAATTTAAGGCATATAAATACTTTTTAAAGTAGTTAAGGTTTAGTGGGATAAATATAAATCCTATATAATAGATTCAAGCAAAATAAATATTATCATAGTACTTATTTTCTATTTAAATTCAGTATAACATATCTAATGCAAGCAACCAAACAAGGGTATTCTTCTTTGTTGAACCTAGTTTTCTAAATTCAATCCACCAAACAAGGGTATTTTGCATCTATAAGACTATCTCCAGCAACGCACCCTAAACCCAAAATTGGGCCGCAAATAGTGTTCTGGGTTGAAAAACGTTCTCCAACGGCGGACCCAAATAGAGGACGCAAAATGTGTCGAGGGTGAAAGGGCACTCAAATTTGTGTGTCTCTCTCTCCACCCAAATTTGCGACGACGAGGCGGACGACGGGGCAAGGCAGGCCAGCGACGGGCCGATGGGACAACGATTGTCACATTGGCCCGTGATGGGAAGCCGTTGACGCCGGCCGGGGCGGGACCGCGGGCGGGCGCGACCCGTGCCGCCATGCGGGCCCGTGGGACGAGGCGACAACGGCGAGGAGGGGCGGGCGAGGCATTCCCATGGTGGGAAGCTTCCAACTTAGCTCGCATGACGGCGAGGTAGGGAGCGGCCGGCTTGGCGCCGACGGGGAGGGAGAGAGGCGCCGGTTGGGAGGGATCTGAGCTCTCTTTTGCGTCAGCTGTTGGAACACTGAAGGTTTGGGTGCGTCACGCATTAGCTGTGCATGACTCAAAACAAGGAATGAGTCTTGTTTTTGCCTTTCCACTGTTGGAGATAGTCTAAAGCATGTCCGGCTAGAAGTCCTAGATGCGAGCCAAACTCCCCTCACGGAGTAGTCGAACACGCCATGTAGGAATAAGTTACCTCATGTATTTTTCTGAAAAAGTATCCTACAACATTTTTTTTAGAAAAATATCCTTCAATTTTAAAAAGTATCCTACTGATTAAGTTATGGTTAATAGTTCAAAAAAATGAAATATTAGAATCTTATCTCTGACCTAACTAATCAAATTTAATTAATACTTTAATGCGGTGAATTTTTTTCCTTTAAATAACCATTTATTCTCGTATATAGTAGAAAAACTATAATGTAAAGAGAAGATATTTTTAGAAAAAAAAGTATATTTCAAACTTAGCGGCGTCACTACTACCCAGCATATGCAACTTATAGTAATAATAATAATATTCATTATACCAAAGAGAAAAGGTTTAAGAGTGTGTGCTAGATGAGAATTATGTGTGAAACAAAACGGAAAAAAAATAGAAAAAGGATCTTCGATCGTGAACTACATGGGCCTGAAGCCCATTTGCCGTAGGGTTCTGTCTCTGCCTCCTGCAGTAGCCATCCAGTCGCGGCCACTCAGTCCTCACAGGCTCGCAGCCATGGCCGACTCACCGCCGCCGCCGCCACCAGCTCCCACCACCATAACTACACTGAGTGATGACATTCTCCGCGAAATCTTCCTGCGCCTCCCCGACATCACGAGCCTTGCCCGCGCGGCTTTCGCCTGCCGTGCATTTCTCCGCGCCGTCCGCTCCTCCCCCGCCTTCCGGCGCCGCTTCCGTCAGCTCCACGCACCGCCGCTCCTCGTCATATTCCTGATGCCTGACGTGGGCGCCATCGTCCTTGCAGAAGCGATATTGCTGCCTCCTTCCAAGATCTACTCCAGGACTCCGACGCCTCCAAATCCGAGTGGAGCGATACCGAGAGCCCCTACATGAACTTTGTCAGCCCGGCCACCGACCAAGGCGCCTACTACAAGTACAACCCGTATTCGCGGGTCGTGAACATCTACTCCAAGGACCGCAACAGCGCCTTCTTTGAATTCCACACGCTGTACCCCGACGGCCTGGTCTGCGTCCACCGGGAGAGCGCCTGGGCATGGGCCCGCGTGGCCGTCTTCTCGTCGCAGACCATGGAGTGGCAGATTGTCTTGCCGGAGGTGGACAACGGGGGGCCGCTGATTGACTATGACAGATACGTCTCTGGCACGCTTGTCAATGGCTTCGTCTGTTGGGTGTACAAGCTGGAGGGATTTATCCTCGCACTCAACACCGCAACATTTCAATTCTCTCAGATAGAACTGCCGCCGCCCTGGGAAGCGGCATTCACATTGTTTGAGCTTGGTCACACCAAGGATGGAAAGTTTTGTGTCGTCAATGTACATGTACTGCAATGCGTGCTTTCTGTTTGGCTCTGGGCAGCCGACGATGATGGTGTCGAGAGATTCATGCTGCACAAGACATTCTCATTACGTGCAAATGTCAATGAGATCACCAAGTGTTCAGAAGAGGCTCATATTAGAATGCAGCCTATGGCTGTTATCAATGGCTTTGTGTACCTATCTCTAATTGTTGACAACAACGGGGTCGGGGACCCTCACTCTCCTGAGTGGTTTCTGTCCTTCTGCCTAGAAACAGCTGAGGTGAATTTGCTCCATAAGGAAATACACCCTATCTGGTGCTTAGTTTATCCCTACATCATGGTTAGCTGGCTGTCTTCTTTGATACATTGCAAGGTGAGCCTCAATTATAGGCACTTTGCATCACATATTCCCATGGAAGTTTTAGGTTATCATATTGTTGTGGAATTCTACCATCGACTTTCAGGTTTAGATGAATTAACATGAATGAACTTATAGTAAGTAGGGGAGCTCCATTGCAGGCTGTATACAATAGCTTGATCGTTTGTCTACTTTATTTGATACTAAAAGGATTTGAAATGCTATACTGACAATATTTGAGGCTGGAATTCTTAGTCCACTTATTACTCTCTAATTCGAACCAATATAGGATGGCTGAGCTATATTCAAGGGTATTTTATCTTATTTCAGTTCCATTGTTTATGTAAAAGCTAAATAAATTGATTTGTATCACTAGAATCTATTGCCAAGCTGGTTGCCACAATTTTTTTCTATCCAAATCTGATAGTACTTATATGATTCCTTTTTATATCACAGGAGGATTCGGAAGCCGTAGTTACAGGAAACATTTATGAAAGTGATGGTCCCATGGGCACAGAAGAAGCTTCCCGGTCCTTTTCACAGCATTACAATCATTCAAAGAAAAATGATTGATGATGGCAACTCGAATTTCGCAGAGAAAGATTCCTTCTTACTTGATGTTGAGAGGAACTCTCTTCTAAAAAGAATCACTACTTTAGAGTCAGGATTAGCGGCTGCAAGAAAGCGTGTCTTGAGAATACCTACTGAACCGTATGACATGAATGGGATGGAACTCGTTACTTCAGAGTCAGGATTAGCAGCTACAAGAGACCATGTCTTGGGAAGTGGCACTGAATTCGATAACATGGAAGGGATGGAAAGAGTGAGCTGGTGGCAAATGTGCAAGGTAATGTTGGGTAGAGCCTGTTCCCGATTCTTTACTAGCTGACCATGGCCCTGGTGTCTCCCTTGTGATAAGATGGGCTTTTGTGGAGATGTGTTGTGAGGGAAGGATGAAGATTATTTCTAGTAGTTCGGTTTCATGTTCTAGGTCTGTTAACTATTGCTATCAGTGCCTATGTCTAGTTGGCAAGATACTTACCTCCTTTATATGCAGCAGTATTAAGGGTCATCGTCAGTAGTGTACTCAGTGTAACTACGGTAACTATCAGTACCTATGTGACTGTCTAGTTAGCAAGAAACTTGTCTTCTTTAATTAATGCAGTAATATTCAGTGATATCGTCAGTACTCTATATGTTTGGTGCCTTTGATCTGCATTGTTAAATTTGCTTTTTTAAAAACAATTCCTTGTCTGTATAAATCTTGGCATGAGTATAAAATCTTCAATTTTTGACTTGCTCTGTTCATTAGGATAAAATTTAGTAGCTGGAGTTTGTGGCCTCTCTTGACCCTGTGGTTGAGATTTACCTCTAATGAAATATGTCAGGGGCGGCATTCCCTAGGATTCAAGGGTTTGTTATCTCTTTTATTAGAATTTATTTTATTTTCACCACTTTTCTGCAGCACATAGGATATAGTAATTAATGACAGAGTGGTTGTACTCTGCCCTAGTTGGTTTAGTGTTTTATACATCATGTAATGTAATGGTCTGTTGTATGTTATGCATCATGTTTGGGTGAAAATTGTATAATATCTTCAAAGTATCATTATTGTGGGACATATTTTTTGTTGTTTGTGTTTTATTTCACACACGGAGTTTTGTTGAGTGTGTAACTAATCCAAGGCTTGCAAAATATGGACAAGTTGACTTGTTGACTGTTCACACTTTTAGAGTTCAGTTAGTTAGTTTAAAAAGAATTGTCATATAGACAACTAAGCTGAAACTGCACTACTGCAGAGGATACTTTTGTTAGGCCAACTTCACATTTGAGTTTGACTAAGTGTCAAACTTGTGACGGCTTGGATGAAGAAATTGCCTATGGACAACCTCTGGGTATGTGCATAGCAGTATCATAATGTACAGTATTGGGAAGCAGATGCCTAATACAGTTCTCATAAATATTACTTTGCATTTTTAGTATCCCCCATTCAGACCCTGTTTGGTTCACAGGAAAAACATAGGAAAAATTGAGGAATAGGGTTCCTATAGTTTTATTCAGTTTAGCTGCGTGGAACACAGGAATGGGACGGTTAATTTTAATTAAAAGCATTGAGTTTGCAGCTACACCTGTTCTTATAAATTTCCTATGTTTTTCAATCATCTGTTTTACACCACCGCTTCATCAATTTTTCTCCTATTCCTGTGTGTTTTCATTCCCTGTTCCCCATGTTCCAGACCGGCCCTCAAACAGTTAACATGGTTGTTCACAGTACTCTGTTCTTCTATGTGCAAATGTCAACTGATGACTATTGTATCTAGTTTTTTTGCCTGATATCAACTTGAGTTGAAATGATGCAGCAGCTTTTCTTCACCTGGTTATTTAGTATAGTGTTATAAACGTAAGAGCCACAGTAACTTGTGGCCGATCACTTTGGAAAAACTCTGTTAATCCCTTGGTGCTTGGTTTTATTCCATTGGAGCTGCACTGCGGCCGTTCACGTGTTCGCCGTGCAAGAAATAAGCAGAGAACAGAAATAGAGCAAGGTCACCAAACACTGCTTTTCTTTAGAGCGTCTTAGTTTTATCAATTTGCTGCAGCATGCGCCCATGTAGTTGGAATGTAGTTGAATTGGTCGCAGTTTCTGTTACCTAGCTATATCCTTCTTCAGTTCTGAATGTTCTTTTCCAAAGAGTTTATATTATGTACTTCTGCATTGGGTTTTCAATTCCGTTCGATCATCAGAGTATTATTGTGCTCCAGTATTATGTACACGCTGGCCAGCCGGTACTTGAAAGATACCAACCATATAACAGAGGGAACAAGTGACGTGAGAGAAGACCCGTGAGTATTTGGTCCTTTGTTCCGTCCAGTACTAGCTTCTAGTTCGTCGACTAGTGAAACAATTGATAGTTGAGTATGGACTAAGACTTGGTCTATGGTTTACTTCACCCGTTGGAATATTCTTCATTGACTGACCACAACTGTGATTAGTCAGTCGTGTGCGTGGTTGCAAGGAAACCTCCTCTTGTGCCTTCGTAACCTAATATTTGGGCAAGAAAGGCGCAGCCATCTAGCTAACTATACTTCTTCCCGGCTCTCAAACTCTCATTCCACATCTGAGGGAGCTCCCAACATGGATCCGGTGACGATTGGTGTAGGTGTAGGGTGGGGCATCTCGATCCTAGGTTGGGTCATCTAGCCAATCCTCTCCAAGCTCGTCAACAAAGGCTTGGGCTACCTAGGCGATGTCACTAGTTCGTCGGCTAATAATCTCCAGAATCTGGAGAATAAAATCCTACATCTGAAGCTGATGCTTGAGCCAGCTCAGGCTAGTCCTGAAAATGTGAAGAAGTCGGAACGATGGCTGAAGCAACTCAAGTCTGCTTTCTACAAAGCTGAAGACACCCTAGACGAAATTGATTATCATAGTCTATTTGGCAATGCTCTCATGCATCCACAATCTGCGAACACAACAAAGCAGGTACGTTCATTTTTTTTCGATAACGCTTAGGCGCATATTTCATTAAGCAGAATAGAGTTTTAATACAAATAGAGGAGAGACGGTAGTCGAGCGATTACGAACCCCTACATCATTCAGTTCCTAGTATATATGAAATTGCCGGCCTTCCTTTTTTTTTCCCTTTTTCGCTTGTGTTTTAAACTTTTAATTATTTAATAGTTTTATCAATCTAAAATCACGTGCTGTGATTTATTCACTGTTCTAAATTCTGTAATAGTTTTTTTTTTAAGGGCGGCAAAAGCTTTGCTGCGATTTCTATTAGGCGAATAAAGAAAAAGAAGGCAAGTGCCCAGACCTGTTTTTGAAGTGGAAACGGGCGAAAACCACACATACAAATGTGGAGGGTACCCTACTCCATCCGCACAACTAAGTACCAGGTCAACTCAACTCACGCCACAAAATGACGCCAACTCAAATCAACTCAACTCCACGCTTGGTTGGACCGAGACTTCGACACAAGCCTGTAACCATGAGAACTCGATCGGATTGGGTCGTCGACACGAGCCTCCACTTTGAACCACCCGGAGCTCCACCACTGAGGCAGCAAGCAACTAAAGACTAGCAAAACAAAAAAAAAAAACAGACGACTAAAAGCAAAACTACGTCTACTCCACCCTTTGCCACGAACTGCGCAACACAACAATGAAACGACAAGCAAGCCACGCCCGAGACGTCCCGACCGAGCCAAACTCCACAGCGACGTCTTCAAGGAGGTCACGATGCCCAAGCGCCGTCGTCGCTCGTCCAAGGCAGGACTGGGTTTTCACCCATGGATAGTGTTGGGAACGCATAGCGCGCCCTCAAAGGGAACGGCACCCACGAGTGTCGCCGTTGCTAGGCCTCCGCCCAAAGAACCCAAAAACACTAGCGTCGACCAATATGTCGGGTCCCTGCCAGGTACCAAATCCATCGTCGCCAGACATCCAGCAATAACCTCACCGGAGTCGACGCGCCGGCCACGGCGTCGCATAGCCGCGTACCCAGCACCCCACCGTCAAACCTCTGCCGAAGACCAGCATCCCGCCGTCGTGCACGTCCACCGGCCAGCGCCTCCGCCCCTTGCCCACAAGGTACCGGAACCAAGGCAAGGCCCCGTTTCAAACCCCCCCATGGACGCCAAGGCCTCCGTCCTTCCAATGAACGCCCTGCGACGAAGGACGGGGTCATGGGAAAGGGATGGCATAGACGGAGAACGCCCCCCAACGCTAGCATGAGCCCCAACCCCTATCGCCGCAGCGGCCACCATCAAGAAGGAGACGACGAAGCGAGGAGGAGGAGGGAACCCCGCCGCCATTTCCCCGTGCCCATATGGGGCGTTACCACATGGGCACCTAGGGCAAGCCGCGACCCACGACCAACCACGCCACCACGGCATCGTTGAGGAAGTCATGCCATGACCGTTGAGTCGCGGCCAGGCGCCAAAATCGGTGCGGGCGCTCCGCCGTGCGGCACGCAAGCCGCCCAAAGGGGCCCGTGATCCCAGCGCAAATCCGCGCCATGGCTTCGCTGGATCCGCCCACCATCACCGCGTTGGGGCTGCTTCACGCGCCCACGGGCTCCACCAAGCCCCTCGTCGGGCCCCACCACGGTGGCGTGGCCGTAGATCAAAGACGGAACCCACCGGATCCGGTCGTCGAGGCACCGGGAGCCGGCCCGCCGGCGTCGTTCAGCCTTGGCCCGCGGCGGGACCGCCCCCTCGCGGCGGCCACGCTGGGGCGGAGAGGAAGGAGACGAGCCGCCCGCCGCCACCATCCCATCGGGCGGCGGCCCGGCGCCGGCTCCGGCGGCGGCGGCGGCGAGGGAGGGTGGAGGAGCGGCGGTAGCGGATTGGGCGTCCGCCGTGTCGCCCCTATGCTAGGGGCAGTCGGGTCTTTTTTCGTTTCATTCTGTAATAGTTAATAATGGAAGTACCGTAGAAAAGAGCACGCACGGAAAGATAATTTGAATCATTTATGCATTTTTTTTTATCGAAAAAAGACGTGGGGGAGTTCCCCCACGGTAGTCACTACAAGAAACCACGGGCTTCCGTGGCGATTTCTTGGTGACAGATTTACAAATCGTCACCGGCAACCACTGACAGATGTAATTCGTGATGATATTTATTTTTTCGTCAAGGATAAGCCCACTAGATATTCCCAGCCAGCTAATTAGTGACGATTTTATTAAGATCGTCATAGTGTATGAATTTTGAATTGGTCATACTCTAGATAGCCCAAAATAGTAGGCCCGCTACCAATATTAAGTGCAAAGAAAAATTGGAAACGCTACCAATATTAAGTGCAAAGAAAAATAGAAAACGTGATAGAAAAAAATCCAAAAGACAATCTATTGAATTATTTTCTTTATCTAAAAAGACACATATATTTTTCCTACAACTTTGTTACAAGCATATATGGCAAGACAAAATATTCTCCATATAGTGTGGATGGGAACAAAAAATGCTCGTACTTGGGATTTGGACACAAAACTTGCAAGAAAGTATAAACATGTCTTGCCATTTGAGCTACTCATACCACATGCCTAAATGTGCATGCACTTAATTATTTTTATGTATCCAGCATCACACTAGGCCGCCTGCGCACGGCATGTCCTTGGCCCAGCTTTTTAGTTTTTAGTTTTTTTTTTTTTTTTGAGGCGACAAAATCAATGGCCCATGCAGCTTTTAGTTAAGGCCCAGGATGTTGCCAAAGCGTCGCCCAGCAACTCGAGTTGGTTTTGCTCAAAAAAAAAAAAAAAAAAAAGCAACTCGAGTTGGTGTTTCGAAAAAAAAAAAAAAAAAACTCAAATTCGTAAAATTGGGGAGAATAGGGCTCGAACTCAGGACCAACCTGTCAAAGTGAACCCATGTTACCACTACGATGGTTGCTTCAAGACGGTTCAATATGTTTCTATATTGCCTTTGACATGTACATCTACCTTGAAGTGGTTTCCTCAACTAGTTCACGGACTCAGCTGGACACCTAGCCACAGTGAGTCGCCGCCCGCCCCCGCCGACGGCGAGATTTGGCAGGAACGACGTTGCGCTGCCGCGCCATTAAGCAAGCCACCGAGCGAATCCGAGTGCGGGCGCGTACACCTGGTGACAAATCCAACAATATTGTGCTCCGTTTAGCAACGTCACCGCCCCCCCACACGGAGCTTGTCCGGGCCCCTCATGGCAGAAAAGCCGGTCAGGTCGAGATCTCGGTAGTCGATGGAGGATGCTGCCGGTCCTTGCCTCCGGCGCCGCTGCAGCCACGCTTAGCGCCCTGCTCTCTCCCGTGTAGCTCTATACACGAAGAACGACGTGAATTGAGCGTGGTCGGCCATGAAATTCAGCTCTCTTCAAGAACATAGGAACATTAGTTTTTTTTCTCTTTTTAATCTGAAACGAAAAATTGTAACTGGTTTTCTCCTTCATACTAACTCCAAATAATGTGTTTTTTTTTTCTATTTTTTCTAAATTCATGATCTACTAAGTGACAACATTTGTTTGGAATCAATCTTTGGATTCCGTTTTTGAAGCATATCTTCTATTTTGTATAGTTTAAATAAATTTCTGCCTCCGTATCAAAACAATTTGCTGAGTAAGAACATTATAAAACTTGTATTTATGCTCATATGTTTCACTCTATACTAGGCCAAATCCAAAGATGGATGAAAAACCATTGTTTGCTAGGATAATTCCTACTTATGCCTCTAAATTAACATAAAAATAATTGTAACAATTTGAAACTTTGTTATTAAATCTTAAAATTTTGCATAACAACAAGTTTTTGTTGTATAATGTCACAATAAAAATTTCAGCTGATTTTAAAAAGAGGTGCCATCGTTGTTCACAAATGCAACATCTTTCACATATGTATAAGAAACTATGTGATGGATATGTCCATTTGTGAACCATGTGTAGTCCCACTTTGTTAAAATGGGTTGATTTTTTTATGGCAAGCTAATACACCCATATTAGGCACCCACACCAATTCTTAGGATTTTTAGACCAATCTATATATTATTGTTTTAATTCCGTTGAAGTCACCAAAATATTAGTTCAACTAATATCGCGTAATACACTTAATTTTCCATCGATTTCTAGCATGTGAGATCAAATCAAACATGTATTCTTACATATATTTTTTTAATAAATTTTTGGACATTGTTTGATAGGATGTATAGTTCAAGTAGGACTTTTTTTCTAAAAGCGTGTAGAAATTCATTTAAACTATAGAAAGTAGTAAATCTATTTCAAAAAAATTGAAACTTCTAGTAAGAGATATATATGTATTATATTTAATTTTATAAATATTTGAGGTACATAAATATAATTGATTTAGAATATTTACTTGATAACATCATCCAATCAGCTATAAATAGAAAAAAACGAAACAGTACTAGGCTATAATCAAAACTCAGGCTATCAAAGACCTAGTCGTCTGGGCCTGAGCCGCAAATTCGCCGTAGGCCTAGTTGAAGACGCCAGCCTGCTAAGGTTCGCTGTATAGTGGCCGTTGGATCAAAACGAACGGACAAGATGCACCGAGCCCCTTATAAAAACACCTCCCAACCCAACCCTAACGCCACGGTCCGCCAGCACCTCCCTTTGCTTCTCTCCCCTGCGCCTCCACACCACTGCCCACAGTGAACTGGTGAAGCAGCAACATGGCCGGCAGCAACGGTGGCGGCGGAGGAGATCCGGTGGTCCACACCGACGCAAAGCCGCAGATCCAGCCGTCGGTATCGCGTATCCGGCCGTCGGCGCGCAGACCAAGCGTCGTTGTCGCGTATCCGGCCGTCGGCGCGCAGACCAAGCGTCGTTGTCGCGGATCCGGCCGTCGGCGCCGCGGATCCAGGCATCAGTGTCGCGGGATCCGGCAGCCGCTGGTGTTCACCGTGCGAGGCGGCCTGAAGATGGCGCGATGATGTGCGTTGGCCTCCTCCCTCCCTGACGCCTCCATGGGCAACGCCGCCACTCGCGGGCTGTCCTGGCCTCGACCGGGTGGGACCTACCCTAGCTGTGTGCCAGGCCACCCCTGCTAGCCTGCTACGCCCGTGAATAGGCGCCGCAACTTCCAAGCACCTGGCCTTGCGTTGTGCGCGCCGTGCTTGCTGCCCGAGAAGGCAATCGTGCTGGTCTTTCCTCTCCGCGAGAGGACAAAGGTGAGAATCCAATACTGCTTTCTGTGATAACTCGTGTAGTTTGGTCGTCTGTACAGATATTCAATCACTACCGTGCCACACATGGTTGCATTAGATTGGTTTCCTTAGATTGTGTATATCGAACCCGAGCTTATTGGCTGCTATATTCATTTCATCTTATAGCGACAGTCCAAATTTTGAGCTTTTCTGTGTGCTGCAGCCAAGGCTAAGCAATCCCTGTCCTGGGCTACTGATTATGCATGGTTTAGTTTATAGTCATATGCTTGTATGTGCTGGGAGACAACATCTGGTTGCAGCCACTCTTGCAATTTTCTGTCCGAGTTAAATGCCATGTCTTCCGATTTCAGTGAGATACATGTCCTTGCATGCTACCATTGCTTCGATAAATAATTTGCTATGGATATGCTCACCAAAAATCATGTTCTAATCATGTAACTCCAGATTTTCTGTGTCGTGAATAGAAAATAATACCCTTTTCTTTATTATTTTTACATTACCGTAGCTTCAGATGTTTATGTTCTGTGTTAAAACATATCTACTCTGAATGTCCATTCAGAGTGAATTTGCTAGTCAGCTCACATTGAGTACTAGTGTGTTACTGGGTAACCAAAACTGCACTGTATGTATTCTCAGTGCTAGTTTAAACCATTAAGCCTGGTCATTTGAGTCTTATAAGAATGTTACATTTTGTTCTGCAATAAATTTGAACATTCAGTATTGCTTTTAACATTAACTTGGCCGCTGTGTGGCTGCAGGTGGTCACGAGATTACAGTTGTGCTCTGCTAGTTTATTTATTTGGTCAATAGCAATTTCATACTTGGATGGCAGAGTCCTGCAGCAGCTGTTCCTCCACTGTCGTCGTTCAGGTGAGCAACACAAGGATGATAGATAGTTCAAGAGGAGATGATAAGGGCTCAGGCTGAGATGCAACACAATTAGATACTTGGCAGAGTCCTCCAACAGCTGTTCGTGCACGGTCGTCATTCTGCTAGTATATCTTTTGCTGCTACTCTGATGATGCTTGCATTTTGCTGTTGCTGCTGCTGCTGCTGCTGCTGCTAGCATGCCTTTTGCAAACTACAGCTGCATGGAACTTGTGTTTGTTCTAAATTGTGCAAGATCGATGAGATGTGATGAAAACTATTGTAATATGATAAATTCATATGCTATATTTTTGGATGGAAGCGTAATATTATTTATTTGATTTGCAATACAATTATTAGCATTATTATGGCTGTGTATATGTTTTTTTATGTGTCAGAATGGGCTTTGTATATGGGCTGTAATTAATGATAAATTGGGCTTCTATATGGGTTGTAATTGATGCCAAAATTGAGCTTTTAAATTGTTGAATGGGCTGACAAAATGGTTGCAAATGGGCTGCGAAAATGGTTGCAAATGGGTTGCGAAAATGGCTCAAAATGGGCTGTCAAAATGGTTGAAAATGGGCTGCAAAATAGCTAAAATTGGGCTAAAAATGGGCCCATTTAACATTTTATCCTGTTAATATATGGGCTGCCATGTCCTCATCCACGTAAGCATCCATGTAAGCCTTCATAGTGAAATGGCAATTTATCCGTGACGTTTTTCTTTCGTCACCACAAATGGCCTTGGGCTGGGCTAACTAGGCCTTGGGCTCTATTGTGATGATTTAAGATCGTCACCGTTTTAAGCTAATTCGTGATGATTTCCGACAAAACATCACGAAGGTCAATTGATGACGCTCAATCTGTGATGATATCTAAAATCATCACAAATCTTGTTTGTCGACGATTTTTTGGTGATTCGTGATGAAAACAAATCATCACGGAAGAGCGAGGATTCTTGTAGTGAGTGGTTTCATTAATTTAAATTAAAGGGAGTCCGAGAGATACATACATGGAAATTAAGCGAAAGCATCTAACCAAACACGAAGGATGATTTTAAATCATCCTTAAATCTAATAGCTTGTAAATGAGCTTGTGCTACAAAATTTGCTAGCCGGATATTCGTTGTAGGGACCCTTCTCTGAAAAATCTTATCGTTCCTGAGCTTCCATAACTCCCATGTTGCTATCATAGCCGCTTCAGTGAATGCTGGAACTGGATTGACTGACCTGGCATTGTCGAGCCTATCCAGAATGTTCAAGTTCATGTCCTAGATTATCCCAATTTTCTGCCAACACTCTTGAGCAAATGGACATTCAAAGAATAGATGCTCAATGGTTTCTCCGAGTTGGTGTTACACATAACACATTCTGGACCTCCTTGAATCTGTAGATTTCTTCTCTGCAACATATCTCTGGTGTTTAGTCTATCCACCATTATGAGCCATATGAAAAATTTTATTCTCGGAGTACATCTGGACTTCCACATCACCTTGTACATTGGGTGGGCATCAATACCTTTGAAAACCGAGGAATAAAATTTTTTGGAAGTATATCTGCTCCCCCAAATGGGTATCCACTTATCGGTCTCTGTTCATTATATTCTAGAGATTGGAGGTGCTGTTGTAGGCTCTCAAGCTCATCAAGTGCCTCAGTTGATAGGGGCAGGAAGAAAATTGAGTCAAGATCTTCACCTTGCATTACCTCATATACTGAGCTACTTTCACTTTTTGCAAAAGATGCCAACCTTGGGTATTTGAGGGAGAGGATTTCATCGGTCAAAGATCATCCCAAAAAGCATCTGATCTTGCCATTACCTATCTGACATCTGGCAATTCCCCTGAACAGAAGATTGAGTCTGAGAATGTCCTTCCACCAGAAGGAACCAACTTCTCTAGATGCATGTGGGACTTTATTAACATAGTATTTGCTCCATATCATTCTCACCCAAGGGATATCTTCTTTATTATAAAACTTACTAAGATGTTTCATCAGCAGAGCATCATTTTGCAATTTCAGATTGATGATACCTGTTCCTCCTTTATCCTTGGGCAGCTGCACTGTTGGCCATGCCACTAGATTTCCTCCCTTTTTCTTTTCTGAATTGCCCCTCCAAAGACACTGCTTCCTGGATCTGTCAACAATCTCAATGGCACTGGCTAGGAACTTAATTGTACACATTGCATATGTGGTTATTGGGGTGACAGCAGAATTGATCATTTCCAGACTTCCACTATAAGACAGCCAGGTGGAACATGCTGATAGCCTTCTTTCAACTCTATTCATTATGGGGGTAAGATCTTCCACCCTTGGCTTTGTAGTGCCCATTGGCGAGACCAAGGTAGGTGAAGGGCATCGACAACGTATGGTTATTTGTTTGTGCTAGCTTTAATTTATTCCTAACAATTCTGGAACTCTCACATGCGAGAAGGCCACGGCGAAGAAGGCTTCCAAACTTCCTCCCGGGTTAAAGGATAAGCTGAGGAAAACCGTAAAAGAGATAGAAAAGCTAATCAACGAAGGACAAACGCTTCTACCGTTGTTCGTTCGACCACCGATGGTGACAATACCAAAAGTTCTCCGAACAGACTATGGGATCGGGATCACCCTCGAAGACTACTTGAGAACCCCCAAAAGTTTTTGGACGAGATGAGGATGCTAAAAAGATAATAAGCATGCTCCATGGTGATATAGCAGCGGTGATCGTTCTCTAATTGGAATCCATGGCATTCGTGGTCGGGGAAAACCACCCTCGCAAGTATGTATGCGAAAGTGTGTGAAGAAGAAGAACGATGGAGTCCCTTATTTCGAGCTAATCATGTGGATTCATGTTACTAAAAACTTCGGTGTGCATACTATCTACAATGAGATGTTAGGGATAGTGTTGGGTCGACAAAAGGATAAGTTAAAGAATCTAGATATCTTTGCAAAATGAGTTGAAGAAAAGTCCGAAAGGCAAAAAGTTCTTATTGGTACTTGGATGATGTATGGTACCCAAAAAGTGTTGATGAAACGAGAACAATATGGAGAAACTACTCTCTCCATTGAAGGAGGCGACAAGGGAAGCAGAGTCCTAGTGACGGTCGGATTGCAGATGCAGCAAAACTTCTTGGTGCTCGAACCCTATGCCAATTTCGATATATATGGATAAAGAAGAGTTCTTCAAAATGTTCATGCATTATGCACTTGATAAGTCACCGGTTAGAGACCAAGACAAAGGCAAATTTGAAACAATTGGTGCGAAATTTCCCTACTACTACGAAAGTCACCTCCGCCGCGAGAACAAGTGGCGGGACAATTTGAGGATAAGAACCCGTCGGCGAGAGGATATTGGTTTTACGGATAGACACCACGAAACGGAAGAGTGATTCCGGCTGAATGATACTATGGGAGCTCTTTGGTGGAGCTACCATCAGCTTGATGAGCATGTACGTCCCCGGCAATGTTTTGCATCTTTGTAGTATGTTTCCTAGAAGATATGAGTTGGAGCGAGACGAGCTAGTTAAAATATGGATGGCACAAGGGTTTGTGGATACTAGTAAAACCTCAGACATGGAAGTTGCAGCTCGTGAGTGCTTTGAAGTATTACTGTCAACCTCATTCATCCAACTACAGCGTAGGACTTATGGTGATGACCAAGAAGAGTACTATACAGTTCATGATCTATTGCATGACTTAGCAGAAAGTGTTGCTGGAAGTGACTGTTTCAGAATTGAGGGCGATATGGTGAGCCACCAGATTCCTCAAGATGTTCGTCATCTCTTCATTGATTCATATATTCTAGCAGGAGAATTCATAGAGCAGATTGTGAAACTAGATACCTTGCGAACTCTGGTAATGTCGCGTCGTTATATATCAGAATTGACTACAGAAAATTTTGAACGCATTTGTTGACGCGAAACTAGGGCTTCACACCAACACACCGGGAGGGCCTTGGATGCCCACGAAGATCGCGATCGACCTTGTAGCAGCGAAAGCACCGCGGCGTGGCAGCCCAAACCGATCTAGGGATCGGTAGGGGCGCGTGGAGCTCGGTGGACGGCCGGAAGAACCTCAACGCACCTCCGGGAAGACCGTCGGGAGGACGCACGCGAGGGGTGCTCTAGGACCAGCGTGGCCGCCTAGAACGCCAACGAAGAACGCGGAGTTCGCCGCCGAACAGCAACGTAGAGGGGTTGAGAGAAGAAGATGACACGCAAACGGGGACGGGGGAGGTAGATTGGTTGTCGATTGGATGTAGATGGGATCAAATCGGCCATGAACCTCTTCATTATATAGAGGAGGGTGGTCTTATCCTTTTAGGAAACCGTCCTTGGACGTTTCCAAGCATCAAAAACCGACCTAAACACGATTGGAAACAAATCGGTTCGGATCTCGTACGGACACGGGCCTGCGTCGGGGTGACCGGACGCACGATCGGCCTTGACCGGACGCTCCGGTCGGCGGGTCCGGTCGAATTTCCAGTAAGGTCTACGGCCGCTCGCGGACGCGCGACCCGACCGGATCCTGGGACCGACGCTGGACGGACCACGGGTGCGTCGGTCGATGGCCCGAAATTAGCTGGTTCCGGCCGCTGGCCGGACTCGCGAGGGGGTTGACCGGACGCTCCGGTCAACGCGTCCGTCGGTTTAACGAAAGGTCCGCAAACCATCGTGGGGCGCGACGACCAGACGCTAGGACCGGACGCAGGACCGGACGCGCCAGCGAGTCCGGTCGCATTTCAGAGAGCCCTTTTCGAACCTCCTCGAGAATTTGACTAAGTCTGGAAATTTGCGGTGACTTGGACCTCAAAAATATGGCTAAGTCCGGAATTTTACGGTGGGTTAGCTCTTGAAAATATGGCTAAAGTCTGGATTTTTACCGTGACTTAGACCACGCCATTTTGGGTGTCAACAGCATTCTCAAAAACCTGAAGAAGCTGCGGCTCGTGAGTACAATTCTGAAGGAGTTGCAAGAGAATGTGATTCCAGAATGTATTGGTGACTTAAAACATCTTCGCTACCTTGGTCTTTCTGGGATGCGATATGGCAACAAAGTAGATCTGCCACACGCATTTACCAAGCTGTACCATCTGCAGGAGCTCTCCGTTCCTTGTGCAGTGTGCTGTCTTGACAGCAGTCACATGGCTGACCTTGAGAATATGCGGTGCATCAACTGTATATCGGCGAGGATCCCTGACATAGGGCGGATGCCGTGGCTCCAAACTCTGGGTACCTTTACAGTGAAGAAGCAAGAGGGTTATGAGATAACGCAACTGGAGAACCTGAACAACATTCAAGGCAAACTGACAATTAAAGGAATTGGAAACATTGAAAGCGAGGAGGATGCTCGTCGGGCCAACCTAAGCAACAAGCTACACGTCTCAACACTCTATCTTTACTGGGAACCCAATGAGAATGAGGAGACGGGGTCGTCATCAAGGAAAAAACAGACTGCTGGCCGTAATCAACAAGTAGTTACTCCTCCAAATCCAGAGGAGATCCTTGAGGCCCTCCACCCTCCGGCCCTATTAGAAAAACTCATCATTGAGAAATATGGCGGATCGACATTCCCAAGTTGGTTGTCAGGAGAAGATGGTAACCTAAAGCACCTGAAACATCTCTGCTTCAGATTTTGGGACGGGTCAGTTTCTCGGCTTAAGTTTGGCAAAACCCCCTTGCAGGGCTGCACAAACTTGAGATCGAATGGTGCAGTTGGAAAGCTTTGCCAGATAACATCAAGCAGCTGGCATCGCTCAAAGAATTGGTTATCTATGATTGCGAAAAAATCCAGTCACTACCAGGATTACCATCATCCCTCAAGATACTTAAAATACAGGTTTGCAGAAATATCAACACACTACCGGAATTGTCTCCATCCCTCGAGGAACTTCAAATAGAGGATTGCCGGAATATCCAGTCAGCACCAGGATTACCATCATCGTCCCTCAAGAAACTTAAAATAATGGATTGCCCAAATATCAAGACACTACCGGAATTGCCTCCATCCCTCGAGGAACTTCAAATATAGGATTGCCCAAATATCCAGTCACTACCAGGATTACCATCATCGTCCCTCAAGAAACTTAAAATAATGGATTGCCCAAATATCAAGACACTACCGGAATTGCCTCCATCCCTCGAGTAACTCGAGTGCGAGCAATATCTCGTGGACAGCTACCCGGATAGGCAAGCTATTGGCCGGATCAAAATTGAAATATGGTGACACTCTGCCTTTTGCAACTGCCTACATAGAGCAATTTGCATGTAAGTTTCTTTATTCTATTATCTTTCCTGTCTTCAAGACAGCATGCGGCTTCTCTGTTTTTATATTTTGGTTATAAAACCTCGTTTTTATTTGGGCAGGTCAAATTAATAATGATTGCAAGATGATGCGTTGAGCCCCGGCCGTCCTTGCGTCGAGCTTCTCTGGAGCCGCTGATCCCAGACGTTTGGTTTCATGTTGTTTTGTGTGCAACAGTGATATGAAGAAGACTGTTTAGTTTATGGGTTTTGCTAAGGTACTCCCGTTACCTCTTAGGAGGTAAGACTTCAAATAAATCTGAGCCATTAAATTTTAAGAGAGAGAAATAATTAATTTTATGAAAAGTTAAGCAATAAGCGGTTTTTTGGTTACCACCAAGAAATGCGTACTACATGTGCATGTATCCATGCAGTTTCTTTCCTTGTGGCTGCAACCGACACCAAGACGTGCACATTTCTTGGAGATTTACTTTTTGATGAAGAAGAAATAAAGTTGAGTTCATGTGCCATAACTATTAGTTACAAACTTTATTTTTGGCTGACTCGCTTTCCTAATTTTGTACTATCACATGTCATGTTACGAAAGTTAGATAGGTTCTGTAGATTTTTTTTTTTTGCACTAACATGTTATAGTGATACCAATCATGTCACGTTAAAAAAAAACCAGCACCATGCCGTACTAATTTCAGGCTAAAATCATGTTACAGAATGTCACGTTAGAAAATAGTGGCATGTAACGGCAGATCTAATTGAGGAAAGATATTTGTATTTTTTTCATATTTTCTTAATTAAAATTTAAGAAATATATTACTTCCTAAGAGGTAATAGTCATTCAGATCTAATAAAATCGACGGTCCACATTTATTTGGGAGTACTGTAGCAAAGCCCTTAGTTTATCCCCTTTCCTGTTCGGCATATTCTGTTTTCTCAAACGGACCATTTGTTTGCTTTCGTATATGTGTTTGTGTGTAATAATTTATAATTTATGGCCTGCAGTGGCCGATACCCGTACGAGTCAGACCAAGACCCACCATTATATTTGTCAAAGTGTGAGACCATGTTTGATGAAAATTTGGTTTGCAATGATACTGGCATTACAAAATAATTGTTGTTGCAAAGTGTTCGGTGGTATGGTATTTGTGTATGTGGAAGTGTTGGGATTATATTGTTTTGATATTGATGTAACACACTCACGAGACTGGTGTTGCATGGATTAATCTTAAGAGTCAGGTCGTGGATGGTGTTGATGCACCATGTCGCGAGGCGGACTTTCCAGAACAAGAAGTGGTCGTTTTGGCGGAGGAGTGACGGAAGAGGGGCGGGAGGCGCCAAATAGTGATGTCACGACGAGTAGGGGGTGTTGCAGCCAGGTTCAGATCGCATCGCATATGAAGGAGCCGACGTCGAACATGGACGGGAGAGCTGATGTGTTCCCCCCTCTCCGCATCGTAGGCGATGTGGACGTTGTCGATGGTGAGGAAGAGGCGGTCCATGGTGAAGAAGCCGTAGGTAGAAGCGGCCGTCGAAGAGAAGGAGACCGCCCTCCACCGCCCAGCTTGCGCGGGCGGCTCCGTGGTGACGTCGAGGGCAATCCGTCGCAGCTTGCCGGTCCTCCAATGTCGCCTATCATAGCTGGACGAAGACGCCTTTCGACGTGTCGTAGAGGTCCAAGGCATTGGCATGCCGTGGACGTTTGCCCAACCTCGGGGCGCGGCTCGAGTGCCCGCGAAGATGCCCGACCCGAGGAGTCCGGGTCCAGGCGCCCGTTTCGGCGCGAGGGGAGGCGCCGATGTGAACGCCGTGGCATTGCCATCGCGTAGTAATCGTAGCTTCGTTGGTGGCGAAGTCCCATGTCACCCTTCCTAGGCTTGCCAGCCAAGGCATGCCGAGGATGACGTCGACGTCGTTGCCCACGTGCATGACATAGGCGCCGATGTCGAAGACATCCGCGTCGATGCAAAGCGGGACGCCGAAGGTGGCCACTCGCAGAGGTCGAAGTCGCTACGGTGCAGGAGTGATCAAGACACGCACCGGCCGAAGTCCCGCAATCCTACTATGGTCACCATGCGAGGGTCAATGTAGTTGTGCGTGGCTCCCGAGTCGACGACGATGCTAACGCCAGTTCCTGAGATGATGCCGACGAGGTAGAGAGAATGTGCACCACGTACCGGGGAGTTGGGGTCCCCGAATAGGACCCCGAGGTCGGCGCCGCCGCCAGCCGACGTCATCGGTGGAGGCGCCCCCGATCGCCGCCTGTAGTCGTTGAAGATCGTGATGTCGAATAGGTGCTTGCACTTGTGACCGCTGCGGTGAACGCTCGCCATAGTTGAAGCACAGCCCCGCCTTGCGTCATTCCGTCATCTCCTCCGGTGTCAGCCGTTTGAATGGTCGGGTCGAAGTCGAGGCTGATGTTGGTGGTGTTGTAGTCGACATCGTGGTTAGAGGCAATAGTGTGGGTGCCTTGCCCCGCCGCCGCTGCGCCGGCTTGTTGGAGTTGTAGAGGATGGTGGGCGGCGCTCATATGCTCGACATGGCCGTCTCCATGTCCTTTGGATCCCGCAGCTCGACGTCTGCCTTCGCGGTTCCCCTAGTCCTGTTGTATAGATGTTGATCCGCCGCTTGTCATCGAGGTGTCCCGCGCGTGCAACATGCGCCAGAACTTCTCCGTGTACTCATCCACGGTGTTTGTCTTCCGCAGCGATGCCAATTCACCTAGTGGATTGCGCCGGTAGCCGGGGCGAAGCATTCGTTGACATCTTGGGCTAAGCTTCGTCCAACTGTTAGCACCTTCTCCCGACAGCCTCATGTACCTTTGTGCTCCAAAGTGAGATGATATGAAGCGCACCAGACTTGCTCGGTGGTGGCGCGCCTTGTCCCCCCCTGGAAGAATTGTTCGCAACGGTTGAGCCATGGAAGGGGATCGTCCTTGCCATCATATGTTGGGAAGGACGGCTTGTGCGCACGCCAGTGTGAGGCAAGGGAAGTGCTCGACAGGAGAGGGAGGGGGCAGCGCATGCGCCGCCGGTCTTTGGCGCCCCTCCCGGCGACGGCTTCAGCTCGAGGAAGTTGACCATCATCTTCTCGAGATCAGCTGCGAGAACTTGGTCGGTGGCGACGTCTTGCCCGCTTCCCGTTCGTGCCTTGATGAAGGCGCACCGGAATCCTCCATGACCGCCTTCAAGTCCTTCTCGGCCTCCTTCAACAGCTTGATCCGCCTTGCCTCACCCGGATCGGTAATCGACAGACAAAGAACTTGATCGGCGAGAGTGTCGAGATGGGTGGTGAAGGTGGAGAACCGCTTCCCCAGATCGGTCAAGATCTTCTTCGCCTCGGCGTCCATGGTGGTGGGTGGATCGTAGTGGCCTCCGGATACCATTTGTCACAAACCGGATCAATTCTAGGGTGACACGTGGCCGGACGCGCGGCAGGGGGCGCGGCCGGCGTTGGCGGTGGTGGGCACGCGACGGGCGGCGCTAGGCGCGGCGGCGGCGGTGGCGGGTGGGGCGGGCGGCGCGTAGCGTAGGGTAGGAGGAAGGGAGATAAAACTTCTTTTTATTGCTTGCTGCCCGAAAAGATTACAGACCCCTTACTTTTATAGCCCGTCTAGTGGGACTTGTAAACCAAGCAATCTCTCTAAAAGGTTTCCTTATATGATTGGAATACCTTTTTACAAGCAATCCTATTTATTTTCCTAATAAGGGTCTTCCTTATAGATGGAATATCCCCATGCACAACAAAAGTCCTAAGATAATCCTAGTCAAACTCTTTCTTTATTTCCTAATAATTTCTGAAGAATCCGCGGAAGGGAGGAGGAGGCGGTGGCGGCGTGGCGCCCGCTCCGGCGGCGCGTTGCCCGCCCCTTCGGGCCTCATGGGCCTGTCATCCTAGGCCCTATTTCGACACATGACACTTTGTTGCTAGAGAGTTTTATTTAAGAATTAGTTTCTTCTTTTTATCCCTTCTTTCGCAATTGTTAGCCGCTAGTGGCCGTTATCTAAGCCGGTGTCTGGTGTAAGATGTACTTTTTATTAATAGGTTTTCTAAAATGTTGATTATAGAAAAGAAAGAGATTTTCTGAGTTTCCTATGCTTTCAAACTGGATGCAACAGAGCTTTTGTATCGATATGTAATGGAGACATGTTTGAACACATTAATATATGTGTGCTTGAAGAATTATTAATGTGTAATATATGTGTACCTTAATTATATATATGTGTGCGCATTAATATATGTATATATTACTTCTATTCCCAACCGATTAGGAATTATGCATTATTACATGTATATATTAGTTCTAATCTCTAACCGATTAGGAATTAAAACGAAATTAAGAACTAAAATGAAATCAGGAATTGAAATCAAAAGAAAAGAAACAACCCTTTCCTCCCGGTACCAACGGGAATAAAGCCCTATGGTGGCCACGTGCTGGCAGGGAGCTTTATTTCGGTTGGTACCCCAACCGTGAATAAAGGCCATACCTTTACTCCCCGTTCGTTTACCTTTACTCCCCAACCCTTATTCCTGGTTCTATAGCCCTTTTTGTCCCCGAGATTAGGGTTCCGGTGGGCGGTTAGGGTTCCGCGAGGCCCCCTGTTGCTCCATCCTCCCCGGCCGTAGAATCCGGACGGCTGGCCTAGCGGTGGTCGGGAGTTCGGCCGGCGATGGCGGTTTAGGGCGGCGCCACGGGCCGACCGAGGCCGGGGACCGAACTCATTGTTGACGGTAACCAACGACATATTTTTCCCGTCAACTTACTACCATAAAGGAGTAAAATTAAACCTTTTATACTCATATACTTTTATCACTAATAAATTCCACTTGTAGTGTCTTGT
Source organism: Hyparrhenia diplandra (assembly GCA_015847255.1). Classification (NCBI taxonomy): domain Eukaryota; kingdom Viridiplantae; phylum Streptophyta; class Magnoliopsida; order Poales; family Poaceae; genus Hyparrhenia; species Hyparrhenia diplandra. Next base: position 268,001 of record JADLZK010010540.1, read on the forward strand.
ATTTTATTTTGCGATTTATAATAAAAGCAAGTGAAAAATCGACCAAAAGTACGCCTTCCAGGAAAGCGCATTATTACAAAATCCAAGCCCAAGAGCAAATCGACCCAAAACATCAAATGGGCCGAGCACAGCCCCGCCCACAACTTTTCGAGGCGAAAGAGCGACACCCCACCGAGGCGGGCAGGCCGAGGGGGGGTGCGCAAGACCACCACGGTGCGGCCGCACCCTCCCCGAGGCGGTTTTCGGCCCAGCCTCGGGGAGGCGGTTCGTGCACTTTCCAAATGGGGTTTCCGCCCTGCGTTGGTCGGTTTTTTGCACGAAGGAAGGTTTTCAGTGTCGGTTTTGGTGTATTTTAGCATTTAGGCCCCTCCTCCAAGTGTATAAGTAGGCCCCCTCTCTCCCTCTCTCAACACACACCACTTGGAGTCCAGCAAACCAAGCAATCTCTCTCTCTCTACCACCTCTACCTCTCTCTCTTCCTCTACTTCTTCCTTCTTCTTCTTTCTTCTTCTTTATTCTTTCTTAGTTAACACTTGGAGTAGAAGAGCTACAAGGAGGGCTTGTCTCCTAGAAGAAAGTGCTTTGGTAATACATCTACTCTATGGAGCATTCTTCTATCTACAAGTCTTATATCTATGTTCTTGGCCTAACTTATGAACTAGAGTATAGTTTTGTTCATGTTCTTGTGTTGGTATATGAACTAGCATATAGTTTACATATCATAATCTTGACATGTTCATCACATTTCTTCATCGATCATCATATGCCTAACTTGATTAGAGGTGGGATATCGGTTCGTTGTTCCTTCGGGTTTGCTCTTGTTCTAGTCCGTCCATTCGACGAGTGGGGATCCTGGGGGACAAGATTAGTGCTCTAATATGCGGGCATGGTGCTCGGGTATTACGACACCTGCGAATATGAGTGCATGCCACGGTTGAGGGGGGTAGGCGGCTTGGTCATGACAAGCCTTGACCGCCCCTTGAAATCCCCCCCACGCCTATCTTTGTAGGAGTTCGTAAATGCTTCCTATCGGGCCGTATGGTATCCGGGAGTCTCCCCGTTATCCTAGACCTAACCATGATTAAATCAGTTTGCATATGATCCTAACTATTCATTTGTATGGCCATGACTAGATAAATTAGAACTACTCCATTAGGTTATTCATTTATTCTTTATCTATTTTCTTTATCCTTTTGTCGATGGATTCTTAAGTGTGTGTCACACTATCCATGAACCGTTATTGCTTACCCCGTTATGAACATTTTGGTCTAAGCAAACACATGTTCCTCTATTCAGATGCCATGCTAATTTATTATCACATGCCTTCCTTTGGGAAAATATAAATAACGATACCCCGAATACTTAGGGTGAAATGCTACAATGATAGATCCGCGGCGCTTTTGCGGATGAATATCTAAGATGGCAAGATCTATCCCGTTGACGATTCCATTTCGGATCACCGACATGGTGGTTTACTTGGGAATGTCACGGCGCATTCGACGCAGCTCTTATTGGGGATGGGTTTTATACTGCTTTTCCTTTGATTGCGTTAAGAAATGCCAACAAGCATTTTCGTGCCGTTGCCGGGAAGGCATTGTGAAAAAAAATATATATATATATATAATAAATAGGCTGGCTATGAATATGAACGCGGTGCGTGGATACCATTTGCTCATACAAAGGCTAATTTTTTATGTTTTCTCCTCATTTGTGGATGAAAACAGGATAGTGTATGTCGAGGTTTCCTCCTGGCAGGAAAACTTCATCTCCGATCGGAGAGGCACTCCTAAGGAAGAACCGGTCTCGTGCCGCTTCTTCTTCAGCCCGAACCCCGACGGTCGAGACCGACATCCCCGCACCAACCGCAACTCAAGCCATGGCCCAAAAGTCGCCGCGATTTCTCAACTCCCATTTGCCACCAACGCGTGCCCACCGGGCCGGCGGTGAACGTGGCGGACAAAAACTTCGAAGCCGTCTTGGGGCGATCACCATGGTGCAGTCCATCCATTCGTGGATCTGCCGAGCGAGGGACGCAAATGCTCATCTCCAACACTTCACGGAGCTATGCGATACTATCGTCATCAAAGATGTCGCAGCCGAGGCGTCATCGGGCTGCATGCTGTTTTCCCTTCTCCCTCGTGGGGAAGGCGAAACAGATGGTTCTACAAGGACAAGGAAGTCGCGATCGTGGGCCAAGTGTTCGCGGGCGTTCCTCGCCAAGTTCTTCCCCATGGGCAAAACCAATGCCCCGAGGGGAAGAATCGCCAATTTCCGCCAGACATCAATGGAACCTATCCGGAGGCGTGGGAGAGGCCGCGGGGAATACATTTCGCATGCCCGCACCACGGGATGGAAAACCGGCCGGTGCTCCGGAACTTCTACAATGGTCTCACGGCCATATCGGCGGGCACCTCGATGCCGCCGGCCGGTGGCGCATTTCTATCGCCACCATCGATCAAAGCAACAGCCACGATTGATAAAATGGTGGCAAATCAGAGCTGGGGTGAAGACAGAGCCCCTGGCCAAAACACAAAAAGGCATGCATACCGTGAAGGAGGTGGATATGCTTGCCGCAAAAATGGATCTTTCAATAAGAGATCGGAGGAGCGCAAAGACAAATGCTACTACCCGGCCCGCGCCCCGCCTACGCCCACGACGCCACATGACCTCGTGAGACGTGTGGTGAGGTTGGTCACCAGGGGATAACCGCCTCGGAGACCCGTGAAGAAGCCGCCTTCATCAACAACAAAGAACGGGTATCGCCAACCGCAGCAGGGCTGGAACAACCGCCTAGACCACCATTCCAAAGCAACCAGGGGTACAACTCCAACTACAACCCTGGTCGGTCACCCGTCCACCAAGGACCCGGTGCATCGGGCCGGGCGAAAATTAATGAAAACCTCACCAAAAGATGAGCGACCGATAACATCTTAGAAGGAGTCAGCAGCAAGCTGGACGGATTTAACTCTGCTATGACAAGTCAGTTGACCTTCAACAAGAAGATTGAAGCACAAATAGCCCAGCTAGCTGCTCGTCTCCAAGTAACGATGGGAGAAAAAGCTTCACGGCAATCTGAAGCCCCCCAGGAGAGCATAAATGCAGTAACTACCAGAGGGGGGAGATCTACTCGTGACCCACCAAATCCCAATACTACGGTGAGGAAACAGAAAGAGAAGCTGCCTGAAGAGGTAACCCCACAAGTAGCAGAAGAACCAGAAGTGGAGGAGGTACCATTGGAATATACAGACACGACGTACCTACCCTTCGCCACAAGAACAAGGAAGCAGACACCGGATGAACAGTTTACTCGGTTCATGGAGATGATCCAAAAGGTACATGTAAGTGTGCCACTCTTGGATATGCTCCATGTGCCATCATATGCCAAGTACATAAAAGACATCATCCAGAACAAGCGGCCACTGCCAACAACAGAAGTTGTGAAGTTAACTGAAGAATGCAGTGCCGCTATCCTAAATCGTCTGCCAGAAAAGAAGAAAGATCCAGGGTGCCCTACAATTCCCTGCTCAATTGGAACACAAACATTCAACCACGCCTTATGTGATCTGGGCGCCAGTGTTAGTGTCATGCCAAAATCCGTGTTTGACAAGCTCAAACATACAAATCTTGAGCCAACGTCTATGACACTACAGCTGGCAGATTCATCCATAAGGTACCCAGCAGGGATTGCAGAAGACATACCCGTGAAAATCCGAGGGTATTTTGTCCCAGTTGATTTTGTGGTGTTGGACATGGAGTTCACCAAAGATACACCACTCATCCTTGGACGACCATTCTTGAGCGCCTTGGGGGGCGCTGATTGATGTTGGGGCTGGAGAAATCGCTTCAATATCAATGGCAATGAAGAGAAATTTGAGTTCGGGCCCCGAGTCTCGAGAAGAGTGCAAGATGATCCGGATAAAATATGGGGAACAAGGCATTAAAGAAATAGAAATCCAGCCCCCAAAGACCGGCGGCACCTCCAAGGCGGTCGAGAAAAATAAAAAGGTGGGAACAAAAAAAAAAAAAGACAGCTCCTAAACCAAAGAAGAAGGAGAAGGTCCCCATCTTTACAAAAGGACAAAAGACCCCGGAAGAAAGCTCCACACCAAAAGAATCGAAACCAAAGAAAACAATCAAAATACACCCCTCCACAAAAGGTGTGGAAGCTAAAAGAAGTGCAGCCCTCCGTATCTCCGGGGAGAAGGTGCACCATCAAACAACAAAACTCGGAGAAAGTCAATCCACGAGACTCCAAAGAGTGGACCCTCCGTCAAAGGTAAAATGACAGTTATCTCAAAAAAAAAAAAAAAAAAAAAAGAGAGATACCCACAAGGCTTCAGATAGCTTGGGGAGGACCCCCACAGGTATCATAGCATTGCAAATTTAATTCCATCAAATTTTATTTTATTTTAGCATGTTTACATTTCAACAACATTGCAAAAAAAAAAACTTAAACTAAAAAAAAAAAAATCCAAAAATAGAATAAGTAGCTCTTCTTTTGTGCCTTAATGCTTACATATATGAGCTATAAAAATGTTTAGTCTTAGTCCCTTGTTGAAATGATGAATAGTTTCTCTATCTTATGCTTTGCACATTGCCTAGTTTATAATTCGAAGTTCTCTAAAGTTTGGGTTTAGTGGCTAATTCTAAAACTCATCCCGAAAAAACCTCGATTCATGTGGGTCGATATGCTCTATCTAGTCTAAGTTGTTGCCAAATATGATATGGTACAAATGGATTTGCTATGACTTCGTCCAAAAGAGAAACTTGACATCCAGGGAATCCATGCTTAAAAAAAAAAAAAAGAAATTTTTTGGGCTATGCTAAAAAAAAAAAAAATGAGATGAAAAATGGACAAGTGTCCGAGGGCAGTAGAGCCCACATCTCTAAAAAAAAAAAAAGAAAAAGAAAAGAGAGGAAATAAAAGACAAAAGTCTAGGGCGAGCGAGCCCACCTCTCCAAAATATATATATATATATATATATATATATATAGCAATAAAGCCCATGCTTTCTCGAAAAGAAATAAATATTATCTAAATAAAATCCCGGATAAACAGATTGATCAAAAGGATGAATGATAAGCACCTCTGTTATAACCGTTCTATCGGCAACCGCTCAAGGCTTTGAGAAAAATTTGGAAAGCCCCCGCTTACGATGAAAGGTAATAAAAGGGTGAGAAAAAAGATGTGCCATTTTATTCAAACTATAGTAGAAAATCTTATTATAACCCCGGCACTTGTAAAACGTAATCGGCATAGTAGCAACTCCCGATCAACAACCAAGTACTTATTTCTTTTTTGCTCGAGGGGGCAGCGCAAAAGGGTAAGCTTAGGGGAGTTTGTTGACGGTAACCAACGACATATTTTTCCGTCAACTTACTACCATAAAGGGAGTAAAATTAAACCTTTTTACACTCATATACTTTTATCACTAATAAATTCCACTTGTAGTGTCTTGTATTTTATTTTGCAGATTTATAATAAAAGCAAGTGGAAAATCGACCAAAGCACGCCTTTAGGAAAGCGCATTATTACAAAAATCCAAGCCCAAGAGCAAATCGACCCAAAACATCAAATGCGGGCCGAGCACACGGCCCGGCCCACAACTTTTCGGGTTAAAGGCGACACCCACCGAGACCGGGCAGGCCGAGCCGGGGGGTGCAGCGCACCACAGTGCGGCGCGCACCCTCCCCGAGGCGGTTTTCGGCCCGGCCTCGGGGAGGCGGTTCGTGCACTTTCCAAACGGGGTTTCCGCCTGCGTTGGTCGGGTTCGCGCCGAAGGAAGGTTTTTCTAGGTCGGTTTTGGTGTATTTTAGCATTTATGCCCCTCCTCCAAGTGTATAAGTAGGCCCCTCTCTCCCTCTCTCAACACGAGACCACTTGGAGTCCAGCAAACCGAAGCAATCTCTCTCTCTACCACCTCTACCTCTCTCTCTTCCTCTACTTCTTCCTTCTTCTTCTTTCTTCTTCTTTATTCTTTCTTAGTTAACACTTGGAGTAGAAGAGCTACAAGGAGGGCTTGTCTCCTAGAAGAAAGTGCTTTGGTAATACATCTACTCTATGGAGCATTCTTCTATCTACAAGTCTTATATCTATGTTCTTGGCCTAACTTATGAACTAGAGTATAGTTTTGTTCATGTTCTTGTGTTGGTATATGAACTAGCATATAGTTTACATATCATAATCTTGACATGTTCATCACATTTCTTCATCGATCATCATATGCCTAACTTGATTAGAGGTGGGATATCGGTTCGTTGTTCCTTCGGGTTTGCTCTTGTTCTAGTCCGTCCATTCGACGAGTGGGGATCCTGGGGGACAAGAGTAGTGCTCTAATATGCGGGCATGGTGCTCGGGTATTACGACACTGCGAATATGAGTGCATGCCACGGTTGAGGGGGTAGGCGGCTTGGTCGTGACAAGCCTTGACCGCCCCTTGAAATCCCCCCCACGTTACTTTGTCTTTGTAGGAGTTCGTAAATGCTTCTTCCCTATCGGGCCGTATGGTATCGGGAGTCTCCCCGTTATCCTAAACCTAACCATGATTAAATCGGTTTGCATATGATCCTAACTATTCATTTGTATGGCCATGACTAGATAAATTAGAACTACTCCATTAGGTTATTCATTTATTCTTTATCTATTTTCTTTATCCTTTTGCCGATGGATTCTTAAGTGTGTGTCACACTATCCATGAACCGTTATTGCTTACCCTGTTATGAACATTTTGGTCTAAGCAAACACATGTTCCTCTATTCGGATGCCATGCTAATTTATTATCACATGCCTTCCTTTGGGAAAATATAAATAACGATACCACGAATACTTAGGGTGAAATGCTACAATGATAGATCCGATGCGCTTGCGGATGAATATCTAAGATGGCAAGATCTATCCCGTTGATGAGTTCCATTTCGGATCACCGACATGTTGGTTTACTTGGGAATGTCGTCGGCGCATTTCGACGCTCTTATTGGGGATGGGTTTTTATACATTGTTGCCTTTGATTGCGTTAAGAAATGCCAACAAGCATTTTCGGCGCCGTTGCCGTGGAAGGCATTGTGAAAAAAAAAATATATATATATAATAAATAGGCTGGCTATGAATATGAACGTGTGCATGGATACCATTTGCTCATACAGGCTAATCTTTTATATTTTCTCTGTTGTGGATGAAAAGCGAGGATAGTGTATGTCGGGGTTTCTCTTGCTTGCAGGAAAACTTCATCTCCGATCGAGAGGCACTCCTAAGGAAGAACCGGTCTCGTGCCGCTTCTTCTTCGGCCGGAACCCGGCAGTCGAGACCGACATCCCGCACCAACCGCAACTCAAGCCATGGCCCAAAAGTTAAACAGCGATTTCTCAACTCATTTGTCACCAACGTGCCCACCGGGCGGCGGTGAAGCGTGGCGGACAAAAACTCCGAAGCTTCGATGCGGGGCCGATCACCATGGTGCGAGGCCGGTCCATTCTCAATGGACTGCCGGCGAGGGCGCAAATGCTCATCTCCAACACTTCCTAGAGCTATGCGATACTATCGTCATCAAAGATGTCACGGCCAGGACGTCATCGGGCTGCATGCGTTTCCCTTCTCCCTCGTGGGGAAGGCGAAACAATGGTTCTACAAGGACAAGGAAGTCGCCGATGCGTGGGCCAAGTGTTCCGCATGGGCGTTCCTCGCCAAGTTCTTCCCCATGGGCAAAACCAATGCCCCGAGGGGAAGAATCGCCAATTTCGGCCAGACATCAATGGAACCTATCCCGAGGCGTGGGAGAGGCTGCGGGGATTACATTCGGCATGCCCGCACCCGGGATGGAAAACCGGGCCGGTGCTCGAGAACTTCTACAATGGTCTCACGGCCATATCGAAGGGGCACCTCAACGCCGGCCGCGGTGGTGGCGCATTTCTATCGCTCACCATCGATCGGGCAACAGCCCCGATTGATAAAATGGTGGCAAATCGAGCTGGGGTGAAGACTGCAGCCACGGCCAAAAACACAAAAAGGCATGCATACCGTGAAGGAGGTGGATATGCTTGCCGCAAAAATGGATCTTCGCCGAAGAGACCGGAGGAGCGCAGCACGGATGCTACTACCCTACCGCGCCCGGTCCACGCCCTACGCACGCTCACATGACTGTGAGGCGTGTGGTGAGGTTGGTCATGTAACGTAACCTCCTAATTCATCGGGCCGACTGCACTGTCTTTGTCCCAAAGACCTCGGCGGTACCGTGCGATGCACCCAATAACTTAAGAAGCTCTGTCGGGTGTCATCGAAAAACCCCGATTACACCACTCATACCAGGATCAACAAAGGAGTAGCTACAACATTACAACATTTGTTAGAAAAATATAGATCGAGAAAAGTGGAAGAATAATAACATTAATTTTATAAAATATGAGCAAGTTACTTTTGAGTAGACTTAACTTAATTTTATGGAAGTTGAAGGAAACTAGAAGAAACCGGATCATGTCGAGCCCACCGACATAACCTTGGTTAACATCACGAGTCGGCACACGCAACAAGGGTTAACAAACCACGAGTACACAATGTACTCCGCAAGACTTAACCGAAAAAAGAAAAGACTCCAAGGATATCTTTGGCTTAAGGGAAGTAGAGCTAGAAAAGGAGAGTTTGCGAGAAAAGCTTACTACAAGTGGATCCTTACTTTTAATATTTTTAGCATCAATTTTGTTGGAGCATAAATAAAGCTAGATTTGCACTGTTCTATCTCAAACACTTTTTAAGCAACACATCTCAACTTATCTCTGCATCTCTTTTTTTTCTTTCATAACCATGAGTAACCTTGTTTCTTCAATTACTACGATGAATGGGCAGAAGAACGGGTCTCCATAACCGAGAAGCAACGGCGATCCGCGAATCGATTAATACCCGGTAGGGGATCCCTAACCACCACGACATATGTAGCACTTAAGCTTGCATATATCAACCCTCACTCGGTTCGTCCAAAACGGGATTTGGGTCCATCGCCACCGAGAGCACGATTACTCCACCTCCCTACCCCGCCCTAATGGCGGTTTGACCAAAGATTAGGATGGGTACATGCTACTCCCGCCATCTCTCCACTCCCGGTCTTGCAGCGGTTGTCCGTTCCCGATTTGGCACACCCCGAGATTAGGCTTACGGGGCATGTGGCGATTAGTTTCGTCGACACGGGGTGACGCGCTACCAGGCGTGCCATTGACCCAAACGGCCTCGGGCGCAAACATGCGTTCAAAAAGTCCCGAACTTAACAATCCAAACAACGGGCCGGTCCTTAAAGCGACCAACACGGGACAAGCACGACTAGGTATCCCGCCCGGCTTTCAACCTACGCCCCGTCCGATCTCAAATTCATCACTACCATATTTATTCTCATGAACCACCATCGGGGTGTTCTCTTTTTCCATAGCCGGGAGGAACAAAGATAAAAACCTATATCTCGCGAACGATGAAGCCATCATTCGACTTCTACCGACATCTAAGCATTACTAAGCATTTAGAGAAACGACCTACTCATACTAGTGAGATAACATTGGATTAACTAAAATTCAAGGTAGTCATGCAAACAACGGTATCAACCAACTCCTACTAACTTAATGCACATTGCACTAGACTTAAGGTGAATAAAACATTTATGAAAGCGAGAGAAGGGTTTATGCTCCGGGGCTTGCCTTCGTTGACGGAATAAATTATCCCCCTCGAAAACCCAGGGGAAATCGAATCCGCTTCCAATCGGATGATAAACCTCTTCCGGAACTTGCTCGGATGGACACTCGATCTCGTTCTCTACACGAAATAATGTATGCCTCAACATGATGCCATATATTTAAATATGATGCTTGCGAGGTGCATGAAATGATAAACACTTGAGTACAACTTTCCTTCACGATAAAGTTGCAACCCAACAAAACCAACTTGTTGAACTACTCTACAAGATATCATCACCATTGCCTAAGGAGTTCTCAAGGACCACTTGATTGTGATATGATCCAAGTTTCACAAAACAACCCAAAAGTCACACAAAAACCTAATCTATTTAACACTAAACAATTTTAAACCACATAAAAATAAAAGAGCTCAAGATAGAAAATAATTTAAACATGTCAAAATGACTCCAAACTTTTTTGTACAGCTAGATCATAGCATAAAAACAGTACCAAATAAATTTTCATGATTTTTGCATAAATATTTTATTTTCTAAAAATCATGGAAGATGCATTTTTCAATTAAAGATTGTATTTTTTAAATCATGCAAGAACTACTCAAAATCAAAGTTTCAATTTTTTCATGGATTCATATACTCATAAGAAGCTTCTACAAAAATTTTCAGAATTTAAGGAGCTATTTTCAAATTTCTATGAAAATTACAAAACTGGACACTATTCACATTTGAAGAAAACGAAAAACAAAAGAAAAAGGAAAACGACCTTCGGAAAAACCGGCCCGACGCCCACGCGTTAGCAGGCGGCCCGATCCCCGCGCCAGCGTTGGCGAGGCCGGCCGATGGTCGCCGCACGACCACCTGGCGGCCGCCGGCACAACCCGGCGGATTTCGCCCGGCGGCGACCTGCCCGGCGGCGACGAGACCTACCTCTACGCGCTCCCCACAGCCCAGCGCATCCCAAGAGCACCCCAAACCCTAAACCCTAACGCACCGCGGCCCTTTGCCGGCGACCATGGCGGGCGGGCGCGGCGCCGACGGAGAACGAGACGTCACGGGCGTCTCCGGCGACGATGAGCACGCCAACACCTAAAAGACACCTAGGCGATCATTTCCACTCACTTAATCGAACTAAATCGGCACCTAAGCTGATCGGCTTCGACGCTACGGACGCCAAGAACGTCGGCTTCGTCGGCGCAAAAGCGGTTGTTCCGGCGACTTCAAGATGTCAACGGACCAACCGGCGGATGGGGATAGGACCGAGAGCTCACCGCCCGGACTCGATTGGCAAGGTGGTTGGGTCGTAAACAGGGGCGGAGTAGGGTCGTCGACGGCGGTGAGCAGCGGCGGCGGCGCTCCAGGTGGCAACGGTGGCGTTCGGCGAGTCTGGACTCGAATTTGCTGGAAAACGGTCAAGCCGACCCGAAAGACGGGACCACGAGGCGACTCTAAATATTAAGACGGTTTAACTTCGAGGCTCACCCGAGCGGATTCGACGACAACAAGGCGGCCGCGGGCGGCGCCCCGACGGACCCGGAGAAGATGGCGTTGCACTACGCTCCGGTGGGTTTGGGGCGGCCGAGTGGGTTCGAATGAGCGCAAGGAATTAAGACGATGGTGCTCTCAATTTGAAGAATTAGAGCTTGGGGGCGGCGGCAATGGAAAGGGGCGAGGCGGTTTCGGGCGACGATGGAGAAGAAAGAAAGTCGACGACGGCGCCGGCGTTGGCTTTTATAGGGCAAAGGGATGCATGGGACGTGGATGGCGTTGTCGCTGGGGCCGGCTAGGTAGCCGGTGACGCGAGGACGGCCGGGCGCGAACGACCCACGGCGACGCCCGGCGACACGCCCGGTATGGAGGAAGAACGAGATTCCAGCATTCCTTTGTTGAACCCTAAACCCTAACTTATCTCGAATTTCATCAAATTCTCCCCAAATTTGAACTGATCTTCAAAAACTCCAAAAAGTGACTTAACCTAATTTTTCAAGATCTACAATTTTCACAATTGGAAGATTTTCAAATTCGGCCTCTAAATATGACTTTTTGAAATGCAGTTCAAAATTTTGAAATTTGAATTCAAAATTACTTTTAAAATCATGTAACAACTTGAAAAACTTTGTACATGACTTTTTGTTCATCTCCACAAGATCTACAAACTAACTTTTGAAAGTTTTTGCAAATTTTGCTTAGATTTTGAAATATGGTTTTTAAATAAAAGGGAACAAAACCCGAATTTTGGTATTTTCAAAATTACTCTAAATTTTTGAACTAAACTTTGAAAACTCAAAACACCAACTTTGTGCAACTTTGAAAACTCTACAAATTTGCTTTAATAACCATACCCAAATTCCTTACAAATTTTAAATAAAAGAAAAGGGGGTAAAAAAAGAATGGAATTAGGGTTTTGAGAAGTTCAATTCAAAACTGGAATTTGATTCAAATTTCAAATTCCCAACCTATACTATCCAACCCTCATCCAACATCACACTTAGGATCAAAACATAAATTAAAATTAAATCACTCTAAATTTTCTTAAGCACAAACATTCTCTAAAATATAAACTCATTTTAATTTCAATGCATTTCAAATTTTCTAATTATGCATGCTTTATGATAATCATGATGACATGGCAAAATTTTAGTTGGTTAACACCAGGGGGTATTCTGACCTTTCCCCTTAACGAGAATCTCATCCCGAGATTCGGGCGGGAACTTTCAAGAAAGCGACGAGAGATTTCCATAGCTTTAAAAGCGCACTAAGGATGATAGAACTTGTCCACACGATAGACGATTACAAAAACCATTGGAGATACAAAGAGGGTACAAAGATTACTCTCTGGGATTAGGGACACATCTATTACATAGCAAAGCCTTACTCCAGAAACTTAGATAGACGAGGACAAAGAAGAAACATTAAGAAGATAAGCGACCAAAGTGCAAAAAGGACCCCAAAAGATCCGTAAAGCGGATGGGATCAAGGAGGCACAACATGTCAAGAAGACCTGAGAATGAAACCTAAGGCCATAATCTAACCGGATGTAGACTCGACCTTCTAGGATGAAAACGGAGTTCTTCTTCAACGAGATGCACAGGAACCTTTTGACGGCAACCCGAATCTGCGAATAAGAGCTTGATCTTGCAAAGATTTGGATTTCACGTCTTCTTCTCCGGCTCGGTTTCTCCTTGAACTATACTGACTTCACCTTGGAGAAGGAGATCGACTCTGCGATTCTTAAAAGAGATTAGCGATGGGCTTTGGAGAGATGGAAGTGGCGAAGCAAGGTACCTGGTTGCGTCTTATATCGCAGAGGAGCAGATAGCGGATAGAATCTTTCAAGACCGAGGAAGAGGAAGCCGAGAGAGAAGAGAGAGTCAAAAGAAGTTCACGGGTGGAGCGGCCACCGGTGATGGTGCGCCTCGTGCTCAAGCATAGGGTGGCGAGGATTCTGCGGACGTGGAGACGAGGGAGTAGACCGAGACCATGGAGAGGTCCGTACGTGCAATGGCGAGGGCGGCGGGGGCGCACATGGCGCACAAAGAAAGGGAAGAAAGAGAGTGTGGTGCGAAGAAGACATGACTGATGAAACGAGTGCGGGCTCGGTGAGGCGCAACACGGAAACGAAAGTGCGAGAGGGGCCGGGATGCATCACGACGTTCGAGAAGACACGTGGCGGCAATAGAATGCCACAGTGATCCCGTCATGAGCGGGACCTAAAATAATTATAGCTCGGTAGATCCCCAAAGAATTGTAATTAGCAGTAACACAAAATTCTGTCAGAAACAGGACAACTTTCCGATCCTTCACGTCCTTTTGATTCTACAAAGATGACATAAGTTGCTTGACAGCTAACCAATGTTACCTTCAGAGATCGTTTAGCAGAGTCCCTTATCTACCACTTCTTGTAGTCTGTTAATGTTGATGTCAGTGACTTGCTCTTCAAGGGTCACCTTTCTTGTAACTTTCAGAAGAAACTCACAAAGCAACTGATCCGATATACGAGTCCTTGGATAGAATATAGATAAAGAACCAAAGAAATTCACGACAAGGGAATGCTGAGTGTAGTTTTGTAATGGATTATGATTAGAAATCATTAATCATAATACCACAGTCAAAACCACAACCACGGAGAGAATCCATATGATAAAAATTAGTGATGACCAAGGATTTACAAAAGAAGGATAGCAACCAAAGGAAGTTCCAAGGTGTGGAGTCAATATTAAGGTGATTTCAAAATCAAAGCCAAGGAAGTTTTAGAGATCAAAGAGAAATTGTATGGCATCAGGCTCCTCTCTTGAAGAAACGTCTAAGAGGTCCAACAGAGACTTGGCCAGGTTCCACACGGCACAACATAAGCCGTGGCAAAGATTTACGCATAACATCCTAGTTGAACTAGGGTTCAACCAAAGCACACACAGGCTTAACAGTGAAACACAAACAACAACCAACATTAACATCATTTTAGATAACATGGGAAACATCATAAATGCATTACACGAATGCTATAAACAACATATGCAATGCCATGATGCTTACTAATGATGCAACAAGATAATCATGAATGACGGGGATATGAAGATCTTTCCCCCTTAAAAGAAATCAAATTTCCAGAATTTCAAGGTGACAAATCCCGTGGGACAAGTAGTGGGAAAAGAAATATGTCAAATATATATTGACTTGTAAGAAATTTTGCAAACAACAAAGTTGATATCAAGATTGCAATCAGAAACAAAAGGTGACTACAACCGATAAGGAAAGAGGAGTACGGATATGAATTTCAAAAAGAGTTTGCAACGAATGTGAAAGCACGATAATCGTGAATTATAGTGAATCATGATCATAGACCCCGACATAAGCGAACGCCCGGCAGTATTTCCTTATGGCCGCGGTCCATAGGAGACCCCAGGTTTCGACGCTATTTCCCGGTCACAGGTCATGATTCTATCATAAGACACAATTTTTTTTTACAACTCTCAACCAACACATGTTGGTTGTCAACGTGAAAAGAAGAGCATGTGTCATAATGGAAGAAGTCAAAATACGACACATGTATGAGTTGAGAAATCAAGGAGTAGTCTGAGGCTTTTAAATAGAGTTAACATGGCAAGGTGCAAGCTCCCAAAGATTGGAACTTATGAAGCAAAAATTATCAAATGGAAGTCCATTAACCAAAAACTTGGTATAGGACGAAATTTAGGACAAACAACTATAAAGAAGAATAGTTGTCCGAAAGAAAAGGAGGAAGTCTCATATTATAATGATATGATGCATGCTCGCCCTATACGTCTTCACAACGTTAGCACTCTACCTTCATCATGTTAGATGTTAGTGGGTTATAGGGCTTTACTTTACATACTATCTTCACTTGCACAAGCGGGATGTCGAAAAGCAGCGTAGCGAGCATTGTTGGAGAAGTTGACTCTCCGGTTATTCTTCAAAAGATGACATGAAAACTTCTTGAAATCTTTTACTTGACTCCTCGGAAAAAATCTTCATGAAAGCTTCCAAGCAAGCATAAGAAAAGAAAGAAGATCATTTTTAAATTGTTACTTTCAAAAAACTTTTAGATTACAAAATCATTTTGAAGTTTTCAAAAGTAATATTGTAGCCGGGTCCTAAGTATGAGCTCGATACCATTGCAATGTAACCTCCTAATTCTTGGGCCCACACGCTTTTGTCTTTGTCCCAAAGACCTCGACACCGCATGCAGATGCACCCAATAACTTAAGAAGCACGCCGGGTGTCATCGGAAACCCCGATTACACCACTCATACGAGGATCAACAAAGGAGTAGCTACAACATTACAACATTTGTTATAAAAAAATATAGATCGAGTGCGGAAGAATAATAACATTAATTTTATAAAATATGAGCAAGTTACTTTTGAGTAGACTTAACTTAATTTGCGGAAGCTGAAGGAAACTAGAAGAAACCGGATCATGTCGAGCCCACCGACATAACCTTTGGTTAACATCACGAGTCGGCACACGCAACAAGGGTTAACAAACCCCGAGTACACAATGTACTCCATAAAGACTTAACCGACAAAAAGAAAAGACTCCAAGGATATCTTGGCTTAAGGGAAGTAGAGCTAGAAAAGGAGAGTTTGCGAAAAGCTTACTACAAGTGGATCCCCTTACTTTTAATATTTTTAGCATCAATTTTGTTGGAGCATAAATAAAGCTAGATTTGCACCTGTTCTATCTCAAACACTTTTTAAGCAACACATCTCAACTTATCTCTGCATCTCTTTTTCTTTCATAACCATGAGTAACCTTGTTTCTTCAATTACTACGATGAATGGGCAGAAGAACGGGTCTCCATAACCGAGAAGCAACGGCGATCCGCGAATCGATTAATACCCAGCTGGGGATCCCTAACCACACGACATATGTAGCACTTAAGCTTGCATATATCAACCCTCACTGGGTTCGTCCAAAACGGATTGGGTCCATCGCCACCCGAGAACACAAGTACTCCACCTCCCTACCCCGTCCTAATGACGGTTTGACCAAGAGGGATGGGTACATGCTACTCCCGCCATCTCTCCACTCCCGGTCGCGCGGTTGTCCGTTCCCGATTTGGCACACCCCCGAGATCGGGCTTACTGGGGGCATGTGGCGATTAGTTTCGTCGACTGGGGTGATCGCCCATCGAGGCGTGCCATTGACCCAAACGGCCTCGGGCGCAACATGCGTTCAAAAGTCCCGAACTTAACAATCCAAACAACGGACGGTCCTTAAGCGACCAACACGGGACAAGCACGGCTAGGTATCCCGCCGGCTTTCAACCTACGTCCCGTCCGATCTCAAATTCATCACTACCATATTTATTCTCATGAACCACCATCGTGGTGTTCTCTTTTTCCATAGCCGGGAGGAACAAAGATAAAAAAACCTATATCGCGAACGATGAAGCCATCATTCGACTTCTACCGACATCTAAGCATTACTAAGCATTTAGAGAAACGACCTACTCATACTAGTGAGATAACATTGGATTAACTAAAATTCAAGGTAGTCATGCAAAGAACGGTATCAACCAACTCCTACTAACTTAATGCACATTGCACTAGACTTAAGGTGAATAAAACATTTATGAAACAGAGAAGGGTTTATGCTCGGGGGGCTTGCCTTCGTTGACGGAATAAATTATCCCCTCGAAACCCGGGGAAATCGAATCCGCTTCCCTTTGGATGATAAACCTCTTACGGAACTTGCTCGCTCGATGGACACTCTCGATCTCGTTCTCTACACTAAATAATGTATGCCTCAACATGATGCCATATATTTAAATATGATGCTTGCAGGTGCATGAAATGATAAACACTTGAGTACAACTTTCCTTCACGATAAAGTTGCAACCCAACAAAACCAACTTGTTGAACTACTCTACAAGATATCATCACCATTGCCTAAGGAGTTCTCAAGGACCACTTGATTGTGATATGATCCAAGTTTCACAAAACAACCCAAAAGTCACACAAAAACCTAATCTATTTAACACTAAACAATTTTAAACCACATAAAAATAAAAGAGCTCAAGATAGAAAATAATTTAAACATGTCAAAATGACTCCAAACTTTTTTTGTACAGCTAGATCATAGCATAAAAACAAGTACCAAATAAATTTTCATGATTTTTGCATAAATATTTTATTTTCTAAAAATCATGGAAGATGCATTTTTCAATTAAAGATTGTATTTTTAAATCATGCAAGAACTACTCAAAATCAAAGTTTCAAATTTTTCATGGATTCATATACTCATAAGAAGCTTCTACAAAAATTTTCAGAATTTAAGGAGCTATTTTCAAATTTCTATGAAAATTACAAAACTAGACACTATTCACATTTGAAGAAAACGAAAAACAAAAGAAAAAGGAAAACCAGCCTTCGGGCGAAACCGGCCCGATCGCCCACGCGTTAGCGAGCCGGCCCGATCCGTGCCCGCGTTGGCGAGGCGGCGGTGGTCAGCCCCGCCTGACGGCGGCGCGCCGGCTTGGCCGGCCGTTCGGCGGCGCGACCGCCCGGCGGCGAGACCTACCTTCACGCGCTCCCCACAGCCCCCGCGCATCCCAAGGCACCCCAAACCTAAACCCTAACGCATCGCGGCACTTTGCCGACGACCATGGCGGGACGTGGCGGCGCGACGGACGGCCGAGAAGCTTCAGCCGGAGCGTCTCCCGGCGGCGATGAGCACGCCAACACCTAAAGCACACCTAGGCGATCACTTCCACTCACTTAATCGAACTAAATCGGCACCCTAGCTAGATCGCGCTCGCACGCGGCGGAGCGGCAACGTCGGCTCGCCGGCGGCAAGCGTCCGCGACTATGGCACGCCAACGGACCAACCGGAAGCAGGGGATAGGACCCGGAGCTCACCGCGGACTCGATTGGCAAGGTGGTTGGGTCGGAACAGACGGAGTAGGGTCGCCGACGGTGACGGCGACGGGCGGCGCTCCCCGGTGGCAACGGTGACGTCCGCGAGTTCGACCGGTCATGGAAATGGTCGTTTCGAGCCAGATCGTGACCACCAGGCGACTCTAAATATTAAGACGGTTTAACTCGAGGCTCACCCGAGCGGACGGATGACGGCAAGGCGGCTCGCGGCGCGCGCTCCGACCGACCGAGAAGATGGCGTTGCACGGCGGCCGCGGTGGGTTTGGGGCGGCGCTTGAGTGGGTTCGGGCGAGCGCAAGGAAGTTGCGA
Source organism: Hyparrhenia diplandra (assembly GCA_015847255.1). Classification (NCBI taxonomy): domain Eukaryota; kingdom Viridiplantae; phylum Streptophyta; class Magnoliopsida; order Poales; family Poaceae; genus Hyparrhenia; species Hyparrhenia diplandra. The sequence goes on from JADLZK010010540.1 coordinate 286,371, forward strand.
AGACGATGGTGCTCTCAATTTGAAGAATTAGAGCTTGAGGACTATACGGCAATGGAAAGGGTGGAGGCGGTTTCGGCGGCGATGGAGAAGAAAAAAAAAAAGTCGACGGCCGCCGTCGGCGTTGGCTTTATAGGGCAAGGGATGCATGGACAGGTGGATGGCGTTGTCGTGGGCCGGCTAGGTAGCTGGTGACGAGCGAGGACGGCCGTAAGGCGAGAACGACCCACACGGCGACGCCGGCGACACGCCAGATATGGAGGAAGAAAGAGATTCCAATCGTTCCTTTGTTGAACCCTAAACCCTAACTTATCGAATTTCATCAAATTCTCCCCAAATTTGAACTGATCTTCAAAAACTCCAAAAAGTGACTTAACCTAATTTTTCAAGATCTACAATTTTCACAATTGGAAGATTTTCAAATTCGGCCTCTAAATATGACTTTTTGAAATGCGGTTCAAAATTTTGAAATTTGAATTCAAAATTACTTTTAAAATCATGTAACAACTTGAAAAACTTTGTACATGACTTTTGTTCATCTCCACAAGATCTACAAACTAACTTTTGAAAGTTTTTGCAAATTTTGCTTAGATTTTGAAATATGGTTTTTAAATAAAAAGGGGACAAAACCCTAATTTTGGTATTTTCAAAATTACTCTAAATTTTTGAACTAAACTTTGAAAACTCAAAACACCAACTTTGTGCAACTTTGAAAACTCTACAAATTTGCTTTAATAACCATACCCAAATTCCTTACAAATTTTAAATAAAAGAAAAGGGGGTAAAAGAAAGAATGGAATTAGGGTTTTCGAAGTTCAATTCAAACTGGAATTTGATTCAAATTTCAGATTCCCAACCTATACTATCAACCCTCATCCAACATCACACTTAGGATCAAAACATAAATTAAAAATTAAATCACTCTAAATTTTCTTAAGCACAAACATTCTCTAAAATATAAACTCATTTTAATTTCAATGCATTTCAAATTTTCTAATTATGCATGCTTTATGATAATCATGATGACATGGCAAAATTTTAGTTGGTTAACACCAGGGGTGTTACAGGTCACTCAGGGGATAAGCGCCACGAGACCCGCGGAAGAAGTTGCCTTCATCAACAACAACAACGGGTATCGCCAACCGCATGGCAGGCCGGAACAAACGATCCGGACCACCATTCCAAAGCAACCGAGGGGTACAACTCCAACTACAACCCTAGTCACCGTCATCGAAGGACTGATGCATCGGGCGGGGCGAAAAATTAATGAAAACCTCACCAAAAAGATGAGCGGGACCGATAACATCTTAGGAGTCGGCAGCAAAGTCGGACGGATTTAACTCTGCTATGACAAGTCGGTTGACCTTCAACAAGAAGATTGAAGCACAAATAGCCCCAACCTAGTCTTTCGTCTCCAAGTAACGATGGGAGAAAAAGCTTCACGCGGCAATCCGAAGCCCCCAGGAGAGCATAAATGCAAGAACTACCCGGAGGGGGAGATCTACTCGTGACCCACCAAATCCCAATACTACGGTGAGGAAACAAAAGAGAAGTCGCTTTCAAGAGGTAACCCCACAAGTAGCGAGAAGAACCGAAGTGGAGGAGGTACCATTGAATATACGAACACGACGTACCTACCCTTCGCCACAAGAACAAGGAAGCGAATTAACGGATGAACAATTTACTCGGTTCATGGAGATGATCCGTAAGGTACATGTAAGTGTGCCACTCTTGGATATGCTCCATGTGCCATCATATGCCAAGTACATAAAAGACATCATCCGAACAAGCGGCCACCGCCAACAACAGAAGTTGTGAAGTTAAGCGAAAGAATGCAAAGGCCGCTATCCTAAATCGCTCGCGAAAAAAGAAGAAAGATCCCGGGGTGCCCTACAATTCCCCGCTCAATTGGAACACAAACATTCAACCACGCCTTTATGTGATGCGGGGCGCCCGGTGTTAGTGTCATGCCAAAATCCGTGTTTGACAAGCTCAAACATACAAATCTTGAGCCAACGTCTATGACACTACAACCGGCGAGATTCATCCATAAGGTACCCAGCCAGGATTGCGTAAGACATACCCGTGAAAAATCCGAGGGTATTTTGTCCCGATTGATTTTGTGGTGTTGGACATGGAGTTCACCAAAGATACACCACTCATCCTTGGGCGACCATTCTTGAGCACCGCCGGGGCCTGATTGATGTTGGAATTTTGGAGAAATCCGCTTCAATATCAATGGCAATGAAGAGAAATTTGAGTTCAGCCCCGAGTCTCGAGAAGAGTGCAAGATGATCCGGATAAAATATGAGGAACAAGGCATTAAAGAAATAGAAATCCAGCCCCAAAGACGCAAAGACCTCCAAGACGGCAAAAATAAAAGGTGGGAACAAAAGAAAAAGACAGCTCCTAAACCAAAGAAGAAGGAGAAGGTCCCCATCTTTACAAAAGGACAAAAAGACCCAGGAAGAAAGCTCCACACCAAAAGAATCGAAACCAAAGAAAACAATCAAAATACACCCCTCCACAAAAGGTGTGGAAGCTAAAAAGAAGTGCAGCCCTCCGTATCTCCGTGAGAAGGTGCACCATCAAACAACAAAAACCGGAGAAAGTCCCAAATCCACGAGACTCCAAAGAGTGGACCCTCCGTCAAAGGTAAAATGACGTTATCTCAAAAAAAAAAAAAAAAAAAAAAAAGAGAGATACCCACAAAGCTTCCAGATAGCATGGGGAGGACCCCACAGTATCATTGCATTGCAAATTTAATTCCATCAATTTTTTATTTTATTTTAGCATGTTTACATTTCAAAGAACATTGCATCGAAAAAAAAAAACTAAAACTAAAAAAAAAAAAAAAAAATAGAATAAGTAGCTCTTCTTTGTGCCTTAATGCTTACATATATGAGCTATAAAAATGTTTAGTCTTAGTCCCTTGTTGAAATGATGAATAGTTGCTCTCCCTCCGCGTGGGAGCCACCGCCACGTCGTTGTTGGTATTTATTAAGTGCAAAAAAGAATATAAAGGGTTTCATAGCGCACAGAATATATATACCATTGTAGCTTTTACCGGGAGTATTTATTCAGTATCGTTATTTATATTTTCCACAGGGGAAGCAAGGGTAAAGACTATGATAAATCAAAATCATGTATCTACTAACTTAATATACCAACTAAACTAAAGTGAGGGGGTAAATAATGTATATGATATAAATGATAATTAATAGCACTTAACCAGAGAATATTATAATATAGAATAGATAGCTAGGTCGAGAGGACAACGGGAGAGATCTAGGTTCCCGAATACTTCTCTAGTACTTTGGTTCTTGAGTAACTAAGGCATGAAAAGGTATAGCGATCATAAAAGAACACTTCGGGACATCGAGAACACTAGCCGCGGAAAGGGATGAGAAGGGGGCTAGGAAGCTCCGACCACGGTCCTACACTACCAATCCGAACGTGGTGGAATACGTCGGCCGTTAGGGTCTGTCACCACCTAGGGCTACCACAACTATCCGTGGGACTGGGTGCAATCTAAGGTAACCTCTAGTCTAGACACCATGTCCACACTATTAATTACTACTCTAATCATCATGAATAACCGAGCACTCAATACGAGCGAAGATCCCATGCAATTATATAACAACTATATTCTAATCAATAACATGAAAGGCATAAAAGTACTAGAAAAGATAGATCTAATTATGGCATAAAGTCTAATAGAGTTGAGATACAAAGATATACCGTAACGTCAAGACTTCTCCGTAACAGGAGCACAATTCCGCTCTCCCTAACTCTCTACTAGATCTATTCTATTACATTGTAGCCGCCTAATCTAATTCTCCGGCGCCGTGCCTCCATCCGATGTGATATGAAATTGATGTATGAGATGATCCGAGATGATTGAAGCCGGGGGCCTGGGGGCTTGCTTATATATGGGTCTTCTTATGTCTCTTCGCCTTCAAAGCAAGCAATATGGTACTAATCTTCATGGGCCTTGACAATGAACGATGACCATTGGATCAAACCGACATTATACGACCGGTTTAGATTGCGTCTTAGAGGCGGTGGAGGAAGCTTCCGAGACAGGGGTGACTTGGCCGCCAAGCCGGGCCGATCGGCACGGGTTATTGGTCGATCGGCCCGTGGTGGGTCCCACCCCGGGCCCCCGACGCGTCATGGCTTCCGGAGTCTTCTAGATGATGCTTTCTTGGGTGTTAAGTTTCGTTCACGCCGGGTGTAATCCAGGAGCCTTCTAGACTTGTTTTGGAGTTGGATTGCGTTACGAATTCTACCGCTTTTTCTGTTAAGTCCCCGCAAATCACAACTTTACCAAAACTCATGGAAATCATTAGTATAAACCCCTAATAAGGTTATCTAATTATATCTTAGTCCTTTTCCATGTTTAGTTGACAATTAAAAGTATACGTTAACATGTGTCAACAAACTCCCCCAAGCTTACCCTTTGCTAGTCCCTAGCAAAGCTATATGCTATATTAGGATCGGGAGTTGCTACTACGCTTTCATACCTCGGAAATATCGTGTTTATCGAAATAAATTCTCCTCTTAACTAGATTGCTCATACCATTTTACCATGGGGTGTAGCCTTTTCATGAATCATAAGCAAGATAAACAATCAAGTTAAGTACCATGTCTCAAGTTCTTCGATCAACTATCATCCCGGGGTTTTCAATATTTTTTTTAAAAGAAACTCAGAGATCCTATGTATGACCCTCTTAAGTAGATGGTGGTAGTGGAGTTACACATGTGGTAGGACATACATAGTGGGATGATAGTGGTGAAGTGGATGAGGATGAAAGGTAGTAAATAGCCCTTAGCCTTTTCTAGCATTTTTCTTCTCAAGCACCTTGGACTATATCTCTCTTTCTAGAGATTGCTAGGACTGGGGCTGTCCATTCTTGGAGAGGTGGGCTTTGCCCCGGACTTTTGTCCATTTTTCTCTCTCCCTAGAGATGTGGGCCCTACTCACCCCGGACACGTGTCCATTATTCATCTCTAAATATATTTTTTTATTAGGGAGGTAGGCCCTTCTCGCCTAGTATGACTTTTGTCCGTTACTCTCCCTCCCTCTCTCGTCTCACTTTTTCTCTAAATATTTATTTTTCTTTTCCTCTCTTTTTTTTTTTTTTTTTTCGAATGTAGCCCAGCCTCTATTTGGCATAAAAACACCGAGAGAGACATATCCAAAGATTGCAAGAGTTTATTTTTATAATTATGGCTAGCGGCTTGATGGAGTATGGGGATGCGCATACTTCGGGTTAGAAGCGGCGTATTTAGTGGAGTGGGATGATCTTGATGCGAATGATAAACTCTTAAGGGTCATAGCTAAGGAACTCATCATGTAATGTGTTATAATTTTCAAAGATAAAAACCAGGAATCGGTATCTCTAGGAAGATGATAAAACAAAGACTCAACTTTTCATGTATCTTTTATCTTTTAATGCTAAGACTCAGATTAAGCATGTGCTTCCCATTGTGTGTTTGGGTTTAGAGCAAATTAAGCATTTAAAGCTTTGGGAGAATCTAAGTCCAAAGTGTAAGTACTTTTAAGAGGGATTAAGGCGGAGCAACTATTCATCATTTCCATACATAGGGATCATCTTCGGCGTTAATTTTATTCTAGCAAACCTAAGCACACTATCTATTTATTTATTTATAGCAAACATAAAGATCAAACTATATATATAACTTAAACTTTTTATTTAGTTTTCTATAGTTATGCATCTTTTTATATCTTTTTAACAAAACAAACATACCAAACTAGTAGTAAATAAGGTAAAGGATAAGAGTACTTACTCGATAATGGGGGTTGCACTCCCCAAAATTTGGATCTTGACAGTCTTTTTAGAGATGTAGACGTGAGGTAGACTGTGGTGGTGTGGTAGGTTCATGCTAAACCGTGCACACCGATGATTCTTTTCCTGCAGATATTAGTGGACGTATACCAGAAGGATTGCAATTATTTGAAGAACATGTTGTTGTCCAAAGGTTGATATAAACTCATCTATGCTAACAAAAAGATGGTTCTTTGATTACTTTAGCACATTTATTGTTTATCGTATATTTTTTTTAACAAATTATGTTCTTAGCTGCACTCTAGCAAGGATCAAGGCAAATGTAACTTTTAGCAAAAAAAAAACAAAATAAATGATGTGATACTTACGGATCTTTCTTCAATGAGGAACGATCCGGGTTTTCCTTCACAAGCAGAAGTTGTTGGAGTTCATCATACGCCTTGCCTCACCTCTATTTGTGAGTTCATCTCTTGACTTACCCGCATTGAATATGATAGTTTTTCGCAAGGGTTAGTCAAAATAATCGCTATCTACTAGAGCATACTCTTGGTTCAAAAATCAACCTAGACACCACGTCTAATTTGATTTAGGAAAGCAATTTAACTAGCATTAAAAAGCCTTTGAAAGCACGATCAACACTCCTAAACTAGGCACCATGCTTCATTTAAGAGATGTATGAAAAATACTTCAAACTAGAGCATACTATAGCGCATAACAACGGTGGCATGAAAGCATCATAGAGATTTACTTAAATAGAGATGAAAGAGCATGATCATGGTGAGGATAATATTTATTATTTTTTTTTTATTTTATATGCAACGACATGATTGGGTGATTGCAAGGAGTTAAACATGCAATGGATTTACTATGAGAAAACATAAACTAGGTGGAGTAGAATGCATGAATTCTTTAAGGGAAACATGCAATGGAATGCAACAATTGAAAAGATAACTACTCATAAATTAAAGTTCATGAGCAAGACTTTCTCACCTTTGATCATACTTACCATGACTCACTAATGGAGCTTGTGAGTTGTGCAGCTTCTATTTTCGTCACTTGAGATGTGCTTTGAATTCTTGTGACGACGACCTTTTTCTTCAATCTACACATGGTTAGAATAATATATATAAATGTACCTAAGAGATGGCGGGGGCTCAAAGTGTTGATGGATCTTGATGTTCAAAACACCCCGGTTTCTCCTTGAGGAAGCTTGCGGAAGGTCGCGACGGCATCAAATGTCCTGTCTATTCCACACTCAACGGAACAAGGGTAATCCTACTAAAGCTAGTTAATACACTAAATTAGCAGATATCAAGATCATTATCAAAATCTTTACGCCAATTGCTTCCCCAAGAACGGCGCCCAAAAAGCTTGTTGGTATTTATTAAGTGCAAAAGAATATAAAGGGTTCATAGCGCACGTAATATATATACCATTGTAGCTTTTACCCGGGAGTATTCAGTATCGTTATTTATATTTTCCACAGGGAAGCAAGGGTAAAGACTATGATAAATCAAAATCATGTATCTACTAACTTAATATACCAACTAAACTAAAGTGAGGGGGTAAATAATGTATATGATATAAATGATAATTAATAGCACTTAACGGGGAGAATATTATAATATAGAATAGATAGCTAGGTCGAGAGGACAACGGGAGAGATCTAGGTCCTGAATACTTCTCTAGTACTTTGGTTCTTGAGTAACTAAGGCATGAAAAGGTATAGCGATCATAAAAGAACACTTCGGGACATCGTAACACTAGCCGCGGAAAGGGATGAGAAGGGGGCTAGGAAGCTCCGACTACGGTCCTACACTACCAATCCGAACGTGGTGGAATACGCCGGCCGTTAGGGGCTGTCACCACCTAGGGCTACCACAACTATCCGTGGACCTGGGTGCAATCTAAGGTAACCTCTAGTCTAGACACCATGTCCACACTATTAATTACTACTCTAATCATCATGAATAACCGAGCACTCAATACGAGCGAAGATCCCATGCAATTATATAACAACTATATTCTAATCAATAACATGAAAGGCATAAAAGTACTAGAAAAGATAGATCTAATTATGGCATAAAGTCTAATAGAGTTGAGATACAAAGATATACCGTAACGCTGAAGACTTCTCGAACAGGAGCGCAATTCCGCTCTCCCTAACTCTCTACTAGATCTATTCTATTACATTGTAGTTTGTCTAATCTAATTCTCCAGGCGTCGTGCCTCCATCCGATGTGATATGAAATTGATGTATGAGATGATCCGAGATGATTGAAGCCGAGGGGCCCGGGGGCTTGCTTATATATGGGTCTTCTTATGTCTCTTAAACCTTCAGCAAGCAATATGGTACTAATCTTCATGGGCCTTGACAATGAACGATGACCATTGGATCAAACCGACATTATACGACCGGTTTAGATTGGCGTCTTAGAGGCGGTGGAGGAAGCTTCCCGAGACAGGGGTGACTTGTCGCCAAGCCGGGCCGATCGGCTCCGGTTATTGCCGATCGGCCAGGGTGGGTCCCACTCGGGCTCGCGATGCGTGTCGGGCTTCCGGAGTCTTCTAGATGATGTTTTCTTGGGTGTTAAGTTTCGTTCACGTCGGGTGTAATCCGGAGCCTTCTAGACTTGTTTTCGAGTTGGATTGCGTTATTTAATTCTACCGTTTTCCTGTTAAGTCCCCGCAAATCACAACTTTACCAAAACTCATGGAAATCATTAGTATAAACCCCTAATAAGGTTATCTAATTATATCTTAGTCCTTTTCCATGTTTAGTTGACAATTAAAAGTATACGTTAACATGTGTCAACAAATCGTCCCGCCTTGGGGGAGGAGGAGGAGGCGCGCGAGGCACCGCCCGCGTCGTCCCACCATGGGGAGGAGGACACGCCCTAGGCCGGCGCTCGAGTAGATCCACCGCCCGCGCGCTCACCGCCGGCCGCTCGCGCCCACGCCCCATGGAAGGGAGGAGAGGTGACGGGCGGCCGTCGAAGGGAGGAGAGGAGATGTGAGGTGAGGGGCTGGATCCGCCGCTACCGGGCGCGTGTAGAGGAGAGGTGAGGAAGGGGAGAGAGTCGGGCTCATTCTTTGTTGGGTCTAGGAATAGGGAAGGGAAGAGAGTAAGATAGGGTTTGGGTCGCGTATATATACTGGGAGCTTGATATTGGGCCGAGATGGACTTTGCTGGCCAAGGTTTCTGGGCCTCATTTACCGGTTAATCAATTTACCGTGACGGTTATAATAACCGCCACAGTTAATAAAAAAACCGCCACAGCTAATTAGGGCATTAACCGTGGCAGTTTTCCAAATAACCGCCACCATAAATCATTTCGAAGTGCTTTGTAAAATCAAACCTGTAGTAGTGATGCTCGCGAGGGAGAAGGGGGAGAAGATGAATAGTGGTGTGCGCCGCGTAGTCTTGACCGTAGACTATCCCTAATGTCAGGGTGTACTTGCCGAAACCAGCGTTCTCACACGACCAATTTTAAGTAGCGCAATCAAGAGCCACATCAAGATCAAACATTAGGATCTTGTCCATACCAATTGTTGAGAAGGACATGAACAAGGGAAAGGGGAAGGGAAAGGTAAAAAAAAATTTCAATATTCACGAAGAATATCGTATATAAAGATGTTCTAACTCCATAAATAAGGTAATGTTTTGTATTGATGCATATTTTTTGTAGCAGTACAATACACCTTCATGCATATCTTGTCATGGCATTTAGTTGTAACGCGCGGCATTTACCTAGTAGTAAAAAGAAATTAAAAAGGTCTCATGGGTGCCAAGTGTGGGATATGGACATTGATCGAGCATAAGCTTGTAAGTGCATCTCCAAGACACTAGTCAAATGACTTTCTAAAGTTAAATTTAGCTATTACTAAGACAAAATTGCTCCCAACAGACTCTCCATATGACTATCTAAAATGGCTAGCTCTCCATCCCACTTTATTCGCTCTCTACTTTTGGATAGCCTACCACACTGGCTATCTTTTACAGCGTCTGTTGGAGCACTCTAGTATTTTTTCATCAAATCTATTTTAGAGAGTAGCTAAATCATCAAATTTGACTAGTCTGTTTGGCTAATCTGTTGGAGATGCTCTAAAACAAATTTGGGCTGGGCACAGGTGTTTGCATTGGGGTTGACTAAAATTAGTCACCTCTATTTTAGTCACTTTTTGTCACTTAACACTACTACAAAAATCTTTTACAGGGCGTTCCATTTTATATTAACCAAAGAGTAAAATGCATTGTAGGTCCATTAACTTGCAGCGGTGTCCTAAATAGGTCCACCAACTATGAAACCAGGTATCTAGGCCAACAAATTTGTATACCAGTTCACTCCAGGTCCAGAGGGTAAAATCAGCCTGGTTTTGTCACGCCATTTATCAAAAAAGCACCTCCCCAGTAAAAAACACCGGTCACCAGCAATGGGCGGCGATAGCGGTGTCTGGGCGAGCTTTGTGGGAGCTCGCCTAGCCACCGCGGGCATGCTCGGTGTTGGGGCCCACCAAAATAGGCCCCCACGAAACAAGGCCACGTCAGCCTGCCACAAGGGCCCAACAGGATGGCCGACTCCATGAGCCGTGCCAAGGGCCCGGATGAAGAAGTCCCCAAGGGCGACCGAGCGAGGTCTCGGAAGACGGTCCGTCGCCCGAGCTTGACACACCTAGATATCCCCGGATGTAGCGAGCTCCCGAGCCTCGCACCTTTTCCTTCGCTTGGAAGGAAAAGCCATGAGCCTCGGTGTAACAACCCTAAAAATCCCCAAACACCAAAAATCACAACCAACAAATTTTTTTGCAAATAAACCCATGATTGGTGTTTGTCATGCTAGGAAACCATCTTGTAGTTGCACAAGTAGACCCTATATAGCATGTGTGAGCATTGCATCTTAATTCAAGGAGTGATTTGGTCTTATGATTTTATGTGATGCCGGAGCGGAGGGCGATGACCCGATCGGCTACACCGACACACTGCTTTCGACCCGACCGACCTCGACCTATTGTGCCTCGTCGCTAAGCCAACCACCCGGTGAGCTGCCACCCTCGCTACCCTACTTTTACGCCTATGCCTTGCCTCGTCGTCAGTTGCCGCCGTAGCCATGCCCTACTTGCCGCCGCGTTCCCACGCCGAGGATACGCAAAAAGCGAGCCTTTGAGCTCTTAGGGCGCGTTCCACGGCGCTTCAAGACACACGCCCGGCCGGGGCTTGGCCTTGCCGAGCCCCCGTGGCTTTGGAACGCCCGGCGCCCTTTGCACCCAAGACGCCACCATGGCCGCCGAGACCGCGAGCCACCCACGCCGCCGCCCCGCGATCCGGCCAGCCAAGCCGAGATCGGTCATCAGCCTACCGCCAACATGTCCACCACGCCGTAGCAAGTGGAAAGCCCCCACCCTTTGCTTGGATCGAAGCCCAAGGCCTCGGCCTTTCCTACCTCACCGGCGTGGGGCTGTCTTGGAAGCACTGCCGCGACGTCGGCGTTCCCGCTAACTCCGACAGCCCCGCGAGACGAAGCCGGGCCGCCGAGTTCCACCGCACCCTACGGAGAGTCGCCGGCTAACTGGCTCAGAGGAAAGCTCCCTTCTCGACCCAGTTCGACGCGAGCTGGATCTCGCAGGAGCCGCGAACTGCCGCCGCCGTGCCGCGCACAACCTCGCTGTTCCCGGCCACTCGCAAGTCGAGGGAATGCCCTTGAGTCCTGCCAGGGCATGCCTGACCTAGCCACCATGTTAGGGAAGTAAAGCAACCGCCTTGCCCCGGAGTACCAGAGGCGCGCATCCGCTAAGCGTCGCCGCCTCGCCGGTGTTCCCGTCGTTGCCGACCATCACAGGATGCGAGAACGAGTCGATGAGGTTCGCCATCGCCTTGCCGCCTTGGCCTTAGGATGACGCGTCTGCATGGACACCGGAGCTCCACCACATCGAAACGCGCCGCTGCAGACGCCGCCGTGCGGATTGGTCACCAGCAACGCCTCCTATGCTCCACACTCGATGCCAATCGCACGAAAAGTGTCACCTTTGCCCTTGGTATGTGCCGCAGCCGCCACGCCGCCATGCGCCGTCATGGCGGGACGACCATCACCACGGCCGAGCCAGACCAAATGCCTAGCGCCGCCTAGCTTATCTGCATCGTCGTTTTGCGGCACCCTAGTGCCGGGCCGCGGTGACTAAAGCCACTAGGTCGCTTGTCGGTAGCCTCGCCGGCGCTGCCGTGATGCGGAACCACCGTCGTAGCCGCCCTGCCACGCCACCGTGGACTACCACGGGGGGGCACCAAGCTGCAACCTGGCCCGCGGTTGCCTTTGACATGACCACGAGGAGCTCTAGCCCCGCCGCCCCCGCCTCCACCACCGCTGGCCGCCAAACCGAGGAGCTCGCTACCGGCCAGGGGCCTCTTGTGAAAAAGAAGCGAGGAGAAGGGGAAAAGGAGGGCGCCCCGCTGTGCCTGGATCTGGTCCCACCGTGGTCCGTGAGGAGGTGATAAGAGGTGGGACGTGGTCCACGACAGTCCACGAAGTGGTCTATAGACCAAACCCACCGGTCCACCATGGACCGCACCCTTGGTTCAGCCTGGGGAGACCAAGGACCGAGTAGAAGCCCGGTGCCGACGTGCCGGTCCGCATGCCTAGCTGCGTGTCGGGCCGGGCGGCTCCAACCCGCCCCAACTCGGCCCATATCAAGGCCCTGACCCGGCCCACGAAGTCCAGTCCGGGCCCAGTCAAGTTGACCGTTGACCGGTCAACGGTTGACTGGGTCCCACCTGTCATTGGCCTCGCTAGCCGGTCCCACCTGTCAGCCATAGGAACCGCTGGACCCGTGCGTCGGCCTCCCGATGTCATCGGTGATGTCACGACCGACATCACCTTGGACCCGCATGTAAGTCGTTGCGCAGCCTTGGACCAATCGTAAAAAGCACCACGTGTCGGCCGATTTTCTCTCTCCCTTTATCTTTTTCAAAATCTGATTTAAACTTCGGAAATTCGTAGAATATTCATACGAACTTGGAAAATTATGAAACAAGAGTCCAAATTTTTCTAAAATCAAGCTCTACGTCATAGGCTTATCCATGAGTGCTTTTGGAGTTTTGAATTTTCCATTTGCTTCTTTGTGAATGTCTTTAGGAGTCGCTTATCGCGACTCTACGTTACGTTTCAGTCCCTGAGGAGGAGCTACTCGAGAAGGACGGCCAGGAGTACGTGGAGGACTTCTCAGACGACCTTGGAGGTGCTACTTTCCCACCCACCTCGTAGATCCAATTAGACATGCCATGATAGATTGCTAGCGCTTTACATTTCTGTTGCAATGCAATATGCTAGGTTGCATGATTAGAATGCTTATGAAGCCTCTACCTTGTCACAACCCATCACCTGCATACCCGCTAGTAGATTTAGCCACGCGCTTATCATATATTGCTGCTATCTGTGCTATATCTCACTTACATGTTATATATGATCCGAATTATATGTGCCGGAAGGTGACCTTTTGGGAGCCGGGAGACTTGTACTACCTGGTGACTTGAGGTGCTTGGTGAGTGAGATTCTGCGTGTGCCATGGGTGTGTGGTGGTCAGGGTTGTGTCGACCAGCCAGGATCTATGACGAGTCGCGGAGACGAGTCTTGCCGCGGGTGTGTGGGGGGGGGGGGTGCTTCTGGGCATTCCCATTTTATCCTACCTGTGGCGGGTAATCGTGTATGGAACGAGAGGACCCGGTTCTGAATCTTGTGATGGGATGAAGTCTGGGAAGTATCTGAGGGTGTGTTGTCTTATCTTCGAGGACCCGAAGTCTTGGGAATTGGTACTCACCACACAGTACCTGAATGGGAAGGGCCCGGATTGCCCCTTTTAGGTAGGAGGTGCCATACCTACTAGGAGGTTAGCGGATAGCGTATAGGGAGGTACGGGCGCAGATGACCCACACCCTCTCGAGACAGCTTAGTGACCACGAGTTGGGCCCTGTACTTTGTTCTTACAGTCTCAGCGTCCCGGAGGTGTTCTAGGACTTCAAGGGCTGAGTGGTAGGGTGGCATCGTCTGATCAGGAGGTCTCCGGATATAGCCGAGACGGGGCACCATTGATGATGGTTATCTTGTGGTCTTGAGTACACGCTCTGCATAGTTGTAAATCTATACGTATAGTCCAGCCTACGGGCTAGGACCTGTCTAGACCTAGACTTCCAAGGTTTTGCGCCGGCCTTCTTGCCTGGACTACCTTCGGCTTGCGCCGGTCTTTTGACTAGGTTTTCCTAAGGTTTCCCTTCTCTGAGTAGAGAGAGGTGTCTTCTTTTCTTACCCCGAGCTGAGCATTGCTATGAGTTGGGTTACGGCTGAGAGCCTGGAGGGCTGAGAGCCGATTAGGCAGGGCAGAACAAGATGAAGGGTTGTCTTGTCGCTGAGCGAGATGTGTTGTGGTGGTGGATATCGGGATGGTTATGAGTTCGGATTGGCGTCACACCGGGTTTGGTGTGACTTTGGGGAAAGAGAATTAAAACTTGTTTATAATTATTAATGAAACTTGATCGCTTGCATAAGAAACTACAGCCATATTGTCGGTGTTCCAAAAACCGTGGTGTACCAAGTTACCGACTAGTAAATTTTGTCTTTGCGTGCTCCTAAAACCGGATGGTGATGCAAGAAGAACACAGGAGATTTATACTGGTTCAGGCCAACGCCGGCTCTACGCCCAAATGTCTTTGCGGGGTTGTATTTTCTTGCAACCGGGGTGCTCGTAGTAGGGGTTACAAGTCTGTGAGAGGGAAATTTTCCAAGTCTCCGGAGAAAGAACGAAAGTGGGAGGAGGGAGAGGAAATGTGCGTGCGTGTGTTTTTTCTCCTAGAGGCTCTGGTTGCCTCCTTTTATGAAGGAGGGGGCACAGTGGTACAAGGTGTGGGTACAAGGTGTGGTTTGTTTATTTGGAGTGGAGTACATGGTGGGTCCCATTGCCTTGACTTTTGGAGGAAAGGAGATTCCCCGGTTCCCCCGGTGACTTCTCGTAGGCGGGTGCGATGTCTTCAGAGCCATGACTTCGTGGGGAAAGCATTCCCGGGAGTGATTGGATAGGTACGATGCCTTCCCCGTAGCCATGACTTGGGTACGATGCCTTCCTCAGTAGCCTTGACCGTGAGTCCCTAGAATGATTAGTGTAGGCCTCATCCGTAGAGGGGGGCCTCTCCATTGAGGGGACCTCTCCGCCAGGAGGGGGTCTCTACACCGAGACCTCTCCGCAGAGAGGGAACTTTCCGTAGAGGGGACCTCTCCTCCAGAGGGGGGTCTCTACGCCCGAGACCCCTCCGCGAGAGAGGGAACTTTCCGTGGGGGAGACCTCTCCTCCAGCAGGGGGTCTCTACGCTGAGACCCCTCTGCAGAGAGGGAACTTTCCATAGAGGGGGACCTCTCCATAGAGGGGGGGTCTCTACGCTGAGACCTCTCCGCAGAGAGGGACTTTTCGTAGAGAGGGACCTCTCCGCAGAGGGGGGTCTCTATGCTGAGACCTCTCCACAGAGAGGGACCTCTCCGCAGGGGGGGGTCTCTATGCTGAGACCTCTCCACAGAGAGGGACTTCCCAGTTGGTCACCCATCGCTCCAGGCCCAGCACCCTTAACTTTGGAGTATTTTGAGGATGAGCTCCCATACAAGTAGTGGTTGCCTTGTTGGTGTGTATACACTTATTAATATTGTTAAGTCCTGGGTTAGGATGCTACAGGCTCTCGGTAGAGGCCTCATATGTAGAGTTCGTCATGTGAGTTTCAGATTTGGTCTTCTGTGGAGGAGGTCTCTCTGAAGAGGGGGGCCTCTCTGTAGAGGGGGGCCTCTCCGATGAGGCCTCTCCACAGAGAGGGAACTTTCCGTAGAGACTCGAGTGAGTTGGGACTTTGTGGGTAGGCTGAGTTAGTTTCAGTAGGAGCTAGTGCATGGGTCTATTTAGGTCTCTCACTTATCCGCTCTTGAGGATTAGGTGATCTTTGTCCCGTTAATTTGGGTACCCTTAATTATGGATCCCGACAGTAGCCCCCGAGCCTCAGATGGAGTGAGATCACTCCTTCTGAGGTTCTACTCGAGCTATGCTGAGGCCACTGGTCTAGGTCATATAGGGCATGCCCATAGCCATCCCTGACTATGCGTCCGGGGGCGGCTGTTCAAACCTCTCCTTGAAGTTCAACCTCTTCGAACCCTAGGAGCCTTGGTTAGCATGCGAAGATAGCCCCTGAGCCTCTGCACACGCAAATGGTCGATCAAGGACATCCCCGTCTTTTGAGTGCCCCTCAGACTGCCTCTCCGGAGAGAGAAGGAGGGGGTGGACGTGCCATACTCCCCTCGATGGGCTGCGAGCATGACACATTCGGTGAGGTGTTAACGGGTGGATCTGAGTGGGAGTCTGCGCCCCATTCGATAGGGGGTCAGCTGTGGTCCATGGACACTCCCAAAAATGCCCGAGGGATGTTGTGTGGGCCTGGATCCATTCGATAGGATCTGAGGACTCGACGCCTCTCTCCGATGAGACACCATGTCACAACTTTTCTCCACGGGCCTCGGATACGGCTTAAGGCGTCCCAAGCATTCGATAGCTCAGGTCTAAGTAATGTAGGACACGCTCATAGCCATCCCTGATTCTTTGCTGTTGGCCAGCTCGCACATTTCGGGACCTAGTATCACGGTGATAACAGGTGGCCCTTCTCGTGGCGTAGCCTAAGCAATGAGTATGTAGGTTGAGAACAAGGTATATTTAAATCGATAATTTTGAACACATAGTTCCAAATAGACTCCTGGTCCCTTGAGAGCATGTCGTGGCGAACCAGTCTGAGCAACTTCGGGACGTTCGAGCATGTTTCCAGTCGGAGTGTGAGTACGGGTGCTGCTAGTGGGCGATCCGAGGCTCATCGGACCCCTCAAGAGCCGCTCTTGGTCATTCAGTTACTCTGACTGGTCTACTTCAGCATGTCCTTTAGGGTGGGAGGCGGTTCTTGTCAAGTTTAAATTTTCGAATTGCATCTTAGTATGGAGAGTGTCCCCTTCCGAGCTAGCGCGTGGTGAGCTTAGGTGTCGCAGCCCTGGGGGCGTAGAGCGTCCTGTTGCTCGGCCATTTGCTGGTCGTACAAGGTCCTTATTGCCCATACGAGTTCGCTCAATCATTTAAACATGACAAGATTTGATGGAAAGCTTTTGTACGATAATGATGAAAGCATTAAACAGACGTGCTTGCGCTAGCCGTTAGCAGTTGTCCCTGCAAAAGAAGGATGACGTAGCTTTTTTGGCGAAGCTAGGGGAGGCCGTCGTATCTTCGTCGTGCTCGATGCTCCCAGCGTTCCTGACCCGAGGGGTGGTAGCGGTGGCCGCAGAGGGACCCCCTGAGGAGCAGGTGCTTTTCTGCGGGTGGAAGCTGCGTCTGCTTCTCCTTATCTGTCTAGGCAGGGTTAGGCATACTTTATGTAAAAATGATGTAATGGAAACCGTTCGTCAATTTACCAGAGTTAATCAAAGGAAATTTATTACTTTGCATGTATTTAATTCCATTTGATTGAAATTGTAAGAGATTCTTAGACACGAGTATCCTTCGGGTGCGCTCGAGGCCTTTGGGAAGTGGTTTACTTTCCCAAGGACTTCCACTTACTCTGTTTCGCGGTCCCTAAGTAGGCTATGTGAGGGTAGCCCCCAAGCCCTTAGGGAGCCGTATCGTCGACTCGGGGGTTTTACTTACTCTGGTTGTCCGACCTCTCGTCAGAGGTTTCATAGTTTGCGCGGTGATAGCCCCCGCCGAGCCCTTGCTCGTGCGCGGGATCCGATCAGGGGTATCTGCGACTTTTTATCGACCCTCAGACTGTCCCTCCGCGAGAAGGAGGGGGTGGTCAAGGCAACCTACCCTCGATGGGCCGAGGATGCCTTGAGCCGGTGAGCTGTTAACGGATAGTCCAAGTGGAGGCTCATGCCCTATTCGATAAGGGTTGACTGCGTGGCCTCGTGGCGCGCTCCAACTAGGTGCTGCTTAGGGTGTGTCAAGGGGCCTCGGATCCATTCGATAGGATCCGTTGGCTCGATGCCTCCCTCGGTGGGACCCCTTACTTGACTGCCCAGCGGCCTTGGGCGCTTCATAGGGTGTCCTGGTCCCTTGCGGGCCGGGCTGAGCCATGTAACGGACACACCCATCGATGCTCGACTCGTGCCCCTGAGGCGGCTGTCGAAACCCACGCGGGCCCAGCCTTCGAACCTCTGGACCGTAGAGGCTGGAAGCCTAGGTTTTGCCGGGGGGGATACCCTCGGCAGGTCGCCCTGTCTCGTCACCTTGTGGGGGCATTCGTGGGACCACCCTCGTCCGCTGACTCGCGCGAGGACGGTGGGGAAAAAGTGGTCGCATGCCTCCCGAGGTGGCAGGTACATTTCCCGTATATTGACAAGACGAATTGATGGGACGGGGGAGACTTATAGCGCGGTTGCTGGCGTGCTCACCGGGGATTGCCGAAGGCAGATCGCGTGACGCAGGTCGAGCTTGGTGCCGGCAGAGCTCGGGCGAACATGGTCTGGAGCGAGCAGCCACAGGTGCACACTGATATCCTGCATGCTGCAAGTCGTATATCTATATGTAGATTTACATTCATGCACGTATGTGTCAGCATGCATAACAGATGCCTTAGAATTATTGCCATGACAGCTATTTTAAGCGACATGCATATTAGACGTGTAGAAAGTTTTTCGTACGAAGAGAATTAGCAAATGGGTGGTATAAACGGGAAACTTGTCTTTACGTAGTTCGCATGCATGTAATCCGGCGGTTGTACCACCGTTAAACTGACCCATTGCCCAAGCGGGTGGCCTCAAGCACTGACGTGGGCGGAAAGCGGCGGGTTCGACTCGGCGAGCGCACGGTCGCTTCGGGGGGTGAGCATACGCGGGCGAGTGGGTTTCGAGTTGCATGAGGTTCGCGTGCCGGCCTCAGCGGTGCGCGACGGGCTGCTGGTCGGACGCAGGTCGGGGAGCAGCGCGCGCGTGTCCTTGGTGCGGTCCCAGGCGGCCCTTGGCAGCGCGTGGCGCGCAGAGGCAGGCGAGGCCTCGGGGTCAGCGGCCTTGCTGTCAGATTTGCGCGGGAGGCAGCCTTGGCAGCGACCTTGCACCGGCGAACGGTTTCAACCTCGTGTGGACCGCAAATCACGCGGCGAGGGCGGCCTCAGCAGCAGTGCGTGGGGCTTCGGCGTTTGCATGGGAGCATGGCAGCCTCGAGCGAGCGCACGGCTTCAGATGGGCATGGTTTCGGCGAGCTGCTACAGCATGGCCTTGGGCCCTCGGCATGGCTCTGGCAGCCATCTTTGGAGCCCCTCCTCTCTCTGCTATTTCTGGCCACTCGGCCAGTACCTGCGTGCGAGTGGTTAGTGTGCCAGAGCTGCATGCCCATTCCAGAGAGAGGCACTTGTGCATGGATGAGGAGGGATGAGCGGCTTGCGTGCGTCGGGCCCGGGCTGCGGTGGCCTCAGCATGCAGCAACCTCGTGCGCGCAGCAGCTAGCGCGGGCAGCGGTCTTGGCAGCGAACACTGCCGCGGTCGTAGGCGAGCGGCAGCGCGAGACGCGGCCTCGGTGAAGTGTGGCGGGGCTTCAGTAGAGGCGCGGACACGAGGACGGGCGTTCTCGGGCCTTTGGCGCGCGGTAAGTGCGCGGGGAGGGAGATCACGACGTTCAAGAGGGGAGAAGATGCGGGCGGCATTCCCCATGTTGCGCCCGTCTTCCAGGGCCGTGCCGCCGGGGAACTGACCCGCAGTGTTGCCGCCGCCCAGTACTTGTAGCGATCGGTTATAGCTTTAGTACAACTTCTTTGCTCCGCCCGTTAGAGCCGGGCGCCTTTGTGTCGTGTGTTAACGCTTTGACCTTTGGCATCTCGCCATCGGTCAATGTGGGATTTGTAAAGAACTCTTCTTTTCCTTAATGCAACACGTGCTAAGCACGCTTTCGAAAAAAATAAGTGCGGCGGGCGCGCGGCGGGGCCGACGGATCTTCGCAGCAGCGCGGGTAGACCTCGGAGCGGGGCGGACTCGGCGGCGGTTCCGGCGGCGCTTAGGCGGAGCTTCCGTGAAGCGGGCGTGTGTGGAAGCGCGCCGCCGCCCCGGCGGGCGATATGGCGGGCGGCGCGCCTCGGGCGGGGGGCGTGCGCGGGCGATTTTCCGAGTGGGTCCTCAGCACGCGGTGGGGCCCTCGGGCGGAGACGGACCTTGCGACACGGGACGGGCCTCAGGGGCCGGCAACCGCGCGGGCGGGGCGGTTCTCGGCCCGGCGAGCCTTGGCTTGCCGTTGCCCGGCTATGGCTCGTTGCAGCTATCTACGATACGACCTGCTGGTTTTGGCCATGGTTGGCTGCATGCGTGGTCTGGGATGTGCTCGACGTAGCGACCTCCGGTCGGAGCTCCAGCTCGGGAAGGACGAGGACGCGGGTCGCGGTGGTCAGGTCGGAGCGCAGCAACGTCGACGTTGGACGGCGGCAGCACGGTTGCTGGTGAGGTGCTCTGGTGTGCTTGGGCGTTGCGGACACGGCATCGGAGCTCGTGGACCCCGGTCGTGGACGCGGACTCGGAGGCGGCAGTTCTGGTCGGCATCGAGGAGCTGCTTGACGTCGGCCCAATGTCAGGCAGCGGTGAGCGTATCGCGGCCTCAGGCGAGTAGCACGGCGCAGATGTCCTTGGCAGCGAGCCGCGTGGGCAACTTAAGCATGTCGTATGTGCATACATATATATTTATCTATATCTATGCAGGCATGTGCGAGCATGCACCCTGAATCGAACGTTTGACCAAGCAAATATTTATATGTGACCCAAAAACATAGATACGGCGGTTGCTTCGAACGACATGCAGCCTAGACTAGCGGGGTAAAAATGCAAAGTTTGCCATTATGAGGGAAATTAGCAAAGGGACAACATAAATCGGAGACTTGCCTTGATGTGGTCGGTATGCACTCTAGGAGCTCAGAGGCTTTATGAGTCTTTATTATTTAGCAAATTCGCAAAAGGACCACATAAATCGGGGCTTAAAATTTTTCTTGGTTAATCACTTATTTACCACATTCCGTGCCTTCATCCACCGCTTAGCGCTTAGGTGAGCTTTGCGAAATTACTTCGATTCGTGGGCTGTCCTTTAGTTGAAGGGTGGTGAGCGGGGATACCGTAGCCCAGAGGCGTAGGTGGTCTCACGGCTCGGCCGGCCCTGCTCTTAAGACAACCCCTTCGCATTTGTTTTTCCTAAGCGGGGCGGTACTTCAGCATAGAAGTCTTTGCGAATAAGCGATTGACAAGAAGAGAAAGATTCGTTGTGGCCCCGAGCCCCCGAGGGCTCCGGACAAACTTAAACAAGTAAAGAATGTTTTCTTTATTGTAATTTTCGAGAACGACAAGTATAATGCCCGGAATTTTAAGAGTGAGAGTGACATAGCTGTTTGGCGACCGTCGGCGGCAGAGGGCGTTGCCGCGACTGGTTGTCGGAGCGTTGTTGCGCACCATCGTGGGCCTCCCCCGAGGAAAGCTTCGGGCCGGGCAGATTCCCGGCGAGGAAACCGGCTCCATTGCCCGGCGAAGAAGCGTCGACGGAGACTGTCGGCACCGTTGGCCGGTGAAAAAGCGTTGATGGAGTTTGCCATCCGGAGTATGGCGGGATGACGAGTTCGACACGCAGCGTGCCCCTACCTGGCGCGCCAACTGTCGGTGTTCCGAAAACCGGGGTGTACCAAGTTACCGACTAGTAAATTTGTGCTGCGTGCTCCCTAAACCGGATGGTGATGCAAGATCACAGGCGATTTATACTGGTTCGGGCCAACGCTGGCCCTACGCCCAATGTGCTGCGGGGGGTTGTATTTTCTTGCTTAGGGGGTGCTCGTAGTAGGGGTTACAAGCTGTGAGAGAGGGAAATTTCCCAAGTCTCCTGGAGAAAGAACGAGTGGGAGGAGGGAGAGGAAATGTGCGTGCGTGTGTTTTTTCTCCTGGAGGCTCCTGGTTGCCTCCTTTTATGAAGGAGGGGACACAGGGTACAAGGTGTGGTTTGTTTATTTGGAGTGGAGTACATGGTGGGTCCCATTGCCTTGACTTCGGAGGAAAGGAGATTCCCCGGTTCCTGGTGACTTCCTGTAGCTGGGTACGGTGTCTTCTATAGCCATGACTTCGTGGGAAAGCAGATTCCTGGAGTGATTGGATAGGTACGATGCCTTCCTGTAGCCATGACTTGGGTACGATGCCTTCCTGTAGCCTTGACTTCGGAGTCCCTAGAATGATTGGTGTAGGCCTCATCTATAGAGGGGGGCCTCTCCATTGAGGGGGACCTCTCCGTAGAGGGGGTCTCTACACTGAGACCTCTCCGCAGAGAGGGAACTTTCCGTAGAGGGGGACCTCTCCGCAGAGGGGGTCTCTACGCTGAGACCCCTCCGCAGAGAGGGAACTTTCCGTAGAGGGAGACCTCTCCGCCGAGGGGTTTCTACGCCGAGACCCCTCCCAGAGAGGGAACTTTCCGTGAGGGGGCTACCTCTCCCGCGGGGGGGGGTCTCACGAGACCCCTCCGCAGAGAGGGACTTTCCGTAGAGGGGGACCTCTCCACCAGGGGGGTCTCTACGCTAAGACCTCTCCACAGAGGGACTTCCCGGCTTGGTCACCCATCGCCCGGCCCAAAGACGCTTTAACTTTGGAGTATTTTTGAGGATGGGCTCCCATACAAGTAGTGGTTGCCTTGTTGGTGTGTATACACTTATTAATATTGTTAAGTCCTGGGTTAGGATGCTTCAAAAGGCTCTCCGTAGAGGCCTCATATGTAGAGTTTGTCGGGTGAGTTTCAGATTTGGGTCTTGTGGAGGAGGTCTCTCTCGAAGAGGGGGCCTCTCTCAGAGGGGAGCCTCTCTCCGAGGCTCTCCACCGAAAGGGAACTTTCCGTAGAGAGACCTCTCCGTGTAGAGGGGGGCCTCTCCGATGAGGCCTCTCCATAGAGAGGGAACTTTCCGTAGAGACCTCCCCGTAGAGGGGGGCCTCTCCGATAAGGCCTCTCCACAGAGAAGGAACTTTCCGTAGAGACCTCTTCGTAGGGGGGGGGGGGGGGCTCTCCGATGAGGCCTCTCTACGAGAGGGAACTTTCCGTAGAGACTCGAAAGTGAGTCGGGACTTTATGGGTAGGCTGAGTTAGTTTTAGTAGGAGCTAGTGCATGGGTCTATTTAGGTCTCTCACTTATCCGCTCTTGAGGATTAGGTGATCTTTGTCGCGTTAATTTGGGTACCCTTAATTATGGATCCCGACACATATATAGGCCTCTTTGACATGCCCTTTGCATTCCACAAAGCACCACAAAGCAAAGCAAATGCATAGGGTGGGAAACAGTAGCCAGTACTCATTGTACTAAAATGCGGTTTTAGTTTGCAAGGTGAACTTTGACAACAAGAAGGATTAGACGGTTCCGTGCCTACGCTCAAGCCGGAGTTGGTTGAAGATGCTTCCGCGACTTTCTTCTAGCTGTTTCGGATCTTTGCGTGACTCTGAATAATTCCGCCATGTGGCGATGTATTATTGTAAACCCTTCTATTTGTAATCTTTTTATTCAAGTTTGACTCAGAATCGATCGTAAATCGGATAATGTGATGGAATGATCCTTGGGGACCATCATGTTATACTTCATTCTGTGGATTTTCCTTCATGAAAATCAGGAATGTTACACTCGGGTGCCACTGTTGGTATAAATTATATGCACACAATGTCGTTGTAAATTTATCCGCAAGCGCACAGATAGAAATACCGTTGTAGCACCTCACCAAAAGATGAACTCCCGGTTTTAAAATATCGAACCCAAAGGAACAGTAGGTGAATGTAACTAGCGTTTACCCAATCCACTTCACAATCAAAGTACTTAAGAAACTAGCTAGAATTAGGAGATAACACTGACTTCTTGTTCTAATCTCTATAAACCCCAGTCTATTTATTCTATCGTGGACGCTAATTCTTAATAAAGCAAGGCAAAATCACTCTACTAAGAACAGAAAAAGCCTACCGTTTCTTCTTGGTGGGAAGTGGGCTACAGATGATTCAATAAAGCTATAAAGTCACCTTTATGATACTACCACTAATTCCCAACCAAGCAAGGGGCATTCACAGATAACTCTAGTCTAAACACCGCGCTTACACTAGAAACTATCCCTCTAATCAAGAGCAACCAAGATTAAAGTACTCTAAATGAGTTGCAAACTTGAAGAATAGAATAAACCAAAACTTACTTTAATTATGAAGTCGAAAACCAGATAATCTCTGAATACACTCCTCCTCTTGCGTGAGAGAATGATCCTTCGAGAATACAAGAGAGAAGATCCGACAGCCGGAACTCCTACAAGCACTCCTCACTAATCTCTCTATTTCTAATAAACTTGATTGCTAATCAAGATCCTTTGTAGCTAATCTGAAGTGGCTATGCTCTAATCATAGGATCTTGATTTTCTCTAACCCTAGACTTCTCAGAGAGAACTCTGAAGAAGGAATTCTGTCTATCACAAATGAATTAGGGTTTCAGGGGGTAGCCCTGCCCCTTCTTTTATAGCCCCATAGGATGAATCTCAGCCCTCGGATCAAACCAACTTGATTGGACGGACTAGATCAACTCCATAGATCGGTTGTAGGAAGGTTCCAAAAGCTTGACATGTGGCGTGCTCGGGGGGTGCCGGCGGCACCCCCCACTAGTACCGAATTCTTTTTGTGGCGGGCATTTTGGTTTTCCGTGGCGGGCCGCGACCGCCGTCACCCCCGAGAGGTCACGGTTAATCGTGGCCTTTCGCGTGGCGGGCGGGGCGTGCCCGCCACGCATAAAAGGTGACCTCCGTGGCGGGTGGCATAACGCGCCCGCCACGCATAATCATATTAACCGGGCGTCTTAAGCCACTCGCCACGGTTAATGGTTGCGCCGTGGCGGATGGCAACTTAAGCCGCGCCGCGCCACGGTTCATTGATTTACCGTGGTGGGTGTTGATGGTAACCAACGACATATATTTTTCCCGTCAACTTACTACCATAAAGGGAGTAAAATTAAACCTTTTTATACTCATATACTTTTATCACTAATAAATTCCACTTGTAGTGTCTTGTATTTTATTTTGCAGATTTATAATAAAAGCAAGTGGAAAATCGACCAAAAGTACGCCTTCAGGAAAGCGCATTATTACAAAAATCAAGCCCAAGAGCAAATCGACCCAAAACATCAAATGCGGGCCAAGCACAGCCCGCCCACAACTTTTCAGGGCTTAAAGACGACACCCCACCGAGACCGGGCAGGCCGAGCCCGTGGGGGTGCGGCAAGACACCCGGTGCAGCCGCACCCTCCCCGAGGCGGTTTCGGCCCGGCCTCGGGGGAGGCGGTTCGTGCACTTTCCAAACGGGGTTTCTGCCCTGCGTTGGTCGGTTTTTGCGCCTGAAGGAAGGTTTTCGTGTCGGTTTTGGTGTATTTTAGCATTTAGGCCCCTCCTCCAAGTGTATAAGTAGGCCCCCTCTCTCCCTCTCTCAACACACACCACTTGGAGTCCAGCAAACCAGCAATCTCTCTCTCTCTACCACCTCTACCTCTCTCTCTTCCTCTACTTCTTCCTTCTTCTTCTTTCTTCTTCTTTATTCTTTCTTAGTTAACACTTGGAGTAGAAGAGCTACAAGGAGGGCTTGTCTCCTAGAAGAAAGTGCTTTGGTAATACATCTACTCTATGGAGCATTCTTCTATCTACAAGTCTTATATCTATGTTCTTGGCCTAACTTATGAACTAGAGTATAGTTTTGTTCATGTTCTTGTGTTGGTATATGAACTAGCATATAGTTTACATATCATAATCTTGACATGTTCATCACATTTCTTCATCGATCATCATATGCCTAACTTGATTAGAGGTGGGATATCGGTTCGTTGTTCCTTCGGGTTTGCTCTTGTTCTAGTCCGTCCATTCGACGAGTGGGGATCCTGGGGGGACAAGAGTAGTGCTCTAATATGCGGGCATGGTGCTCGGGTATTACGACACCTGCGAATATGAGTGCATGCCACGGTTGAGGGGGTAGGCGGCTTGGTCGTGACAAGCCTTGACCGTCCCTTGAAATCCCCCCACGTTCGCCTGTGCTGTAGGAGTTCGTAAATGCTTCCTATCGGGCCGTATGGTATCCAGGGAGTCTCCCCGTTATCCTAGACCTAACCATGATTAAATCAGTTTGCATATGATCCTAACTATTCATTTGTATGGCCATGACTAGATAAATTAGAACTACTCCATTAGGTTATTCATTTATTCTTTATCTATTTTCTTTATCCTTTTGCTGATGGATTCTTAAGTGTGTGTCACACTATCCATGAACCGTTATTGCTTACCCCTGTTATGAACATTTTGGTCTAAGCAAACACATGTTCCTCTATTCAGATGCCATGCTAATTTATTATCACATGCCTTCCTTTGGGAAAATATAAATAACGATACCCTGAATACTTCCGGGTGAAATGCTACAATGATAGATCCGTGCGCTTGCGGATGAATATCTAAGATGGCAAGATCTATCCCGTTGACAGTTCCATTTCGGATCACCGACATGGTGGTTTACTTGGGAATGTCAGCGGCGCATTTCTGACGCTCTTATTGGGGATGGGTTTTATACCTGTTTCCTTTGATTGCGTTAAGAAATGCCAACAAGCATTTCTGGCGCCGTTGCCGGGGAAGGCATTGTGAAAAAAAAATAAATAAATAGCTGGCTATGAATATGAACTGTGTGCGTGGATACCATTTGCTCATACAGGCTAATCTTTATGTTTTCTCCCGTTGTGGATGAAAACAGGGGATAGTGTATGTCGGGTTTCCTCCCGCCGGAAAACTTCATCTCCAATCCGGAGGCACTCCTAAGGAAGAACCGGTCTCGTGCCGCTTCTTCTTCAGCCGGAACCCCGACGGTCGAGACCGACATCCCCGCACCAACCGCAACTCAAGCCATGGCCCAAAAAGTCGCCGCGATTTCTCAACTCCCCGCTGTCACCAACGTGCCATCGGGCCGACGGTGAACGTGGCGGACAAAAACTTCGAAGCTTCGTGACGGGCCGATCACCATGGTGCAGGCCGGTCCATTGTGCGGACCGCCGGCGGGGACGCAAATGCTCATCTCCAACACTTCACGGAGCTATGCGATACTATCGTCATCAAAGATGTCGCAGCCCAGACGTCATCAGGGCTCCGTGCGTTTCCCTTCTCCCTTGTGGGGAAGGCGGCTTGATGGTTCTACAAGGACAAGGAAGTCGTCGATGCGTGGGCCAAGTGTTCATGGGCGTTCCTCGCCAAGTTCTTCCCCATGGGCAAAACCAATGCCCCGAGGGGAAGAATCGCCAATTTCGATGAGACATCAATGGAACCTATCCCGGAGGCGTGGGAGAGGCTGCGGGAATACATACGGCATGCCCGCACCACGGGATGGAAAAATCGGCCGGTGCTCGGAACTTCTACAATGGTCTCACGGCCATATCGGGGGCACCTCGGCGCCGGGCCTGGCTGGTGGCGCATTTCTATCGCTCACCATCGATCGGGCAACGTACGATTGATAAAATGGTGGCAAATCGGAGCTGGGGTGAAGACAGAGCCCCGCCAAAAAACACAAAAAGGCATGCATACCGTGAAGGAGGTGGATATGCTTGCCGCAAAAATGGATCTTCTGGCGAAGAGGAGGAGGAGCCGCAGCACGGATGCTACTACCCGGCCGCGCGCCCGGCCCACGCCCGTGCGGCGCTCACATGACTGTGAGACGCGTGTGGTGAGGTTGGTCACTCGGGGGGATAAGCGCCCGAGACCCGTGAAGAAGCCTTCATCAACAACAACAACGGGTATCGCCAACCGCAGCGCAGGGCGGAACAACCGATCCCGCACCACCATTCCAAAGCAACCAGGGGGTACAACTCCAACTACAACCCCTGGTCGGCCGTCATTTGAAGGACCAATCTTGGGCCGGGCGAAAATTAATGAAAACCTCACCAAAAAGATGAGCGGATCGATAACATCTTAGAAGGAGTCAGCAGCAAGCCGGACGGATTTAACTCGCTATGACAAGTCGGTTGACCTTCAACAAGAAGATTGAAGCACAAATAGCCCAGCTAAGTTTGCTCGTCTCCAAGTAACGATGGGAGAAAAAGCTTCACGGCAAACGAAGCCCCCGGGAGAGCATAAATGCAAGAACTACCGAGAGGGGGAGATCTACCGTGACCCACCAAATCCCAATACTACGGTGAGGAAAGCGTAAAGAGAAGTCTGCCTGAAGAGGTAACCCCACAAGTAGCGAAGAACCGAAGTGGAGGAGGTACCATTGGAATATCTATTACACGACGTACCTACCCTTCGCCACAAGAACAAGGAAGCGGACACGGATGAGCGGTTTACTCGGTTCATGGAGATGATCCAGAAGGTACATGTAAGTGTGCCACTCTTGGATATGCTCCATGTGCCATCATATGCCAAGTACATAAAAGACATCATCGTAACAAGCGGCCCCGCCAACAACGAAGTTGTGAAGTTAATCAAGAATGCGGTGCCGCTATCCTAAATCGTCTGCGCGAGAAAAGAAGAAAGATCCAGGGTGCCCTACAATTCCTGCTCAATTGGAACACAAACATTCAACCACGCCTTATGTGACGGGCGCCGGTGTTAGTGTCATGCCAAAATCCGTGTTTGACAAGCTCAAACATACAAATCTTGAGCCAACGTCTATGACACTACAAGCGGCGAGATTCATCCATAAGGTACCCAAGATAGGATTGCAGAAGACATACCGTGAAAATCCGAGGGTATTTTGTCCCAGTTGATTTTGTGGTGTTGGACATGGAGTTCACCAAAGATACACCACTCATCCTTGGACGACCATTCTTGAGCACCTGCTTAGGCACGCAGATTGATGTTGGGGCTGGAGAAATCCGCTTCAATATCAATGGCAATGAAGAGAAATTTGAGTTCAGGCCCCGAGTCTCAGAAGAGTGCAAGATGATCCGGATAAAATATGGGGAACAAGGCATTAAAGAAATAGAAATCCAGCCCCCAAAGACCGGCAAAGCACCTCCAAGACGGTCGAAAAAAAAAAGGTGGGAACAAAAGAAAAAGACAGCTCCTAAACCAAAGAAGAAGGAGAAGGTCCCCATCTTTACAAAAGGACAAAAGACCCCCGGAAGAAAGCTCCACACCAAAAGAATCGAAACCAAAGAAACAATCAAAATACACCCCTCCACAAAAAGGTGTGGAAGCTAAAAGAAGTGCAGCCCTCCGTATCTCCGGGAGAAGGTGCACCATCAAACAACAAAACGGAGAAAGTCCCAGTCCATAGACTCCAAAGAGTGGACCCTCCGTCAAAGGTAAAATGACAGATTATCTCAAAAAAAAAAAAAAAAAAAAAAAAGAGATACCCATAGGCTTCCGAGATAGCTTGGGGAGGAGCCCCACAGGTATCATTGCATTGCAAATTTAATTCCATCAAATTTTATTTTATTTTATTTTAGCATGTTTACATTTCAAAGCAACATTGCGAAAAAAAAAAAAAAAAAAAAAAAAAAAAAAAATCAAAAAAATAGAATAAGTAGCTCTTCTTTTTGTGCCTTAATGCTTACATATATGAGCTATAAAAATGTTTAGTCTTAGTCCCTTGTTGAAATGATGAATAGTTGCTCGTCTTATGCTTTGCCTGTGCCTAGTTTATAATTCGAAGTTCTCTAAAGTTTGGGTTTAGTGGCTAATTCTAAAACTCATCCCGAAAAAAAACCTCGATTCATGTGGGTCGCATATGCTCTATCTAGTCTAAGTTGTTGCCAAATATGATATGGTACAAATGGATTTGCTATGACTTCGTCCAAAAGAGAAACTTGACATCCAGGGAATCTATGCTTTAAAAAAAAAAAAAAAAAAAAAAAAGAAATGTTTTTGGGCTATGCTAAAAAAAAAAATGAGATGAAAAAATGGACAAATGTCCGAGGGCGAAAGTAGAGCCCACATCTCTAAAAAAAAAAAAAAAGAGAAAGAAAAAGAAAAGAGAGGAAATAAAAGACAAAAGTCTAGGGCGCAGCAGAGCCCACCTCTCCAAAAAAAAAAAATATATATATATATATAGCAATAAAGCCCATGCTTTCTCGAAAAGAAATAAATATTATCTAAATAAAATCCCGGATAAGCAGTTGATCAAAAGGATGAATGATAAGCACCTCTCGTTATAACCGTTCTATCCGCAACCGCTCAAGGCTTTGAGAAAGCTTTGGAAAGCCCCGCTACAATGAAAGGTAATAAAAGGGTGGGAAAAAGATGTGCCATTTTATTCAAACTATAGTAGAAAATCTTATTATAACCCCGGCACTTGTAAAACGTAATCGGCATAGTTGCAACTCCCCGATCAACAACCAAGTACTTATTTCTTTTGCTCGAGGACGCGCAAAGGGTAAGCTTTGGGGAGTTTGTTGACCGGTAACCAACGACATATTTTTCCCGCCAACTTACTACCATAAAGGGAGTAAAATTAAACCTTTTATACTCATATACTTTTATCACTAATAAATTCCACTTGTAGTGTCTTGTATTTTATTTTGCAGATTTATAATAAAAGCAAGTGGAAGATCGACCAAAGTACGCCTTAGAAAGCGCATTATTACAAAATCCAAGCCCAAGAGCAAATCGACCCAAAACATCAAAACCGGGCCAAAACGGCCCGCCCATAACTTTTCAGGGCGAAAGACGACACCCCACCGAGACCCGGGCCGGGCGAGCCTGGGGTGCGTGCGCACCACACCACTGTGCGCGCCGCACCCTCCCCGAGGTGAGTTTCGCCCGGCCTCGGGGGAGGCGGTTCGTGCACTTTCCAAACGGGGTTTCCCGCCCTGCGTTGGTCGGTTTGCGCACAGAAGGAAGGTTTTCCAGGTCGGTTTTGGTGTATTTTAGCATTTAGGCCCCTCCTCCAAGTGTATAAGTAGGCCCCCTCTCTCCCTCTCTCAACACACACCACTTGGAGTCCAGCAAACCAGCAATCTCTCTCTCTCTACCACCTCTACCTCTCTCTCTTCCTCTACTTCTTCCTTCTTCTTCTTTCTTCTTCTTTATTCTTTCTTAGTTAACACTTGGAGTAGAAGAGCTACAAGGAGGGCTTGTCTCCTAGAAGAAAGTGCTTTGGTAATACATCTACTCTATGGAGCATTCTTCTATCTACAAGTCTTATATCTATGTTCTTGGCCTAACTTATGAACTAGAGTATAGTTTTGTTCATGTTCTTGTGTTGGTATATGAACTAGCATATAGTTTTACATATCATAATCTTGACATGTTCATCACATTTCTTCATCGATCATCATATGCCTAACTTGATTAGAGGTGGGATATCGGTTCGTTGTTCCTTCGGGTTTGCTCTTGTTCTAGTCCGTCCCATTCGAGAAAGTGGGGATCTGGGGGGGGGACAAGAGTAGTGCTCTAATATGCGGGCATGGTGCTCGGGTATTACGACACCCGCGAATATGAGTGCATGCCACGGTTGAGGGGTAGGCGGCTTGGTCGTGACAAGCCTTGACCGCCCCTTGAAATCCCCCCACGTTCGCTGTCTTTGTAGGAGTTCGTAAATGCTTCCTATCGGGCCGTATGGTATCCGGGGAGTCTCCCCGTTATCCTAGACCTAACCATGATTAAATCGGTTTGCATATGATCCTAACTATTCATTTGTATGGCCATGACTAGATAAATTAGAACTACTCCATTAGGGTTATTCATTTATTCTTTATCTATTTTCTTTATCCTTTTGTCGATGGATTCTTAAGTGTGTGTCACACTATCCATGAACCGTTATTGCTTACCCCTGTTATGAACATTTTGGTCTAAGCAAACACATGTTCCTCTATTCAGATGCCATGCTAATTTATTATCACATGCCTTCCTTTGGGAAAATATAAATAACGATATACCGAATACTTAGGGTGAAATGCTACAATGATAGATCCGCGGCGCTTTGCGGATGAATATCTAAGATGGCAAGATCTATCCCCGTTGACGAGTTCCATTTCGGATCACCGACATGGTGGTTTTACTTGGGAATGTCAGGCGCATTTTCGACGCCTTATTGGGGATGGGTTTTATACCATTTTCCTTTGATTGCGTTAAGAAATGCCAACAAGGGCGCGTTATGTTGCCGCCACGGCTTGATTTTTTAAAAAAATAAAATGCCATGCACATATGCACATATATATATATATATACATTTCTATCAATCCATACACACATATATATATAAGAAAGACAGATACTCAAATATATATCATACATATATATACATCGATTCGTTTCAGTATCCATATATGCATGTTTCACCGATCCATTCATTCATATCCAACAAAAGTATGAGTTAATTACAAGATCCATACAAAAAGTGCGAGCTAGAAGCTAACGGATGAAGGTAATCCTTAAGGTCTAGCATTGAGTCCCATTTCCTTAGTGCCTCAAACTCCGGAAGCAGCCCCAACTCACTTTGTCCTCCAAAAAGAAAGGGCTGGCCTTCATGCACTACCGGTCTAGAACAAACTTGCAAATGTCTCCTACTATGCTTTGAACCGCATCTCATCGGTTGCCTTTTGTACTATCCTATACCACTTATTTTTGGCGTCCTTGAGTTTGTCGGTAGGCCGGTGGAGTACTTTTTTGCGAGCCCCCGGTACTCACGCAGACGAAGAAACCACACAAGTTTGATCCATATGGTTGTTTGAGGCAATCGCACACAATAAACCAATGTTATTAGTAATATAGAAGCAATAGCTAGGTAGTCGTACTAAGAAAAATTAGGTTTTTATATACGCACCGGAAAATCTCACCTGATTTTGAGTTTATTTCCATTGCGCTCCTTACACTACGGGACCTTTGGTCGGTATGCGGATCCTTCAAGTACTCCTTGTAAGAGCCGCATGCTAAAATGCACTATATTGTCAACGATGATATTCGACTCTAGTAATTGAATAAGCAGTTCATCACTTACAATTTCAAGACTTGTTCAAAGTGTCGGTAGCCCAATGGGTTTGTGTCCCTTAGTGAGTCAAAAGATCACGCGACCCTCCCGTCTTGAGGAAATATCATCCAACAAATCCAATGTCCTTGAATTCCTTTTCCGTATTGGTGAGCTGCGTAATACATCGATACCCCTTTGGCTTGATCTTTTTCATTGCTGCTAGTACGTGCTCTGCTAATTCCAACTTCTTATCTTGAATTTCCTTATCCCATATCTTTTCTCTCTCCATCTGCATCAAGTCCACCATACTTGGATGGTCCCATGGTAGTTGATAACCGACGATCTGTCTCTCACAAATGTGCGATGGAGAGAGATAAATAATACCATTGTTTAACTTTCGCCAAGATCGGCCATCAACCTACAAGGACATGTGGTTGTGGCATAAGTACTTTTGAAACAAAGAATGTATATAAGGATGCAAGGGACATGTGAAAGTAAGTTTGCACTTACATAGCAAACAAGGTGACTTGGGCAACGTCAAGGTCCTGCCGACGAAATAGTCTCGACATGTCTTTGAAATCAATGACGAACCGAGAATCAACGTGGTAGTGGAAGTACTCCTTAGGAAGTAGGACAGTGAAACTATGCAATCCACGTTTTGCGCACTCTATATACCATAAATGGAATTTCCGAGCCTCCCAAGTCTCGACATCGATGAGCTGGGCCTTAGGTATCATGAACTTCCCATACTCGAAGTTGCCGGGGCATTCATCCAAGACGAACCCGACATGAGGTGGGGATTTTGGCCTGGAAAAGCGGCGCTAGAAATGTTAGCTAGGTTGCAAAAAGAAGTAGCTAATAACATATTACAGCTCGTTGTTTGAGCGGGGCATACCTTTCAGACCGAATATTTAATAATTGGGGCCTCTCGGGTGACGCCTGCTTGTCGGCTACGACCTCCTCTTCATCGAATGTTGGCTTCTTCGGTGGTGGAGGGCATTTGCTAGGTCTAGCTCCTTTCTACTTCCCCGGCGCTTGAGGTGTTAGCGGTTGGAGGCCTCAAGTGTAGATGGGTGTCTCGTCACCTACTCTCTCCTCAGGACTTGGCACTGAGTTTTCCCCAGTTGCTTCCGCGATTATCGGCTGCCCCTCAGGTGCTGGCTCCTCAGGTGCCGGCTCCTCAGGTGGCGGCGGGTCCTTAGCTGGCGGAGTCCTTGAACCATGAGGAGGGTCGTTGCCTCCGCCGTCCCCACCATCATCATCATTGGAAGAATCACCATAGGGGTCCGGCGGAGTACCCAGGGCCACTTTCGGAGGAGATGAATAGGACGGTGACCTCAAGATAGACTTGTTCAGCACAATGTCCTCCTTGTTCCACAGTATATTATAACATATAGCGGTGAAAAGAGTGTTGACCCCATTATGAGCGGGATACTCGGCTTGAAGTCTTCATACTCTAGCGTCACGCACCCAATGTTGACTTCAAAGACATTCGGAGGGATCTCATGCGCCGTACTCTACATAAGCTCCCGGAGGATGTACCACCCCTCGCTTGGCGGCTTCCTCGGCCCAACCCTCCGACAGGCACCACGCAGTATGCACCGTGTCATTTCGGTGATATCATCACGTGGGGGGACCTGGCGCCAACCGCATCGGTCTTTGGAGTCGCCAGCGGCAAAACCCGCTGGCGGAACATCTGGTTCCGGATTTCGACCATCTTGGGGTCGTTGCTCGTAAAAGCCTCTTGTATGGACTGACTGATCATTTGTTGCAATGCCTCATCACGGCCTTCCTGTCTCAAACCTTCCTTGTACCTCTGCCTCGTGTGATACGAGGCAAGATCCGACCGCCACGAGTCCACCGTCACCCAACTCTTCCCCGGAGCTCATGCCACGAGGCGGCCGCGATGCTCGGGGGTTTCCCAAGGCCAAGGTCACGCATCGTGTCCCCGACGAATCTCAAGGCTCCATTTGTTCTTAGCCGCGATGGCCTCTATGACCTTCTTCTCGACCTCCTTGATCCGAGGCGCGGTGCGGGCCTCTGGCTTCTTGGGCTTGTGGCCGTAGAGGAAGTCCTGGGTCCTTTCATCAGCCCTCATACGGATCTGGCTCCCCAGCTTCCTTTCTTCTCCTTTCTTCGGCCCGCCACGGCCAGGTTGTGTCCGGCGTACCCAATATTGCCCATGTGGTGGGGCCGGTCGGTTCCGTTGTGCTAGCTCTGTGAACTTCTCGCTCTTCGCCTTTGGTTCGGGCGTGTTTAGCCTTTTGCAGAACTCTTCCCATACTTCTTCTGAGATCATGGTGCATTTGGTGAAGGGTAGGCGTCCTTTCTGCAGAAAGTCCTTGTTGAGCCTGTACTTCCAGTTCCGGAAGCTTCTTCCTACGAGGAAGTAAACATGCTGCTCTACCTTTTTCATATCGGCACCTTGCGGATACGGAACCGTTTTCGCATCTCGCCCACACCCGTAACTTGTCGGTGGCGGGGACGGCTTTCCAGTCTTCCCAAAGAATGGAGACCTTATCTTTCACGAAACAAGAGCACTGAGAGCTGTACTTCACGACGACTTTAGTGGGCATACTAGCTCGCC
Source organism: Hyparrhenia diplandra (assembly GCA_015847255.1). Lineage (NCBI taxonomy): Eukaryota > Viridiplantae > Streptophyta > Magnoliopsida > Poales > Poaceae > Hyparrhenia > Hyparrhenia diplandra. The sequence continues at coordinate 321,696 of JADLZK010010540.1, forward strand.
CTGCGGCCCCAACTCTTGAATGACATGGACCTCACTAGTCTTCTTGTGCCTCTCATGTTCTCCCCTTCTCAGCTTCGGCTCGTCTCCCTTTCCTTCTCCCCCCTCGAAGAGGTGGCCGTGGACGTAGGGGGTGTTGCTCGAGGTGCCCGTGGAGGTAGCGGGGGATTGTTCAACTGTAATTCTGAACCCTAGGCTGCTTGCTTCGTGCTTCATCCCTCGGGTTGTAATTAGGATCAACTTCCTCCTCTGCGCATGTTTCCTTTTACCCTTAGACGGGCTATGACGCTTCCGCTATGCTGCGTGCTCGGAACTATAGCCATTGGAGCTAGGGCGACTCCCATACAAGACCTTTAGGCCGGGTCACGTTGATTCGCCATTTCAAGCTACAAATATATAGTGCATTAGTAGTAGTATATAGGAGGAGTAGACAAGCTCAATTCAAAATTGCAGAAAGAGAAAAATAAAAAAAAGTTGGCTCAGATATAGCCCCCTTGTGATCACATCGCTTCTAAACTGGTTGCTTGTACAAGCCATCCTAGTTTAGCAAGCTTCCAAGTAGGGGACATTCAATCATCATAGCCATTTGCCAGCCCCAATAAGTTCATGTCATTGCATATATACCACTTGCCAAAGCACTAATAAGTTTAAAGGGTTCACATCATTGCATAAAAGGGTTCACATCTCAAAATTGATAGTAAGTAGAGAGGAAATTAAGAGTAGTAGGCATAGTACATCTCAAAATGTGTATGTAAGGGCGTAAGATAGTAAATAGCCATTGTACATCTCAAAATGTGTATGTAAGGGCAGAAGATAGTAAATAGCCATTGTACATCTCAAAATGTGTATGTAAGGGTAGAAGATAGTAAATAGCCATTGTACATCTCAAAATGTGTATGTAAGGGCAGAAGATAGTAAATAGCCAAATCACAATAAGTTCACTTTGCAGAAAGTAGTTATAGGAAGCATACAGCCTCAGCACTAATAAGTTTTCATGACATGGTCTTTTGCAAGAGCTAGGAGTGATACTGCAGCAAAGTAGTCTAAAGGAGAAACCTATTTAGCAAAGATATTAATCATTCTTCCAGTTCATGAAAAATGCATACTTTTAGTTCATATATATGGATGTGCCTCTCTTGCTGTCTCATTTTTTTGAATGACATGTCAAAACAGCTAACAGCAATAGCTAAGGCAAGTGTGTTCAACATTAATTTCAAATGACCAATTCAAAAATATGATCAATTCAAAAATGTGTATGTCTCCAACGACCAACAAACCAACACTAATTTCCAAATTACGAGCTAAGGCATGTCCAAATTACGAGCACTAGCTAAAAGGCAGTTTGTATAAAATTGTAATCGAACATATTTACTTGGGCGATCACAAGTTCAGAACTAGCTAAAAGGCAAAAACAGATATCCAATTCAAAAATATGCTCAGTTTTGAGATAACTCAAACACAAATTTGCTCGATTATCCACTTTCGCATCACGTGCGGTGGCAACATACACTAATTTCGAATCACATTAGGCCAAATTAATTTGGATCACGGTGGGTGGCATCACAGTGCAGGCTCAAAAATCACGAGACAATAAAAATCATAGGCAATTGCTACCGGGGCACCACATGATAAGCACTGGGCACAAAAATCATAGGCAATTGCTACGGGGGCACCACGGGGGTAGAAATCTCAAACCTCGGCTAGCTAGATGCGTAGAGGAGTGGAAGAAGACGGAGCAAAGACGGCGCGGAGGCCAGCCCAATAGTCACCGGGCCACCGGGGGAGTGGAAGATTTGGCGGAGCTGGGGTACCACCGGCGGCGCGTCGACGGACTCAAGGCACCACGGGCGGTACGGGAGCAGCGGACCAGCTCGAGCACAACGACGTCCAGCCGCGAGCACGAGCGGTGGCGGGACGGCGGCGGTGACGGGGTGGCGTGGACGGCGGCGATAACGCGGTGGCGGCGGGCGCGCGCCCCCACTAGAAGTTGTAGCGGCGGTGGCGGGCGGATCTAGCGCACGAAGCGAGCTGGGGGGAGGGCGAGGTCGGCCCGTGGCGGCGGAGGAGGAAGACGACGGCGAGGGCGGGGGGCGGCGAAAATCCGGCAGACCCGCCGGGGGACGATTAGAAAAACGCTAGAAGGACTTAGCGTTTCGGAGTCGGCGGGGATATTTATAGGTGCCGCGATTTTGCGTGGCGGGCGCATTAGGATGCCCGCCACGCAAAATATGTGCCGTGGCGGGCCTTTTATGACGCCCGCCACGCAAAAAATATTAACCGTGGCAGCGGGTTAGGGCGCCCGCCAAGTAAAATATTTTTCGTAAAATTTTAGAAAAAAATATTTTAAAGTAGAACAATTTGATTTTAAATGAGATAAAATTCTAAAAAATGGTTATAAATTGAGATAAATTCTTAAAATGGTTCTAATACCTTTGTATTCAAAGTTTTTTTGAAATTAGGTCGTTTAGTGTCTGTTTGACCAAGGTTTGACTAGGTCAAACTTTTAACTTTTTAAAACTCTAGTTTTTTGAAGCCCTAGACGGCCTCGATTCGAAAAGTCATGAATACCACTTTTGTTAATGTCTCTAAGATCTACATTTGGTATTAGGGTCAACTTTTCATTTTTCGAACTTTTACTCGAAATTTGAAATTTGAATTTTTACACATTCGGACGACATTTCAAGCCCGAGATGGCCTAGATTTGAAAAGTCATGAGTACCAAAAGTTCATAACTCATCAAGATCTACAATTCATATATAGGTCATTTTTGCATACGAGAAAGTGTTACGAATGTGTAGTTTAAAATCACAAGTCTCCCCCGTAGTTTAAAAACTCGTGTGAGATATATGATTTTAGGACTACTGTTTTCTAACACTTTCTTTAATGGAAAAATGACCTATACACCAAGTGTACATCTTGATGAGTTCTATCAACTTTGTATTCAAAGTTTTTTGAAATTAGGTCGTTTAGTGCTCCGTTTGACCAAGGTTTGACTAGGTCAAACTTTTGACTTTTTAAAACTCTAGTTTTTTGAAGCCCTAAACGGCCTCGATTCGAAAAAGTCATGAATACCACTTTTATTAATCTCTTCAAGATCTACATTTGGTATTAGGGTCAACTTTTCATTTTTCGAACTTTTTACGCCTCGAAATTTGAAATTTGAATTTTTTACACATTCGGACGACATTTCAAGCCCGAGATGGCCTAGATTTGAAAAGTCATGAGTACCAAAAGTTCATAACTCATCAAGATCTACAATTCATATATAGGTCATTTTTGCATACGAGAAAGTGTTACGAATGTGTAGTTTAAAATCACAAGTCTCCCCGTAGTTTTCGAAACTCGTGTGAGATATATGATTTTAGGACTACTGTTTTCTAACACTTTCTTTAATGGAAAAATGACCTATACACCAAGTGTACATCTTGATGAGTTCTATCAACTTTGTATTCAAAGTTTTTTGAAATTAGGTCGTTTAGTGCTCGTTTGACCAAGGTTTGACTAGGTCAAACTTTTGACTTTTTAAAACTCTAGTTTTTTTGAAGCCCTAAACGCCTCGATTCGAAAAAAGTCATGAATACCACTTTTGTTAATCTCTTCAAGATCTACATTTGGTATTAGGGTCAACTTTTCATTTTTCAAACTTTTACGCCTCGAAATTTGAAATTTGAATTTTTTTACACATTAGGACGACATTTCAAGCCCGAGATGGCCTAGATTTGAAAAGTCATGAATACCAAAAGTTAAGAACTCATCAAGATCTACAATTCAGATATAGGTCATTTTTGCATACGAGAAAGTGTTACGAACGTGTAGTTCAAAAAAGCTCTAAAATTATTTAAATTGAGATAAAATTCGAATAATAAGCATAATCGACAAAAATTCAGAAAATTGTTTACATCAGAATAATTGCATTTAAATAGAGATAAAATTCAGAATTATTTCATGTCACTACATTATTACATATCATTTTGGTCTTTGGTGCATTGGTGGTCTTCTTCTCGCCATCTGGGCGGGTCCATGGCATCATTTTAGTCTTGTTGGGATTGATTCGTCCTCAACGGCCTTTATCTTTTCTATAAAATCTGTAAAGAGGTGGAACTCATCATAGTTGTTGTATATTTCAGGACTCTAGACCCCATCGGCTCCCACGATCCGATGCTTTCCCGCCAAAACAATATGTCTATTTATGTTCTCCTCGCTCATATAGTAGGCTACTTGTGCGACATCGGATGCAAGTACCCACCGATCATCTTTGTACCGCACACTTTGAAGGTTCACGGTGGTTAGCCCAAAATCGTCCACTAGAACCGCCCGTGCTTGACCCACTAGCAAACAAAAACGGTTTTGTAGGTCACCGCCATAGTCAAGTTCCCATATTTCTTTGACTTGTGCGAAGCATGTCATCTTCTCCCCGTCACGTTGTTGATGCCCTCATATCGAACACCGCCGTTCGCGTGATGCGCGCTCTTCTTGTCCTTCTATTTTGTGTGGAACCCGTACTGTTGACATCATACCCTTGCCACGTGGTGATCCGCATGGACGGGCCTAACACAAGCTTCTTCACTATCTCTCGCATCATCTCGGGGAATGTCCCCGCTTTTGGAGCCACCGGAGGAAAGCTGTTCTTGTGTTCCTTCTCGCCCAATCCTTCAAATAGTTCTTGCGCTTCCTACTTGCACGGGCGGAGCTCTTTGAGGTGCTTTTTAACGTATGTGTCCATGATCACCAATTGATGAAGGATCTTTGTAGTGAGCTTCTAGCACTTTGTTTGCCTAGGGTACGTCGGTGCGTGCTTTTTTCGCCCCCGCGCACCCCATCCCCCGAGGTTCTTCCTTCATGTTGATGTCTTTGGAAGCCCAATAGCCCTACCATCTTTTATGTACTTCATACACCAGTTCCACGGCCTCTTGGCTTGTGTATGCCTCGATCATAGAGACCTCTAGGTAAACGCGGTTATAATTGAATCGATTGAGGGTAGACATTAGTCGCCGCTGGTCCACATCTTTGTAGGTACACGGGTCCTAGTTGTTCTATCGATCAACCATGTGCATCATCGGTGTGGCATAATGTCAAAGAACGACGGTGGGAAACACATCTCTATCCGCACATTGTTTCCGCGATGGACTATTTCAAATAAGGCCGGATCCGCTTTGGCAATTACCTTCCGGGTGATTTGGTTAAAGAAGTATGACAACCTTGTGACCACCATCTTCACGTATTTTGGACGAATAGCTTTGATCACAATTGGAAGAAACACCGTCAGCATGATGTGAGCATCGTGTGCGTTGAAGTTTGTCATTGTGAGGTCTTTCATGGATACCAGACTCTTGATGTTGGAAGAGAAACCAGTCGGTACCTTGATACCTCTAATCAACCGACACATAGCCAACTTTTCATCTCTTGTTAGGTTGTAGGCCGCACTGGGAGTTCGACTTTACCGCTCGAAGCCGTGTAGCGTGAATTTTTCGGTCGGATGCCCACGTTAACAAGATCTTGACGTGACTTGACACCATCCTTCGTCTTCGACTTGATATCCATCGGGGAGACCGATCGTTCTTTCAAGACAGTTTTCTCAAGGTGCATAGAGTCGATCACATGGGGTGTATGCAGTATCTTCTAGTACTTTAGATACTTGAAGAAAATTGACTTCTTCTTGAAAGGAACGGCAGGAGGCGCTTCTTCCTCCAATTTATCCCTCTTTCTCTTCATTGTCTTGGAGGTGCCGTCTTCCTGATCATCTTTCTTCTTCTTCTTCTTTCCAAACTCGCACTCCAAGTCCTTCACCATGTCAAGCACCTTCGGACCATAACTAGTCGGTGCCGGCTAAGGTTTTGACTCGCCCTTGTTGTCAAAGTATATATTCATTTTTCCATCTCTGTACCTATGCTTACTGCAGAGGAAGTGTCTATGTTCCATGTACACCATTTTGGTGGATCCCTTCAGGTAAGTGGAGCAGGTTTCTTCGATGCAAGCTACATAGGCGGTCTTCCTTTAATGCCCGATAATGAAAACAGGTAGGGGTAATCGGTGATGGTGACAAAGATGATGGCGGGAAGAGTGAACTTACGCTGCGGTGCGCATCAACCATCCTGACCCCATCATCAAATAGTACCATCTCCTCAATGAACAGCCCGGGAACACATCTATATCATTGCCGTCATTTGCGTCGGTCCGTAAATCAAGCATGGTCAACAAAACATACCCGCTTTTGACAAAGATGTGGAGGTAGATTGTACATGGTGAGGACGACCGCCACGTCTTTGTGTGTCTTTGCTCAGATCACGGAATGGGTTCATTCCGTCGGTACTCAATGCAAACCTAGCGTTCTCCCGGGCTCCTCCGCAAAGTCGTGGTAGGCGGCGTCGAAGTCTTGCCACCGCTAGCATCCGAAGGGTGTTGTAGCTTCCGTCATCCTTTACACGATCGCTAGATGCATCCCGTGTCATGTGCTTAGCATCCTCGGGGTTCTCATAGAGAGCCTCGCAGCGATCGATGACAGGAAGGTACCACATTGACAAGGTATTTGGGCGTTCCTCTGCGTGTAACCTTCCTCTTCCTCGTCCCCGTTGACATGATCTTCTTTCGCCGCCGCCTTTGGTTTTCTTCCTTCTTCTTCTTTTTTTTTTCGCCCGCCCCGCTTCCTCACCGAGCTCATCGCCCACGCGACATCCGGCATTCCTCTTGTATCGACTAGTGCCACAATGCGGACAATCGGTCAAATTCTCATACTTGACGACGCCACGATATAGGATATAGTGGTTAGGCGGGCATCGAACTTTTGAGTTTCATCGCCAGCGGCCGGATCAACTTCTTAGCACGATACGTATTAGCGAGGAACCTTGTTAGGCGTTGGATACGTGGTAGCAAGGTAACTTTACGAGCTCATTGAAGCTAGTGTCGGACCGACCATGACGAGACTTCAACATCAGCAAATTAAGGTTAAAACTCAGCGCCGTGCAACCCTTCTGATTTGTCTTTGTAAAGCGGATCAATTCTTTGCCGCTTCATCCGTTTTGAAATTCTCCAACCATCTCGGGTAGCCAAACAAAATGTCGTCCTCATCGAAGTCGGTTCACCAAATCTTCAAAAACCCGAACATCCTCGGCGCCGCGTCATAGGAGTCTCCCTCGCTCGCCATCCCCTCCACCACCACCACCGTCATCGCTCGCCGTCATCAACGTCCACCGTGCTTTCGAAATATATCGGATGGAATTGGATCGGCCGGTGGACTTCCCGCACTTGATCGGTAGGGGGATTTCGCTCATTGGATCGGCCGGTGGATCGAAGGGTGGAACTTCTTCGCCATGAAAAGTCCGGACCAAATAGTCCTTGACGAAACCATGCATGATTAGGTGAGATCGCACCATGGTGTCGGATTTCGGCTTTGAGATTCTTGCGGCGCAAGGGACGGATAATCGACCCGTTGAATTATCTCACAGTGTCGCTTCGCTCGAGCAACAAACTTTTTCACCTCATCACAGTATTCGTCCTCAACCCTCTTCATCTCATACATCCAATGGGCTCGGCGCCTCTCCATCCTGTCTCCCTGCTCTTCATGAAAGCTAAGTGCCGTTATATAGTACTCAAACCGACAAAAAGAAGAAGAAGAGAGGATGAGAGCGGAGAAAATCCCTTTTCTCTCTCCTCCATAGATCTAGATCTAAAGGGGATGAAAAAGAGCAAAAAAAGAGATGAAAAGAGGCCTTTACGGACCAATTAGTGTCTTTTCCTCCCCAAACCAAGCCAAAAGTCCTAAATCAAAGATTTTGTCAAAATTTGGGTCAAAACCTCCCCCACAAGTTGGAAGAGGAAGATCCGTGGAGAAGATTAAGGGGCGACGTGTAGTATTTATAGGGGTAGGGCATTTTGCGTGGCGGGCGCCTTAATTTGCCCGCCACGCAAAAAATCCGGCATGCGTGGCGGGCGCGCGCAACGCGCCCGCCACGCTTAATACATTTTGTGTGGCGGGCGCGTTGCGGGCGCCGCCACGGATGTCGCCCTTTCACGTGGCGGGCCCCGATGGGCGCCCGCCACGGCCAACGCCTCCCCTCGTGGCGGGCGGCCGGACGGCCGCCCGCCCACGCCGGCCAATGAATTTCCGTGGCGGGGCGAGATTTGTGCCCGCCACGGAAAAGATTGGGCGTGCTCACAAAATCAAATCGCACTAGCGCCCCCGTGCCGCCCCGCCCCCGGAAGTGGGTGGGCCCCGGCCTTGGTGAGGTGTCCTCTCTTCTCATTTTGACCACGGGAATTTACTCCAATCGCCACGATTTTGTCCTTTTCTTCCGTTTCTCTATTTTTACTCTTTTCGGCTCTGTTTTTATTTGTTTCAGTTCTCCCCGCAAAACTGAGTGTGCACCAAAACTTCGTGGAATTCATTAGTAATAATAATATTTTAGTAGCATTCATCCATGTTTAAGAGCTTTCTATATATATAAGAGTGGTCAATAACTACCATCAACAAGCTCCCCACACTTAGGCTTTTTACTCGTCCCGATAAAAGGATGGTTTACTTTTAGACTTAACTTAAGATCAAGACATCAAACATAAATGTTCCTTAGTCTATCCTGTGCATGCAGGATTCAATGTGTCTACCAACAAACTTTAGGCGGTTGAAAAGTAGAACAACTGAAACAGATCACCCTTTTATCTTTAGTCAAGTTAACTGGAGCTTTTGATAGAGTTTTGAAAAGAAAACATAGCATACCTTCTCCTGTAAATGATACTCTCAATCACTCAATATATATATATATATATATATATATATATATATATATATATAGTATTTCTATATGGAACCCGGGTACCAAATGTATTCAGTCCCCAGGCGCATATTGGGCGAGACAAACAGGCCACCCACCACCGTTTGGGCGTCATAAGCCCGGCCCACTCCACGCAGCCGTTGGCTGATCCTCACAAGCCCGGCCCACCCGCGCCGCCGAGGTCGGCGGCACACCAGCTTCCTAGCTCCCCCACCCCACCCACGATTTTACGGAGGAGATTTCTCGCGGTTTCAGTTCCTTCCCGGATCCCTTCCTCCGCTCCTAATGGCACTGCCCCGTCGGTTCCCTCTTCCTACCACCCGGCCGTCCACCTCCCCATCGCCGTACCTTCTCCGTCGAGCTGCAGGTGATGGTGGAGCGCCCCGGGAACCGCTCATCTTCCTACGGGCAGCAGCAGCGAGATCTGAGCGGCGTGGGCACCTAGAGGACGCCGGGCGACCTCACGTCGCGTCGACCTACACGACGCTTGGCTGCTGGTCAGGTGGTCACCGAGAACCGTGGCACCTTGGAGCTCGCAGCCACGCACGGGGACGCGCGACGGCGTCGAGTCCATCTACCTGGGATGCAGCGGCTCAACCTTCCGGGCGCCCTCGTCCAGATCCTTGGGGGCCTCACGCGGGCCTGGGGGGCTAGGCGCGTGCGCCCGAGTGGTGGGCCGGCGAGCAGCTCGGTGAGATCAATAGCTCCCGTGCGCTCTCAGATCCCGTCCGCCCTTATCTCCGGCGAGATGAGCAGCTCCCGGGCGCCCTCAGCTCCGGCGAGATGGCAGCATCTGCCCCCTCAGATCCCGTCGCAAGCAGGCAGGATGCAGCCCCGTCTAATCCGGTCGGCAGGCAGGAGCAATCTTGCCCTGGAAGCTGCTCCGCCTTCTCCCAGCACGGTGCCCCACTCTCTAGCACGGTGAGCAGCAATTTGATTTTTTGTGCTTCTCGTGATAGTAGTAGTACTGATGGCTGCATGTGGGTTTTTTTGTGTGCTTCAGTACTCTGGTTTTTTCGTCCAGCATGCACGTATAATGAAATTATCTAGGGATCTTACTAGCTTCTTGCACGTATTATTTTAGTCATGATGATACTATGTTGGATGTTCAGGCCTCATGGGGCAGCTTCAACCAGAACCTAGAGAATTCATCAAATTGCAGGAAGTGTTCGAAGAAATGTAAGGAACTATAGCTGGATTAAGAGGCTGTTTTCTGGTGGACTGCATCACTGTTTGTTGCCTGCACTTTCATTATTGTGTAGAGGCGTTAGAGACTTATTATGTATGTTTGGTGGATGATTTTTGTGAATTGCTGATGCATGCCTGTGTTTGTGCTCGTGCTGACACTCTTAAGAAAACCAATGTATATCAAAATCATGCTCATCATTGATGACACTAATAAATTCTAGGATGACACAACACATATAATGCTTCAAAATCCTTTTTCAAATTCATTAATTCATTATGCGCTCTTGTAATTGGTTTCATACAACCAAAGACATTGATTTGAATTTCTATTTTTTTTTGTTCAGATAATAGACATTTGCTTTCACTATTGTCGTGATTATAGTTTCATAAAGCAATTCTATTTATTCTGCATTTGCACAGGATGCCGATTCTGGAAAAGGCCCTGGTTCCCCGATGACAGCGTCTCAAACCAGTGAGCGGACTGAATCCCCTCTAGATCCCTGCTCCTGACTCCATTTTCAATTTATTTAATATCACCAGTGATTTGTTTAGTTATGTAAAAAGGGTGAGTAGACTGAATCCCTCTGCATTCCTGCTCCTACTTCCATCTTCAATTTGTTTAATATCGTCAGAGATTGGGGAATCATGGGAGTTAAGTTCGTGATTTGTACAGTTTGGAGTGAGATTGCCCTGTATTCTATTGGGAGGGTGTCGATCAATATTATAATTTTCTCAAGGATGGCATGCTCTGTCCCTCATCATCCCATTCCTGTATGTATGAACTTCACAACTACTGAATCACCAAGAAATTTCTTGGCTGAATAGGATATAGAGGCTATTATGTTGTAGATTCATCATCTATCTACTTGCCTGCAAGTTCAAGTGCATTATTTATTAATTTGTTTTATTTGCAACCTTCCTATATATTTGTAGTATTTCTAGATCCTCTCCAAAGCATAGAATGCTCATGATAAATATCAAGCTTATATGAATTTTCAGGTAAGTCAAGGAATAGCATACTCATCTTGTATATATTGTCAAAATCAAGACCAGGATCTAATGTAGGGTCCCATCAAGAAGTGCAATGTGTGTGGAAAATATAGTGTCTAAAACTAATTCTACTATGCTCAAGAAACTTGTCTCTCTTTTTAGAACAATGAACACTTATAAGAAGAAGGACCATGGGCTATCTTTCTTTTTCATTCTTTTTTTATATATACTAGAGAGAGGCGGGCATCTGAGTATCCATTGTTTTATGTGGACACTTGTCCCTTTTTACTCTCTCTTTTTAGGGAGGTAGGCTCTACTCGCCCGTAGGACACTTGTCCATTTTTCATCCCCTTTTATTTATTCTTTTGCATAGCCCGTGCCTTTTCTTTTATTTACAACAAACTTGAAGATAGAGAGATAAACATAAGTGAGCATTTGATAAATCCTAAATATTTTTGTGTCTATATTCCCGGTGTAGGAACAGATTTTTGGATGGAAAGAAAAGCATGTTTGTCGTACTTTCAGTTTGAAAGCAGCAAGTGTATCACGGGTGTACGTGTTTCTTGATGAACCACACTACATAGGTCACTAGTATTGAAAATAACTCAACAGAAAACAAGTAGCATATGAGCTGGTTTCTTTAAATATTTCTAAGTGTAAAAAAGGCTCGGTAGGACATAGCATTTATCACACGCGGGGAGAAGTATAGCTATTTATTTTAAGCATTTTAAAAGAAAACTCTCCGGAAACAAGATGTCAAGATTCAGGCTCACTTTATTCTGCTATATCATACCTTGCAACAACTTAAGTAAAAATGGGGTCCCTAATAAATAAGTTCCCAACAGTAACAAGATTTTTAGGAAACATTGTGCAGGTCTATCACTTAAATTATGACTAAAATAAACTTAGCATATTCAAAGCAAGGATCATATCATAGCAATCTTGTGTTTGGAAATAACTTTAGCAATGAACAGGTCAAGACTAACAGCACATGAAAAATGTCTAATAAGCAATTAAATAAAATTCTAATAGTTTAAGAATAATTTTAAGTAAAGAATACTTAGAACTTTTTTGTAACCTGTTTGAAGCGTGCTGTTGTGATCTCTCCCCACACTTGTCTCTTTTATACTCCTTAATCTGCAAAACATATGGAGACAAGTGCATTTCCAAAAACACACATAATAATAATAGAGAGATTAATGTTAAAATTAAAACTTAAGAAAAACTTTAAGACTTAAACGACTTTTTATTAATTATTTGACTCTCACAAAGACGACAAATTGACTCAAAATAAAGACTCTAAAAGAAAATTACATGACTCGAAAGACACTTTATTTATTATTCGTCCGTCCCCCTCGCTCACACTATGGGCCACTAGATCTCTAAGATGTCGACAATGGACATAACTAACTCCATTAGTTTTGCAACCTGAGCTTCTAGCGCCTTCAGCTCATAGTACGTCGTGTTGATCATCTGGGCGTGAGTACTTCCAGTCTGGATGGCCAACTTCAGAGTGTCCTGGACCATAAACACTCTGTCATCCACCACGGCGACAGTCTTCCTTGTCTTCTTCAGCGAACTTGCTGAAGGATCTTCTATAGCAACCCTCTTCCTCTCCGTAGGAGGAGCAAGAAGCGGAGAAACGAAACGAGTCTGTCCGGGAATAGTACGCATGCCAGGGAGAGCCAGTGGTATATTGTTCACCACGAACCTGGCAGGTACTGCAGGTGTTGGAGTAGGTACCGGAACTGGTGCCCTCCTGGCTAGAGCAGTGGCAGGAGCTGGGGCAGGTGCCCTTCTCACTACCGGTCTTGGTGCGGCCTCTTCTTCCTGGAGAACCACGCTAGTCCTCCTCTGTGGAACCGTCCTCACAGGTTCGTTGACCTGAGTTGATGGATCAGCATTCTCGCCCGACGAATAGGGTCGTCGACCACGAGGCGGGGTGGCTTTGAGCCACTGGGGTCAGAGGTCCTGGTCATCTTGTTCTGCTCCACCATTTAAAGTTTTATTGAAGTGGAACCCTCTCAAAAAGATGAGTAGGCTCCTTAGATGAGAATGAAAAGAAAAGAATAGGTCTGGGTCTATTATATAGTCCAAGGAATGGTGTATGGCTTCCCTACGCTCACCTTATGGTACTAAACCATTGGTATAAATTCTGAACACTAAATAATATATAATAAATAATGGAAAAAGGCCGGACACGAATGGCCACGTTTTGTGTGCCGCGCGGCATGGGGCGGTGCCGCCCACCCCTCGGGGCGCCCTCTCGTGTCCAACTTTTTCTACCTCTTTCTTAGCTCAAAATTGACCCCTAAATTTAATCCAATGATTTTAATTCTTTCCAGGAAAATGGATTTGTGAATTATGATGGCAAAATGATGAAATCTAGACTATTGACAACTAAAGTAGGAATATCAGGTTTAAGAAAAAGTTTGAGTCGGTGAACATTTACCTTAAATAACGTACCTTCGTTGGTTTGTAGAGTTACTGCTCCATGTGATGATGAATTCACCACGTGAATGGTCCTTCCCATTTACTCCGAAGCTTTCCATGTCCGAATAATTTCACCCACGGAATTGAAAAGTAATACCTTGTCTCCAGGTGCAAACTTCTTCTTCTTGATCCTCTTATCATGCCATCTTTTTGGTTCTTTCTTTGTAGATCTTGGAATTATGGTAAGCTTTCTCTCGCCATTCTTCTAATTCTCGATATTTGCATTTTTCCTCTTCTCTCCTGCGGCTTCAAGATCCATGTTCCATCGCTTGATAGCCCAATGCGCCTTGAATTCTAACTCGACAGGTAAATGGCAAGTCTTTCCATAAACCAACTGATATGGAGACATACCCAAAGGTGTCCTGTATGCTGTTCTGTATACCCAAAGTGCTTCAGGTAGTCGATCTCTCCATACAGTTCCAATTTCATTGACTGTTTTCTGTAAGATATTCTTGATCTGCTTATTTGATGTTTCTACTTGGCCACTTGTCTGAGGATGGTAAGGTGTAGCAACATTGTGTCTAATTCCATGACTTCGTAAATAGTCATGAAACTTTTTATCAATGAAGTGTGATCCTCCATCACTTATCACCATCCGTGGGACTCCGAATCTTGGAAATATGATTTCTTCAAACATCTTTCTTGAGCTTTTTGAATTGGCCTTCTTACATGGTATTGCTTCAACCCACTTGGAAACATAATCTACTGCCACCAAAATGTGCTCACAGTTCTTTGATGGTGGGAAAGGACCCATATAGTCAATCCCCACACATCAAAGAGCTCGACCGTAGATTGTTGGTGAGTGGCATAGCATCTCTTGAGTTTATGTTGCCATGCCTTTGACAAGCATTGCACCGTTTGACGAAAGTCTTCGTGTCTTCATACATCGTTGGCCAAAAAGAATCCACTCGCGGATCTTTGCATGGGTTCTGAATGCTCCGTAGTGACCTCCATATGGTGCTGATTGACATCTTTCAATAATTTGAATGCCTTCTTCTGCCGGCACACATCTGCTGAGTAAACCATCAGCGCAGACTCTAAAGAGGTATGGCAGATCCCATATGTGATGACGACTCTCATATACGAGCTTCCTCTTATTCTCCCCTGGAGGTACATAACCTGCAACCATAAAATTAACAATATTTACATACCGGGGGTCTAATTTGACGATCTTAAAGAGCATGTCATCCCTTAGTGCATCATTGATCGGCAGTTCCTGCGAATTCTCAAAACACATCTAGACAAGTGATCTGCAACAGAATTTTCTACTCCCTTTTTATCTTTTATTTCTAAATCAAACTCTTGGAGTAAGAAAATCCATCTAACCAAACGTGGTTTAGCATCTTTCTTAGTGAACAAGTATTTTAAAGCGGCATGATCGGTGTAAACAATAACTTTTGTTCCCACTAAATAAGATATAAACTTATCCATAGCAAAAACAACAGCCAGGAGCTCTTTTTCAATGGTTGCATAATCAAGCTGAGCTCCTGTCAAAGTTTTACTAGCATAGGCAATAGCATGATGCTTCTTATCTTTAGTTTGTCCTAAGATAGCTCCTATAGCATAATCACTACCATCACACATGATTTCAAAGGGTAATGACCAATCTAGGGGTTGGATGATTGGTGTAGAGATGAGGGCTTGTTTAAGAGTATTAAAAGATTTTATGCAAGCCTCATCAAAAACAAAGGGAACATCCTTAGCTAATAAACTGGTCAAGGGTCTCGTAATGAATGAAAAATCTTTAATGAAGCGATGATAGAAACCATAATGACCAAGGAAACTACGAATGCCTTTGATATTAAGCGGGTGGAGGTAATTGCTCTATCACCTCTATCTTAGCTTTATCCACTTCTATCCCCCTCTCGATACTAGATGTCCTAGCACTATTCCTTCTCAAACCATGAAATGACACTTTTCCCAATTAAGGACTAAGTGTTTCTCCTCACATCTTTGGAGAACTCTATCTAGATTGTCGAGACAATCATCAAAAAGTCTTTCCATAGATGGAAAAATCATCCATAAAAACCTCCATAATCTCTTCAATCATCTCAGAGAATATAGACATCATGCATCTTTGAAAAGAAGCTGGAGCACTACATAGCCCAAAAGACATTCTACGATATGCATAGGTACCGTAGGGGCATGTAAAGGTGGTTTTACTTTGATCACTTGGATGGATGGGAATTTGATGATATCGAGAATATCCATCGAGGAAACAAAAGAAAGAGTGGTTAGCCAATCTTTCTAACATCTCATCAAAGAAAGGCAAAGGAAAATGATCCTTTTTAGTTGCCCCTTATTGAGCTTTTACGTAATCAATACACATTCTCCAACAGAATAACGGTTTCTCGTGGAATTAGCTCATTCTTGTCATTCTTGACAACAGTCATACCTCCCTTCTTAGGTACAACTTGAGCAGGGCTTACCCACTCACTATGCGGCACGGGATAGATAATCGTGCAATAGTTTTTAAAACCTCCTTCTTTACTACTTCCCTCATCGCATTATTTAGCCTGCGTTATGGCTCTCTAGATGGTGCTATATTAGGATCTGTGGGAATACGATGGGTACAAAGAATTGGGCTGATTCCCTTAAGGTCTTGGAGTGAATATATAAAGCAGCTCGATGTCTCGCGAGGGGCGGCTATAAGTCTTAATGATTCCTCCGGGGATAGCGTATTGCTTATATTGATGGGATAATCCTCGTCATTATTAAGAAAAGCATATCAAAGTCCAGTAGGTAAAGGTTTAAGCTCTATAGGAGGTCTGGGAGTTTCTAAGAGATCTTGCAGAGGTCCAGAATCAATAGGATCCTCATCCTCTTCTTCGATGAAAAGATGGGTATCTTCTTCTAGTTCTTCTTTAAATTCTAATGGATTATCAAAAGATACTTCCATAACTTCGTCTAAAGGCTCTAGCGGGGAGGAAACTCAATTTTTGATTTTAAAGCATTATCATAAGTTATAGAGAACTTAAGACCTCTCCCGAAGCTAAAGTCTAACTTTCCAGGCTCTCCTTCCATAAGAAACTTTCCTATAGGTTGACCTATTAGGATGTCGAACTCTTGAATGTCAAAGATATAGAAACTTAGCTGGACTGGTATTCCATTAATAATCATGGGGGTTACATGAAGAATCCTCAAACTTGGAACAATGTGTCCAAAAAGATTCTTTCATCTTTTATTGGTAGGAGACAAGACTATGTTGTCAACATAATCTTGCATAAAAAGAGCAGACATGATGTTGACTCCTACCATAGGATTATATAGGGCATCAAAAGGTCCTCTATTGAATTGGCATTTAATGGGTATAGAAGGTGTATCTAATCGAATAATATCAGGTGAAAGCTCTGACTCTTCTACCCACTCAAAACTCATGATAGAAATTAATCTTTTCATAGTCTCCTTCAAGAACTTCTCCTTAGAGAGCTCAATTGTTAGAGACCGCCCATAAGGTTTTCTCTCTACTTGATATTTTGAAGTGTTTCCAAAATCAGCAAACAATTCATCTTCAAAATCAAGCATAAAATCAGGAAGAGGAATGTCCTCCTTATCATCTGGAGCTAGTTCAGGATCTATAGGTTGTATAGTTTGGGATGTTTCTAAAGAATCTGGCACTACTGGCTTTGGTTCCTCTAACCACTTCTCTTTCTCATCAGGAAGACATTGTGTGATGCGTGTAAGGATAGCCTTAGCATCATCTAGACTTTTGTGCAAGAACGATCCTCCTGAGGATGTGTTAAGATAGTCTAAAGTGTGTTGGTTGAGGCCCATATAGAAATGTTGCAGAACTATTGGTTCAGATAGGGAAGGTTGGGACCAGAATTTAGGATTGACTCTAGTCTCTCCCAAGCTTTACCTAAAGATTCATCCTCTAATTGTTTAAACCTCAAGACTTCTAAATGAAGCTTGACAACCTTCCTGATTTGGGTAAAATTGTAGGCAAAATTCAGATTGTAAGGCTTCCCAATCCCCTTGGAAACTATTGATGCGAAGCTTATACCAATGCTTGGCTTCTCCCCTCAAAGAGTAAGGAAAGAGCTTCCACTTAAGGGTTTCATCATTCATACCCTTTAAATGTAGGCTAGCACAAGCTCAGTCAAAATCACTCAAATGAGAATAAGGATTCTCATATTCAGCTCGAAGAAAAGATTTTCTGAACTAATTGGATAAGATCGGGCCGTATCTCATAGGCGAGAAGATAAGATAGGTCTATTTGATTCAGCTGGCCTAAGGCTGCGTTTTTTTACCGACCGGTAAACCGCGGCTTACAGCGGTAACGGACTTACCGCCCGTCCGGTTACCGCGGCGGGCGGAAAAAAAACCGTCAAATTCAAATTTGAAAATTTGAAAAAAATGTTGAAAATATTCTATAAAATAGTTCATGATTTATAGAAGCCAATGGTATAAAAATTTGTCAAATTGGAGTTGGTTTGGTATAAAAAATTTCAAATCTAAGTTTGAAAAAAAAAAAAAGAAAAATACACAGTAGGCCCATTAAATCATGAAGGTCGAAAAACATACTAAACACACTCAAATTTAAGTAATTTTGACATCATTGGATTCTACAAATCATGAAGTATTTTTAGGAATTTTTTAGCATTTTATAAAAAAATTACATTTTGAATTTTGAAAAACCGTTCAAAGCTGCTCAAACCGCTCGATAAACCGCTCAAACCGGGCGGTATAAATTCCAAACCACCGGTTTTACCGGTTTTACCGTCACGCCGGCGCCGTTTGAATTCAGTTGAATTCAAATTTCAAACCATCCGGTAACCGTCCGTTTTTACGCAGAATCGGACCGGGTTTATCGAAACCGGAGGCCGGGCGGTTTGAGCCGACCGGTCGGTAAAAAAAACCCGTGCCTAAGGTACAACTCCGAAGGTGCTCCAAATTGATATAAATATTTTTTGTGACATTTTCTTTTTATATAAAACAAGAAATAAAAGCAATCAATGAAAACTAAGTAAATGATAGAGAAATAAGTACTGAAAATAAATGCAAAGTAAATACTAAAAGTAAATGCAAACAAATAATAAAAGATAAATGATAACTATATGATACAAGATTAAGGTAATACTCTAAGTTACTATCCAAGCAAAACTACCATTCCTAAGAAACAGCGGTGCGAGAAATGCTTGTTGGTATAAATTATATGCACATAATGTCATTGTAAAATTATCCGCGGAGCACACGGATAGAAATACCATTGTAGCACTTCACCAAAAGATGAACTCCGATTTTAAAATATCGAACCCAAAGGAACAGTAGGTGAATATAACTAGCATTTACCCAATCCACTTCACAGTCAAAGTACTTAAGAAACTAGCTAGAATTAGGAGATAACACCGACTTCTTGTACTAATCTCTATAAACCCCAATCTATTTATTCTATCGTGGATGCTAATTCTTAATAAAGCAAGGCAAAATCACTCTACTAAGAACAGACAAAGCCTACCGTTTCTTCTTGGTGGGAAGTGGGCTGAGAGGATTCAATAAAGCTATAAAGTCACCTTTATGATACTACCACCGATTCCCAACCAAGCAAGGGGCATTCACGAGATAACTCTAGTCTAAACACGCTTACACTAGAAACTATCCCTCTAATCAAGAGCAACCAAGATTAAAAGTACTCTAAATGGGTTGCAAACTTGAAGAATAGAATAAACCAAAACTTACTTTAATTATGAAGTCGAAAACCAGATAATCTCTTAATACACTCCTCCTCTTGCGAAGAGAATGATCCCTCAGAATATAAGAGAGAAGATCCAACAAGCCGGAACTCGTCCAAAGCACTCCTCACTAATCTCTCTATTTCTAATAAACTTGATTGCTAATCAAGATCCTTTGTAGCTAATCACGAAGTGGCTATGCTCTAATCATAGGATCTTGATTTTCTCTAAACCTAGACTTCTCGAGAGAACTCGAAGAAGGAATTCTGTCTATCACTAATGAATTAGGGTTTCAGGGGGTAGCCCTGCCCCTTCTTTTATAGGCCCATAGGATGAATCTCAGCCCTCAGATCAAACCGACTTGATTGGACGGACTAGATCAACTCCATAGGTCGGTTGTAGGAAGGTTCAGAAGGTTAACATGTGGCGTGCTCGGGGGGTGCCGCGCGGCACCCTCCCCCGTGCCGCCCGGCCCCACCTAGAAGTGAGTGGGCCCCGGCCTTAGCGAGGTGTCCTCTCTTCTCATTTTGACCCGGGAATTTACTCCAATCGCCTACGATTTTGTCCTTTTATTCCGTTTCTCTATCTTCACTCTTTTCGGCTCTGTTTCCATTTGTTTCCTAGAGTTCTCCTGCAAAGCGAGTGTGCACCAAAACTCGTGGAATTCATTAGTAATAATAATATTTTAGTAGCATTCATCCGTGTTTAAGAGCTTTCCATATATATGAGTGGTCAATAACTACCATCAACAGCCACCAACAGACTTCGAGGGCAAGGCAACCCCGTGTCAGGGACCGACCATGCCTGGGCGTGGTGCGGGCCCACGAATCCCACCGCTGGCCCTAACACCGCTCTCTTGTCACGTCCGGTGACATCGCTCAGCCCCATCAGGACTGCAGCCTGCCACGACAGTCTCATTACTCCGATTAGCTCTGCGGCGAGCTAGGCGCCACGCTACAATGCGCCCCATCAAGGGCCACGACAACGGCCATGAAGGGCGATTCCCGGCACCATCCGGGACACTACGGCAAAGCCTCTCGGAAGGCGAAGCAACCTCGGCAGCCCAGGGAGCGCGAGCACAAGCCTCGGAAGCACGCCAAGCGACTCAGACAGCCCACTCCAAGACAAGGAATCATCATGATTCACCCCTGTAACGCACGTGGGCGGTGATAAGCATTGCGAGCATGACAATATCACTATGTAACGGGTCCCTTCCCTTGAATTATAAAAGGGGAGAGCCTGACTCATAGAAAGGAAAAAAAAAGAGAGGGAGAGAGAGAGGGACTCACACATATGCACACACACGAAAGATTGAGAGTGTCTCCCCTTGTTCCCACCTCCTTAGGACGGGGAAGCTCCTTCCCTGTTCTTCTTCCACCTCTAGCTCACAAGAGACTTGGAGCTACGGCTCCTCTCTCACCCACTTGTAACCCCCTACTACGAGCGTTCGGTGCAGGTTAACACGAGGAGATCACCACTGCTGGATGTAGGGCACCCATGCCTGAACTAGGATAAACCCTGTGTCACCCTTTGTTTTTGTTTCCCTTGTGTTCTTCCTGCACAACCACCTGAAGCCGAGGCACGCAACAATTTTACTAGTTAGGCCCTTGAGACCCCCGGTTCTCAAAACACCGACGATTGGAGCGCAGGTCGGGGTTGCTACGTGACAATCTTGTCTCCTCATCGTGTTTTAGGTGGTTAGTTTCAGTTCTCCAACTAGAAGCCCTCTAGGCGACGATCCAGGGACTCGACGACCAGAGCCGCACACGGCTCTTCCTTACCCCAAGCCAAGAAACGGTGAGAAAAAGCAGTTCGGCGCTCCTTCTACATGCAGGTTGCGCGCGACGCCAAGGAATCTCGCAGGGAGTAGCGCAGGAAGGCTCGCCGGCAAGGACAGGGGGTGCTGTCCTCTAAAACTACAAACCCCGGCCGGCGGCAGACAGCCCTGTGCGTGCTTTAAGCCGCACCTTCAGCCGAGCTGCATCTTCGCGACAACTTCGACAGAAGACAACCACGCACCCTTTTCCAAAGGGATGCCATATGGCGCCGAGTATCAGAGTTAGCCGACTGGGATTCGGCCCCCAAGGCAACACTGCCTCCGCGCATGGCCGGCGCCCCGCTTTGAGCGGCTGCATTAGGAATCCGGGGGAACACGCCATTGATCGCGTGCCCCCGTGCCGCCTACAAGGGTGAGCCAACGGAGAGCACTGAGCTCCCACGCGCCGCCACTCTGTGGCCATGATGTCACTCACGACGGACTACATCCTCCTCAGCTGAGGAATCAGAGAAACGGGCATCCTCTGCCCGAAAACAGTAAGACACATATCCTTTGTCAATTATGTTTTCGCACCTCGGTGCAAAGGTCTATGCCACTGAACACATACGACCTCGCAAATTACCGCATGGCTCTTCTGACGGGGCAACCCCCTGAGTCATGCACAGGTTTGGAGTACGAAGGCTGGCCCATCGAAAGGTTCGACAGCCACTCCAACCACCCGAGTAAGGGATGAGGCACGAAGAGGGACACACTAGTGGTCAACACCCTCGTGCTCCGAGCGCCAAGGGCCCCTTAGCCTTGTATTCGAGTCCCGGTGCCGATGTCTACATACTACAGGGTTTATTCGAAAAAGGCTCCGAAGCCCTCGGGAGGTGTCCGATCCACACCCAAGAACCGCCAGTATGACAACCCGAATCTAATGAAATCGGACACTAGCACCTCCACCGGCTCCCCAACGAACAGGACTGGGATTTCACTTGAATCTACCCGCTTGCAACTCACCGGATGCCTCAGATCGTCCCAGCAAGGGAAATCAACGAGAACATCCAACCCTCCTTCCTTGTGAAAAGGATGCTGAGGGGCGAACCCAAAATAACCCCCTGGGACGCGCGCGCGCCCGAAAAAGGTTCTCTTCCTTGCAGATAAGGAGCTCAGGACCGGACCTGAGGCGGATGAGGCCAGGGGATAACGCTGACGCATTCGGCTCCTTCTCCTCGCCCAAAAGGGATCCTCTAAGGTAAAGCATTCTAAGCTGAGTCAATATTACACACGCGTGCTAACCACGCCGCGCATAGCACCCGAGCCAACCACACGACAGGCGCTCGCCTCGACTCAGGGGCTCTGGGACCACCATCCACCTGGAAAGGTGACCGTCATGTGATATAGGAACAAAGAACGCGGGTCTGGTTAAAGCAGACCCCGTCCTAACCAGTATCACCTTGAGTTTCGGGTCCAATTGAGCCGGACCCAGACTTAGCCAAGCATCACTCCAAGCCTCGGGTCCAGTTTGGGTGGACCCAGGCGTGACTGATGCATCCTAGGGACCTCAGGTCTGATTCAGCCCGGACCTAGGCTCCATCAGTACCACGCCAAGCCCTGAGACCTAATTCATCTCGGTCCCAGGCTCAGCGAGCAAAAGGCCAAGCCGCGAGTTTGACGTTGCCTCAGACCAGGGCAAGGCCGTCAACTCATAATCGCCAGCCTACTTTGGCTCGGAACCCGTCAATGGAGCAAGGGTTTCTGTGGGCCGAGGTAGGCAACTAAAGTCTAGGGCCTGGCTTCATCGTGGGCCTAGTCCTAACGTCATGTTCTGCCACGGGTCCGAGTCAGGCCGGACCCTCGCTCGCATGAGAATAAGCTAAGCCTCGGGTCCGGCATTCTAGAATCGAGCTCGACCATCCAGCCAATCCAGCCCACCTCGGCTCGAAACCTGCCAATGGAGCCAAGGTTTATAGCGTGCCGAGAAGGTGCTAGAGTCTCGGGCTCGAATTTCGCCCCGGGCCTAGACTCGTCAATGGTTCAACCTCGGGACCGATTTGGGGCTGGTGGAAGGTTAGACCTCAGGTCTGATTTTGTCCAGACCTAGGCCTCACCGACCGTTTCCCTTCAGAACACCTTGGCTCAGAGCCCACCGAAAGAATGCGGGGTTTTGACGGACCAAGGCAGGCGAGGGAAACTCATATCCAGGATCTACAAATATGCCCGTGGGATGATAACTGTCCAAAACGACAAAGATCCAACAAACCCCGGGCTCTCGGGTAGGAACGAGGCCCGACACCTCTTCACACAAAAGGGGATATTCTCCACTCTCCGCTCGGCTTGAAGGCCTGCCAGCAAGGGCTGAGCCTTAAGGGTTCTCGACAACCTATGCAGCGGCCGCTAGGGTGGCTAGTAGGACCTCGACTAAGGCTTGGCAGCCCTAGGAGAGACTCCGGTCTCGGCCCACGGAGGCTCGGGGGGGCTGCGGACATAGCAAGAGGCCCAGCCGCCTCGCGCCGAGGAGCCAAGGGGAATCGAGAGGAGACCAAAGCGGGACTGGCCAGGAGCTAACGTGAAACCCACCTAGGCTAACGTGGTCGGAAGACCCTTGCGCGTGACTAGGAGATGGGCTGATTCAGAGCCCATACACCATGCTGCCTAAAGCTGTGTGGCGGGCCACAAACCTCGAAATCCTACCTAAGGCCCGTGAAAGGCCACTGTGACCCCCACACGAGGGCCCGAGAAAAGGCCAAGGCCTGATTTTCAACAAGGATCGCAGGCTCTTGCCAAGGCTCGGCACCCAGCCGAGCGCCCGTCCTCGAAAGGGCAGCACAGAAGCAAAAATGTCCGAGAACGACGGTGATCCGTTCTCGGGTAGGAAAGAATGATTAAAGACGAGCACTTTAGGAAGCTAGCTTCTGTTAATCATGATACAATGGGGGTGGTTTCATTAACAGAGGCTAGGATCTTATGGGTGCGCCTATGTTATAATACTGATTAATAGAGATGGACACCTTAAGTTGAATGCTTCTATTATAATTAATGTATTAACGAACATGTGCCTTCTATCGATCTTTTTTTCTTCTTTTTGGCTGTGTGCTTTGGCAGAAGCCGGAAGACAATTCACTCTTATTGTATCTTCTCGATGTAATGACAGTGAATTAATAAAATTCTTCCTTTATCAAAAAAAATGTTAACTGCTGTTGCTAATGGAGCATTATTAGAGATGGGACTTTTCCCTAGGTGTCCCTCTCCATTAGCACAGGCGGCGCTAATTTGTGCAGGCCTCTCTCTTAATCATCAGTCCTATCCCCTAAATCCTTTTTTTTGTAGCAACAACCAACTTCACAGAGATTATCATTATTATACAGGGTATTTGGAATGGCTTCATCTTTATTTTTATAACAAGTAGCCAAGGTGTCCAAATGTTCTAGTAGTATGTGTTAAGTGAAATCTTCATACACTACACAAAAAAGGCTAACAATGTTTCTATTTTCATTAGATAGTCGTATTAGACTTTGGAGATTCCTTCTATTGTATAGTTCTATGAGACATTGGCGATTCCTTCCTTTGTGTGTTCAACAAGTGTGATCATACAATTAAACATGCTTATTACACAAACAAGGACATAAACATACAATTCGTACATCGTAATCATCAGTTTTCCAGCATTCTCATAGGTAGCATCCGTCTTTTGTAACTCACCTCCACTTTCCCTCTAGGTCCTGGGATAACCTTTAGCCAGTCGGTCTCGGGAATGGTGACAACAGCTTGAGCTCAAAATTCCTTAGCAAATGGCTCCATATCACCTTGACTTGCATATAGGCATAAGCTTCACCAGGGCAAGCACGTCTTCCACTACCGAACGCGTTGTAAGCGAACTTGCCACCAACTCTGTCTTCCTCCCTTCCATGACTAAACCGGTGTGGGTCATACACATCAGGGTTTTTGTAAATGTGAGGAATGTTATGGTTTATCACAAGAGGGCTTGCTATGGTATGTCCTCTTGGAATTTCATAATGGTAGCCTTCTCTGCTCCGCACGGTGAAGTTCTTGTGCACCTTGCGAAGTAATAATGGTGCTGGAGGATGCATCCGTAGTGCCTCCTTGATGCAATTGTGTAGGAATCTCATCTCTAGAAGGGTATCGTAGTCTACGTTGTCCCCATGGTTCTTGAAGATTTGCTGTTGCTCCTCAAGAGCTGCCTCCAGGCACTCAGTGTGGCTTAGAAGGCGAGCTCCAGCCCACGTGCTGGTGGTCGAGCTTGTGTGCTTCCCAGCAAACAGGATGGCAATTATGAGCCCAGTAACCTCAGCTTCAGTCGTGGGGCGGCCGTCCTTGTATTTGGAGTCCATCAAGTTCTGCAGAACATCCTCCTCGACTTGGTTGGAGCTCCTACGTGATGGAACAATCTCAGCTAAAATGTTTGCGAGCCTAGCACGCGCCCTGTCGCGGCGTCGAGTTATCGGCGTTGGGGCATATGGAAACAGCAAGCTGCTCACGTGCAAGCTGTTTTCTATTAGTTCATGGAATGCAGAGAAAACCTTGTCGAACATCTTATCCCGAACCTCTTTCCCTAGTAGGCAACGGGCTGAGATCAACATGAGTAACTGCTCCAGCTCTTGCTTTAGATCAACCATACCTTCCTGTCCCCATTTTGCAAAGTATTTCTGTGTACAAATGCATCATCGTCACAAACAGAGCAACAAACATGTAATCTTCGTGACAACAAAAACTTGTTATAACACTAAACTAATTTTTATTGCTTCCAAATGATTTTTATAACCTGAAAATTATCTTTAAAAACTGAAAATAGATTTTTAGAGGCGGTTGTTTGAAGGAAATCGTCTCTGGAAAACAATTTTTATGGATGGTTTTAAAAGCACCTCTGAAAATCACTTATTTTCACAACCGTTGGTATATAGTGGCGGTTTTTAAACCATCTTTGAAGATCATTTTTACCGAGACTAACCATCCTTTTTGTACTAGTGTTGATATGATGACATGGTCTTCAGTATTAGCTATGTTCACTACATATTTATTTTTTTTAAAAAAAATCTATTCTATAGATTAATGGTGATGTTATTGCATTACTTTTCAAGAAAAATATATGATTTGATAATCTTGTTTCCAAACTAAACATTTGAAAAGGTATCTCTATGAAAATTTTGAAAATTTGGGAACTGAAATGCTTAATATGGTATATCTTCTCTTTGTGACTACAGGAAACAACAAAATTATGAAAATGATAGTGATATGAAACCACCCACTTGATAGTGATATGAAACCACACTCATATTTAGACCGCACACATACTATTGAGTAGTACAGGTAGACAAAGACACAGGAGATTATCAATGCTTACACTAAATAGTTTATTAGAATATGCTCATGCATGCAGCATATAATGGAAAGTCGAAATAAGGATAAGTAGTTAAAGATTACTCTCTACATCCTGAAATGCAAGGTGTACTTGGAATTATTTAATATAACATGTATTGTCCTTAAAATGTGATTACCATATTTGAGTTGTGGAGTTATTGTTACCTTGAATAACTTATAGTTTAGGATAAATTTTGGATACCTTATAAATGGTGGATGGAGTATTGATAAATGTTGACAATATTATTATAAATTTTTTTTCGTAAATGAACTTATCTTTCAAAAAAGGAAAATGTTTCGCCAAGAGTACGTACAATCGAAATTAAGTCATATGTCATACTTTTCCAATTAACAAAAATGCAGCTATGGAAGTCTGACTTTCGTCGTCCCCAATAACACTGGATATGTTTTTCTTACAGACAACGGAAGAAAGAAACGCAACAGGGTATCCACTTGCATGAGAAAAAACTCCAAAATGAGTTCAAATCACATGGTACCTATTTTGATTGTTGCTTTGACAACAAAACTCTCAGCTATTTCATTATTTGTTCTTGCTCAGTTGCTCTTACTATGACTTTTCTAGATAATAATGTATATATAACTATATCTTGTTAATTGCATTAATTTTCTCACAAGACATCACACACGTGTGTGTGTGTGTGTGTGTGTGTGTGTGTGTGTGTGTGTGTGTGTGTGTGTGTGTGTGTGTGTGTGTGAGAGAGAGAGAGAGAGAGAGAGAGAGAGAGAGAGATGTTATGACACTTACTTCCATTTCGTCAAGTATGGGAGCAACATGGCACCTGACCTTAGCCGGTTTTAGCACATGAAGATAGAAGCTATTCTGCTCAGTTCGGGTGGCGATATCCACAGCATAGCCCATATCTTTGCCAAACATGGGCACAGTGAACTCAAAGATGTTACCAAGACTGATCTCGGACTCCAACCCCTGGTAAAAATGAGCCGAGACCTCCGACCCAACTAGGAATGTTGTTTTCATTCCGAAGAAACTTACTGTGAACACACTTCCGAACTTTGTGTATTGCTCATGAAGCATGGCTCGAAAACCCTTAGTAAGAAGTGTGTGTAAAAGTGGAACGATTGAACTGCCGGTAACCACAGGGGGACGAGGCAGGGGTATAGTGTGATGCCGGATCAGCTGTTATTATTCTTCCCCATGCAACCTTGGTGATTACTGCTGCAATGAAAACAAGTGCAATGGAGGATGACAATGCACTACTATTTATCATGTCCATGCTGTTATACAGATTTAGAACCTGCAGAAAACCAAGTAGTCTGGTTAGAGAGAGTATGCAAGGACTAAAGTTTAAGAGGTGTCACATCGGATGTCACATGGGGTCTTTGGATATTAATAATCCTATACTCCTATAAAGCAAAACTCGACTAGCAATTCTTTTTGACATGCGAGGTGTCCACCTCGGCAATCACTCCCACTAGCATATATCTCTTGACAAGCAAAGTGTCCACCTTAGCAACCCAATATCACTTGCAATTAAAGTTCACTAGAAGCAATTTTCTTGACATGAAAGGTGTCCATCTTAGTAGTCCACTATCACTTAGTAGTTTTTTGACATGCAAGGTGTCCCACCTCAGTAGCCCACTGTCACACCCACTAGCAATTCTCTTGACATGCAAAGAGTCTACCTCAGCAGCTCACTATCTTTTGCAATTAAAGTTCACTAGCAGCATTTTTCTTGACAGGCAAAATGTCCATCTCAACATTCCACTATCATTTGCAATTAAAATTCACTAGCACAAGCAATTATGATATCCACGTCAGCGATGCACAACATCCACTAACATACATTTAGTTATCCACATCACAGTGTGCCATGCTATCCGCTAACACTAGTTTAAAATACTTAATTATCTTCCTAAGAATTGTATGAATAGTTAAATTTTATTCCAAATCAGTAGTTCCCATAGCAAGGATGGGACATATGCACGGCTCCAGTCCTTGGTAAAATGTGGCAAGGCCTTCCACCCCTGATGAGATCCAAACATATGGGTATGTTAAGCCTTGTGGTTAAGGGTTTCCGACTGAGAGATCCCTACTTGATCCCTTCTAGATCGCTTGCGGGCTCGGGGGCTACACCCATCAGGCTAAGATTTGGGCAGAGCCTAAGCACGCTTTCCGCCTTTGTTCCAAGCTCCTCATGACCGACAAGAGTCGGAGCCTAATCCTTGGCTCCGTCCCAGTCTTGAATGCCATCAAAGGCACGGACACAACAAGACGACGCCTCGAGCGACCAAAGGCTTGAGGGCTCCCAGGCACTTGCCCCTTGGGCGTGGCCTTGCTGGTCGCTCCATGATAGGATCACACACGGAGCGTGACACAAGAAGACAGAACTCCTTTGCGGCCTCCAAGGGAGAAAGGGCTGTTAGGCCCATGCATCATCCTGTAAATTTGGTCTCCCTCGCAACTGAGAAGATTCTAGAAGGTGTACCCCTAGGCCGGTCCAAGCCAATAGAACCTGACATGCATGGTGTCAGGACAGAGCAGCCGGATGAAGCCCAGAGCTTCTTCGGCGCCAAGATATCTCGACGGTCTACAAGACATCGTTGCAATACCCTCCTTGACTCTGGCACATGTAGACCACAGACTAATCCCCCAAACGCCATGTACCCGACCTACCTTAGAATATAAGGAGAGGTTGGATCCCATAGATGGGGGAGGACGAACCTTTTGGGCGATCATTTGACAATCGATCGCTCCACTCCTCATCGCTCTGCTCCTTGCCTAGCACATGTTTACTGTAGCATTACATAATCAAATCATAGACTAATTAGGCTTAAAATTTTGTCTCACGAATCCGTCTCAATCTGTGTATTTAGTTTTACGAATAGTCTAGATTTAATATTCCAAAGTAGTGTCAAACATTCGATGTAACAGCGGCTAAAAAATAGTTGGGAAACCGAACACCCAAAGAGGAAAAGTACGAGAGAGAGAGGGGGCTTTATGTAATACGTATCCAAACGAAAGAACAAATGAATTGATTTTAGTTCACAATGCTT
Source organism: Hyparrhenia diplandra (assembly GCA_015847255.1). Classification (NCBI taxonomy): domain Eukaryota; kingdom Viridiplantae; phylum Streptophyta; class Magnoliopsida; order Poales; family Poaceae; genus Hyparrhenia; species Hyparrhenia diplandra. The sequence goes on from JADLZK010010540.1 coordinate 350,972, forward strand.
TCTATATAAAAAAAAAAATCAGCGCAGTTTAGAATGCAACAATGGTAGACTCACCAGATGTCCGTGTAGGAGAGCTGGAAGGAGCCGGATCAGCGACGGCGTGGCCAACTGCTACTAGCCTACTGCTATGCGTCTTTATAAAGAACACGCTGGTCTGAAGAAGGCACACATATATTAACTGTTAATTATGTCCTAACTGCCCACGCTGAATCGTGATGGCGCGACTGCGACGGACAAACAACTGGGAGTGTATACGGTTATGCGGAAATACAGGGTGACCCACCCTGATTAAGAAAGCAGACCGCAGGGATGTGACGTTCTTAATGATTTTTAAAAATAATGTGATTAAAAGGTAGTACTCACTCCATACTTATAATTCAAGTTGTTTGACAAGATTTGGGTCAAATATTAGGAATCTAAATGATGAATAACTTTTAATCCATCGATCCGGATCCAAGCGCGGGTGGCTGGATTCGGGTGCGGTCGGCTGGATTCGAGCGCCGCGGGATCCTTGCCTGGGTGTCTGCGACCGCGGTGGTGGTGGTGGGATCCCAATGGTGGCGTCCTCTAGATCCCGGTGTAGGCAACGGTTGTGGCTGCGGTGATGGGAACCCACCACACCAGGTATGCCTGCTCCTTCTCTTCTCTTCCTAATGTGCAAAATTAAGGGCCGGAAACCTCACTTGAGCTATTGAGCTTTTTGTATTCAGATCTGATATAATCACAAGTGTGTAGAGCTACTAACTTCTTCAGACCTGTTGCTCGTTTTGTAGAGGTACTTGTGTTCTGTCCTGTTCCGAGTTCATTTCCTTCAACTGTGTTCAACAAGCAGGTATGAATATTTGGTTAGTTCGTCAGGGTTGTACAGTTATTGCACAATGTGGGATTCGACTGCATTTTGTAACTTCTTGGTAGATGTACTGATTGTGTTATTTATCTTGCTATAAGACCACTGGAGTACTAAACTGTCGTGTTGATTGGTACGATGAGGTCCGTTGATTCTGGCCAAGTGAGCACCTGAGTTTTTGATTTTTTTTTCTTGATCGGGCCATTCACCCGTATTTCATTAAGAGGTAGGAAAACCAAATCCAAATACAAAGACTAGACTGTGATGCCGAGTGGATATCAGACGCCTGGACGCCGCCCACGGATGCGGGTGGATGGTCCTAGGTGTCCACCGGTTCCTTGGTCGCTTGGCCTAGCAACTTGCCCATGAACGTCGACTCGGACACCGCAATCTCCCCATCTTCTATATCCTCGACAAGGGGAGTTTGGATCGAGAAGCATATCCCATCCTCTAGCATCACCTTTTTTTTTTGAGATTATCCTCTAGCATCACCTGCGCAGAGCACGGCGTGACACCATCCGAGGCCCCCCACCTCGACCGAGGTCGGTAGTAGTAGCTCCGGCGACGCTAGCTGGGACACAGCATGAACAGCCACCCGACCAGGCACATCAGCTGGTCCAGATGGCCCCAATGTCGATGCCGCAACCTCCATCAACATTGGATCTTCCACCAAGTCTCGAACAATATGCCCCGCAACCATGCATCCAAGGACACCACTGTCCATAGGGGAAGCAAGGATGGGAGCAGAAATTCCCGCAATCTGAACGGCGGGGAGCGAGGCCATGAGTTCCACCAGCATCGGATCATCCTTCATATCGACCATGTCCAGCATCCAAACGTTGCAAGAGCAATAACTCGAACTCAAGGTTGGCAGGGACCATATTGGTAGTGGCGGCGGATCGAAGCACAGGTTCAGCTTCCGCTTCCGCCTCCGCCGCCGCCGCCGTCCACGGGGATGGACCGAAGTGTCCAACTGGACACGAACAACATCCAGAACAGCAGCATCCACCATAGAGCCAGAGGGTGGGGTGCGAGGGGCGCCACTGGGTGGCCGGCGTCGGTATTGTCCATGAGGGACACCCCGATTGCGCCAGCACCGGCAGCGCATGGTGACCCTCCTCCCCACATCGGAGGCACTGGATCGATTGCGACAGTGTGGCGACATGGTTGGGGCCAAAGCAGTTGAAGCGGTGCCCATCCAATGCCGGTGGAACCGGACGAGCCACGAGGCCGTGCCCGGCCGGTGAGCCCGCACAACCACGCCACTTGCCAGCACCTTCCTCTAGCCATTGGCGTCGGGTGCCGAGAATGAGAAACGACGCCATGGGCCGAGTCACGGGACGCCCGGTAACACGGCACCCCGTGCACCATGGAGCTCGGGAGGCGACGCCGCTTCCTTCCCCCACCCCCAAACGCTGGAAGCCCGGGCGTTCCCCCCGCTCGACGGCGGCCTCTACCGGCGGCGCTCGTCGACGGCACAAGAAGTCACATGTGCCGGAGACCCCCAAAGAACGACGTCTATGTAGGACGGCCAGACGGCCCGTGCAGGCGCAGCCTCGCAATCGGAGTCGAGAAATCCAAGCTGTCCGACCACCGCACGGCCTTGGAACGCCGGGGGTACCGCCGGAAAGAAAGGAGTCGACGGGGACAAGGTGGCCGCCCGCGACTCGGGCGGGTCGGAAGGCAGCTGGGAGCCGTAGACGGGCGGCGCCTCGAGACGAGAGGGGACGCAACAGCACCAGCTCCGGGCAGCCCCTCCGAACAGGCCGCCGTCTCCACCACCAGCATTGAGGCGAACACGGAGGCACCAGATGATGGAGCCACAGCCCCACCCAGAGCTGCATGGCCGGGCGGCGGAGAGAGGCGCCCGGCGATGGCTTCAGCCCTCCCGACGAGGAAGTGGCACCTCCACCGTAGCCGAGCTCTTCACAAAAGCACCCACCGGAAGGTAGATCAGGGGAGGGACGAGTCGGATCCGAAGATGGTAGGAGGATTTCGGTTGGATTGGGGGTGTATTTGGTGGATTTGGTAGATCGGGAGGAGGCGGCGGACGAGCGCTTGAGGGGAGCTCTAATGGCTCCATCCCTCTGCCCCCATTTTCTCATGATAAAGCTCCTTTTCTTGAACCTGAAACGTCAGAACTCAGGAGCTAGTCGATTGGGCTGTACCTGCAACCGATTTTAGGACTTGGGTGCAGACAACCCATTTTTTGTTGATATAGTGCTAATTTTTTATCTAGAGCTATTGCCTTTGATGACTACACTTCTATTGGAAAACTGGAAAGCTTTTTATGTTATAACAAAATTTCATTTCTAGAAAATGTTGGTGGTTGTACTGTCAGTTGTCAACAGGCCAATTCAATCTCATGGCTTTGATCCTCAAACTACTGTATTAGACTTGAGGATTGTTGCTGATGTGTTTTCAGCCATTCTAGATCCTGTCTGAATTCAGATGCTGTCTTCCATCCACACGTGGTCTCTGTATTAGGAAGTGAGCCAGTTTGTCCTCCTGATTGCTTCCGGTACAAGGGAACACTTGATGTATTCTTGAAAGTGGTTAGACAGGTAACTAAGTGTTTTCTTTTTATACTCTCTCTCTTTTGAGCAAGTGGCAATATATGACGGATAGATAAACTCACATCAGTGCTTAATTAATCGTTTCAGGAGGGTTTCAGTAGCCTATGGAGATGAACAAATGCAGGTTTAGCGTTTCTGCTATATTCCATTTTTGTGATCATTACCTTGTTTTAAAATGTTCTATTCCGCTCTGTTGCCTGTGGATAATCTATTTAGTAGTTTCAATCTGTCCTATTTGAAGTATACATATAATTTTTACTTAGCTTTGAAAACAAATTCAGTTTTATTTTGTCCTTTCTGTGATGGGATATGTATATTTCATTTTTCTGTAAAAGCAGCTTTATGGAGTTTACCTCTTGGACTAACGTGCACTTGTCTAACTAAGGCGTGTAGTATTATAATTTGTGTTGAGTACTTGAGTTTTTAGCCATATCACCCAGTGTATAACTTGTTATCTCCATTTCTCTCTATTCCATGTATCTTTGGAAGAAGGATTTTGGAGTTCTATACCACATATAACAGAGAGTGATAATGACATTATTTGTAGACCCTTTACTGAAAAAGAAGTAAAAGATGCCCTTAGTCAAATGGAGAGCAATAAAGCTCCAGGCTGACAAAATTCCTATAGAATTCTTTCAACACTGCTGGGATATTATCAAGAGTGATATTATGCAACTTTTTGATGACTTTTTCAATCATAAGGTAGGTGGACATTACCAGACTTAATTATGGTGTTATCACCTTGTTACCTAAAGTTGCTGATGCCTCCAAGGTTCAACAATTTAGACCCATTTGCTTGTTGAACAACTTATATAAGCTAGTGACAAAAACCCTGACTATCAGGTTGGAATTTGTGATTGACAAAATTATTCACAGAACACATACTGCTTTTATGAAAAATAGGATTATTACTTCTGGGATTGCATGCTTGCATGAAATTTTACATGAAACTAAAAGAAGAAAAGAGATTGGAGTGGTGTTGAAATTAGACTTTGAAAAAGCTTATGATAAGGTAAATTGGAACTTGTTATTTCTTTGTTTGGAAAAAGAGGTTTTGGTGCTAAGTGGTGCACTTGGATTAAAGAAGTTGTTTCTGGAGGGACAATTAGTGTCAAATCAATAACGAAATTGGTCCATATATAAAGAGTTATAAAAGGAGTGAGACAAGGTGACCCTTGTCTCCCCTTCTTTTCAATCTCATTGCTGATTGTTTGACTAGGATGGTTATTCAAGCTCAAGATAATGACTTGATTGTTGGTTTAATAAGTCATATTGTTCCTAAAGGTATAGTGTTGTTACAATATGCAGATGATACGATTGTTTTTTTCTGAGACATGGAATTGAAAATGCAATAAATATGAAGAAGTTGCTTTATTTGTTTGAGCTGTTGGCAGGTTTAAAAATTAATTTCAACAAAAGTGAAATTTACATGATAAATGATGAAGAAGAGTGGGGGCTTAGATATGCTGAGATTTTCAAACTGTCAAATAGAGATTTTCCCTATAAAATATTTAGGTGTGCCTGTTAGTCCTAGCAAACTTAAAATCAAGGATTGGATCCCTTTGACAGAAACAGGGAAGAAAAAGTTAGATATCTGGAAAAGGGGACTTTTATCTATGGCAGGCAGATCTGTACTGATTGAGTCTAGTTTGAATAATACTCCCACATACCATATGTCAGTTTATTTGTTCCCTAAAGGGACCATTGACAAATTAGATAAACAAAGAAGGACTTTCTTCTGGCAAGGGGGAGTTTGAAGAAGAAATACCACTTGATAAAATGGAAAATTATTTGTAAAAGTAAAAAAGAAAGGTGGTTTAGGAATTAAAGACACGAGGAAAATGAATATCAGTCTTATGTGTAAATGGTGGTGAAAATTTGAAAAAGAAGATTGTTTGTGGCAAACCATTGTTAAACATAAGTATGTCAGAGGAAAAACCATCCATGAATTAAGTCATAAAATAAATGACTCTCCTATGTGGTCAGATCTGTTAAAATTGAAAAGTTGTTATCTTTTCTCCGGGGAAAATTAAGTCAAACAAGGGAGATTTGACTAGATTTTGGCTTGATCCTTGGCTGTGTAATGAAGCTTTATGCACTTTATACCCTTGTTTGTTTAATCTTGCTGATGACAAAAACATCACAGTGTGGAAAGTTAGAAATGGTACACCTATGACCTTTAGAAGATGGTTGTTTGATAGCTTTAGAGAAGACTGGTTAAAGATTAATCAGGACATAAACCTTTCTTGTTTTAATGATTCTCCTGATTTTGTTTCCTGGAATTTATCCAAGAAAAACAAATACACTGTCAAATCTTTATATGAAGCTCTATCTGTATCACGTGCAGGCTGTTACCACAAGATAATTTGGAAAAGTAAACTTTTTAAAAAATCAAAATCTTTCTTTGGCAAATTACAAATGTTGCTGTCCTTACAAAAGAAAATCTTATGAAAAGAAATTGGTGCGAGTTGTGCATTTTGTGAGGAATTAGAAACAATTGATCATTTATTCTTTCTGTGTCCTGTGGCCAAGGTGGTGTAGACCATAATTGCTAAATGTGAGGGTGCAAATAACATCCCTCAAAATCTGGAAGAGTGTTGGGTATGGTGCAATCTTTGGTTGCCAGGGGGATATGATTTCTTTGCCATGGGTATAGGAGCCTTTTGTTGGGCCATATGGAAGTGTAGAAATAAATCAATTTTTGACAGAATTTTGTTGAGCAACCCAATAGTGATTTTTTGTCATGCTCATTCATACATGATATATTGGTCAGGTCTATATGCAGAGAATGAAAAGGAAATGTGGGTTAATAGTGCTAATTTGATGTTGAAGATTGCCAAGGAAGTTTTAGCTAAGCAAACTGCTAGGCAAATCGATCTGCTTCTTCAAGACTCATCAGCAGAACAAGAAGACGATCAGGACGAAGCCTGAAGGTGCTGCCCCAAGGTGAGCAGGCGTGTGGAGCAAGATGGAAAAGGAGCTGTCTGTTCAAAGAGATCATCTGAAGTGTTCTGGCTGATCCTGAACGTTCTGGTGTCTTGAAAACTTTAGATGTAACGCAGCTTAATAGCTGGGTGTCAGAGAAACACCTGTTTTGTTTGTGGCTGTTTGCTTCTGGGGTCATGCTAGTTCGTTTAGTTGGCCTAATATTCTTTTTATCGGTCTTTTGCGAGGAGGTGTTGTGATCAGGCTAGATGTCGTTTCGCTTTCACATTGAGTGTGACAGTTAGTTCTCGTCTCTGGTGGTTGTTATGCTCCAGTTGGTTGAACTCTATATGTAATCTCTGAATTCTTGGTATGTCCGTTTATAATGGAAATGGGTTTTGCCCCGAGTGGGGAAAAAAAATTCTCTCTATTCATTGCCCCCTCCTCCTATGTAAGACAAAAATTGAATCCATATTACTCTGCATGTTTAAACCAATTGCACTTGTTACTAATTTCTTTGATCACAAACAAGTTGGGATATACTTGCGTTGTTATGATATATCCCACAGCGGGATTGAGGAGTTCACAAGAAGTAATGCTCCTGGCTTGACACCATATATATGCGCCGCTAGTAGCACGCACTATGCCAGAAAATGCTATCAGTGACACTTGTTAACAGCTATCAGTGACACATTTTTCACGCGTCACCCTTTTTGCGTCAGAGATAAGGGCATATTAGTGACGCGTAAAAACGCGTCACTAATAAGCAGGTATCGGTGACACGTATTAAGAACACGTGTCACTGATAAGGTGATATCGGTGACGCGTATTGAGAAGACGTGTCACTGATAAGGTGATATCGGTGACACGTATTGAGAAGACGCGTCACTGATAACGTGATATTGGTGACGTGTATCGAGAAGATGCGTCACCAGTACATATATTCGTGACGCGTATTGAGAACAAGTGTCACTGATAGCAACTTACAAAAATAAAAAAAATAAATAAAAAAATCTCACATTCATATATGCATTACACGTATTTCATCCATTTCACCAATCAATTCTTTACAAGCTTCACATACAACTTAAGCTGAGCTATAGCCTAGAAGATTTTCTAATAATACATGAGCAACAACATAGAAGATTTCTTACAGTACATAAGCTATAACTACATTTAGTATATGGGCTGTTCTTGAGATCCTGCAAAGCCATCATGGTCCAATAAATCAGCTAGCATATAACAAAACAATAATTAGGTTGTTTCATTCATGTATGCTGCGAAACACAGCAAACTGACCAAAATTAAGTTGTTTCATTCATGTAAACATATACATCCTATACAACTTGTTCAGAAGCTAATGAGCATTCTGTTCCTGAAGGGGTAGTTTTAATAGCTCTACAGAATGAGGGTCAGCATGAGATTAGCCTGCAGAGAAATGCATCTACCTCTCACAATTGTAGGCAAGGGAAGCTTTTGCTAAACGTCTCTTTTCTGTATCTGATGTCTTGATGTTTCCAGTTGTTGCATCGTCCATCTGCAAAGAATTATAAACATTGAGGAAACACCTTAAAACAAGGGAGTTCTTGCAAGGGAAATGACAAGCATTGCTTGCTGCATTGTTGAGAAATGAACATTAAATTGTTAACCTGGAGCACAACTAATCTTCCAAATTTTATATGCACACTGGACATTCTTTCTTGGTAAGCTTAACATGTAGTGGGGTGCAAGATAAAGAAAATGCAAACATTTAAACTGAAGCATATTCACTGGAACAACGTACCTAAAGTAGTAACAGTTACACTATCATTTCAGAACAAAAGATAGGCCAGATTCCTATCTGTAGAGAAGAATATAATACAATTTCCATATAAACGAAATCAGTGAAATTACAGGCAGATTATATATGCCTATTATGAATGGTGATATATACCTTAGCACTGAGCATCAATAGCTATCTTTTCATGCATTTGCTGAGGACATAACATAAGATGAAAAATAATGGAAGTTCCTAAAGCACATAAAGAGGCAAGTGTGGATTCAGTAGCTCATATATATATTAGATAAGCAGCTCATAATCGCATGACCGTGTTCATATATATATATTACCTAGATACCACAAACTTAAAGCAAAATAGCAAACTAGATTAAGGTAGCAGAGTCACCTTGTGCAGATTGGCTATTGTCACACTTCTTGTACCGAGTCACCTTGTGCAGAGTGTGCTTCCAGCACTCCTTGGTCTTAGGAATATTCACCTGTATAACATGTGAAACAAATAGTCAAAAGCATATATTCAGCAAAGCCTATAATAGCATAATAAAGGGTGCAACACTTGACTGCTAGGGGTGCATATAGTGTCAGATACAAAAACATATACAGACATACAGTAAACATTTAGCTAAATGCCTGAATCACATATGCATGAGATTTCAGTAATGCTACTCCATCTAAGAAAAACTTTCTTTAGAAACAAAAGTGAACACAAAAATACTCAGATTTCTATGCAGTACTGACCAAATGTAAATTCACAAAGCTGAAAAATGCAGCTGCGCAATAAAAATTAGTGTTCCAGCATCTCTAAAGATAGGTAAATAAATTGCCTATTGTTCAAATTAGTGTTCCAGCATCTCTAAAGACAGGTAAATAAATTGCCTAAAACAATCTAAAAGCATTTTCTACTTCTGCCATTGAATGTCTTAACAATCATGAGTACTACAGTTTAGAGAAACAAAATGGTACCTTCATCAAAGATGGAGCAGAATGTACAACCAAGTCTGCATGAAAACTCGCCACATGAATCTGTGTAGAAATATTACCGAGTAGCAATCAAACTTAAAGCATAAAGCTGGAGTGAATTAATGTGAAGCCAAAAAAATTAAGAACAATGAAAAAACAAGATTCCTGCTTCCATATATGCATGATAACAGTCTCTACTAGCACACAAAAGTTCAGTGCTCTTTTACAGAAACCCTGAATCAAACTCACTCAAGCAGGACCCAGTTTAAGGTAACTGTCACTAGTGTATAAGGAAAGCAACAGAGAACTCCTCTATGCCAGGTCCACAGATTTTGAAAATCAGACATGCAGAAATTGACAGGTAACACAAATTCACAGGTACAATGTTCATGTATAGGCCCAGAATATCTAGCGAGGATAACACAACTCTTGGAAGAAGTACACAAAAAACAAAGCATTAATTCTGTCTAATCCACACATCAAGTACTTGTAAATATAGTTTGTAGATCAACAAATTTCATTTGGACAAATATGGATTGAGAAAAACAGGTAGCACTTGTATCTATTTCACGAGTCAGGCAAACAAAAGCTAGTTCCCATCCTTCTCTATTTAATTTGCTTGCTACATTGTCAACAGAACAAAGAGAGGAGCTGGCTTACCTAGCTGTTATGGATGGATTAGCCTCCTACAGAAGAAGACCTGAAAATATCATGATAGTTACAGATTAGATATCATTCATGACAACCCCAGCTATTTAATGGCTTACTAGAACAGCATTATAAACTTAGCAAAGTACCCCAACTGGCAAAGTTACACTACTTGGCCCAAATTACAGTAAGGATGATTGAACAACCCCAGCTATTTATGATAGTTACAGTAAGGGTTGTGCAGAACACTGTAGTTTTAATCACTAGAAATTTACAGATTGAAAAATAGACCTAAACTAGTTAAACTAAATAGGCTGTACAGATATGCTAGATCTCAGTAATGACAATATACAGACAAGGAAAATAAACTATAGGTGAGTAGCTAGCAGCAAGCTAAATAAACTGTATCATGAAAGAGGCAATTCACTCAAAAGTCAATCGATGCTAAGCTATGCTCACCTGAGATAAGCGCCAAGCTGCTGGCGTGCTGCTGCCCACCTGCTTTTGCACAAGGACTAAAAGATGAAAGCTGCTATTGCCAATACACTAAAATAAACAGAGGGGCTAATGGTTGAGCTCTTAGAAAACGGTAGAAGACAGAATGTTCTAGTTCTAGAATACTATTGCCAAACCTGTAGTTGCCACTAAAGAAAAAGAGTAACTGCTGGCCATCTGCTCCTGCAGCTGTGGTTGCTGAACTGCAGTGAGAAAAACAACCAGGAATAAAAACATGTACTCTCTTCAAGAGTTTACAAGTGCAATTCTAGTTACTACCATGAAGATATCATGCTAGCTCAAGAGTTTACAAAGCAATTCTAGTTCCTACAACTAGATTAGTTCAAGATTAGATAAAAAAAGTCCTCAACTAAAGAGAACTAGCAGAGCATCGCATAAAACATGTACTGGTTTATATGAATTTCAGATAATGTTCATAGTTAGGCTGGTTGCAGAGTTAAGTTTTATCTAAAGTCACTTGATAGAAATACTTGTCCCAATTTCAGCATCTGATACAGCTACTTGAGAATGCAGTCTACTTTAAAGCACTCATATTTCAACCAAGTCATCACTGTATGCTTGACAATATTGGATTCACTAATTTCAGTAATTATATTTTCATCCAGGCTTCTAAACATGAGAATATTGGATTAACTAGGTGCTAAGCAATAAACTCAGATTATACACCTCATACCTCCAAGATGCACACTGGACTGAACAGACAACAACCATAAAAAACCTAGTCTGCATCTCCTGTACACTCACGTCTCCTAATAAAACTCAAGTTCAACACAACTAGTTGGCCTTCCTAAACATGCCTTTTCCTTAGTGTTGAGCTGTCATGTGAGTGACCTTGCGCACAAATTAAATAATCCTAGATGTCCTGGTACTACTTATAGATGGACTCGAATTTTTTTCAGCAACGATGAAAAATACTTATAAATATGTAGGTGAGTTCATTAGCAAACAGAGGCATTCCAGATTTCTAAACTACCAGGCTATTTCGAATCAAGCACTTGTACATTTTCAGATGCAATAGAACTTCCATTCAAGTAACAGGATAAGCGAGGAATCAATCACCTGAGATGTCGTGGTCCTTTAAGGAGGTAGCCAGCTGCCGGATCTCGAGCAGGGACCGCATCGCACTGCTAGCTGGGGCTGGGGCTGGCCACGTAGCTCTTCGTGCTTGCCGCCGCAGGGGCAGCGCCCGCACCCACGTCCGCTCGAAGGTGCCTCCGACGGCCACTCCGCCGCAGCTGCTAGGGAGGCCTCCGGGGACGAGCGGGCTTCTGACGATTCGGCCAGGACAGGGACGCGAGTGGGAGGGGAGGGAGGGGCGGTGGCCGGGACGGCTGCAGATTCGACCGACACCGCCACCATCTTTCTCAGCTGCTCGCGCCGCCTGCCGCATCTGCTTGCTGCTCGCGCTTCCACTAAGCCACGGGCGCCTCCACGCCGCACGCTCTCGCCGCGGCGCACTGCTTGACTTGCCGCCGCCGCCGGTCTGCTCTGGGTGCTGGGTTAGGGTTAGGGTTAGGGTACGGGGATGGGGATGGGATGGTGACCGACGGACCGAGCGAGCAGCTGTGTGTGTGGATGAGCGAGTCGTTTGGGGCTGTATGTATTGAACGATAAGTGTTAGACGAGTCGGGTATGGGCTGTGTATAAATGGAGATGATTCTGATTTAGATGGGCACCTGCACTGCTGGGCCGTTTGGACAAGGCCCAATAGTCCACCCCACCAAAAATTTGTGACGCAGATACACAAAATGAGTCACATTTAGGTGTGCCTATTAGCGACGCGGCTATAAAACATACGTCACATTAATTATTGGTGACACGTTTTGTTGACCCGCGTCACTGATACGGACACATATTTGTGATGCGGCTGACCAACACGCGTCACAGATATTATTTGTGACGCGGGTTAACAAGACGCGTCGCAGATAAGGTGTTATTAGTGACGCATATTGATTCTAGAGCATGGGCACCAGTTAATCAGTGACGCATATTGTTAACCCGCGTCACTGATAATCTATTGGTGACGCGTTTTGTTTCTGAGTCACTAATAGTGGCGTCACTGATAGCGATTTCTGGCATAGTGACGTACGAGACCCGCCGCTTTCAATTTTTATTGCATATCAGTGCGCCTGCTCACATATGCAATTAACTTCCTACTACATTGCGATACAGTGGTAGTAGCTATGAGTCCCTTTCTAGAATAAAGTCGTCGTATAACCCAACCCATGACGTGATAGGAACATGGCCGGAAAGAATGGATCACAATTATGTCAAGGCATTAATTAACTGGTCGAGCGGATCCTTATGTGACAGCGTGACACATGAAAGGTGATTGTGCATTGGGCTCTATCAGTTCTCAGTTGATCCATCAATGCCTGTACTAATGCCAATGGCCAACTGTAATATATCATCGTGTGATCTTGAATGCCAGCTACCAAGTTTTGTCAATAGTCCCGAGGAGACGCGGCCCCAGCGGGTGGTGGCAGTCGGCAGAGGCCTGGCCGCGACCCGCGACAAGGCTGCCATAGGCCATATCGGTTACCAACGTTCAACAAAAAATTAACCTACAGCGCGTGTACCTGTACCAATACCAACAAGTCAAGAGCATGCATATCAATCGCTATACGCTTGCGGGACGATGGCGAGCTCTCTAGTGTCCACAGCATGTTGCACAAGTTCTCCGTAGCACACTTTTAGCTGATGGTTTATGCTCCTTAGTATTAGGGCCTGTTTGATCCGTTAGCTAGTGTCATGTGCCGTCAAGAGGGGCCTAAAAGGGCCTATCAAAGCCCTAAAAGGCCGGCCCAGCAGCCCAGGAGGAGGGGAGGCCAGCCGCACGCGCGCCACGACCGCCGCCACCCGCCGCCCACCCGTCATCGCGTCGTTTGCTTCCTCGTTAAGTAATCTTATTTAGGGATAAGATAGAATAGATTAGGAAATAAAGAGAGATCTACTTCTCATGCAAGTCTTCCCGGGACTATAAATACAAGGGAGATGTAATCAGTTGAATCTTAAGAAAAAAATAAAGAGGTAACACTCAATATAACTTTAACTATCCAGCCCTAGGCTCTCTCCCTCACCTCGCACACGTGCGCCGCCACCCTCTTCGCCGCCTGCGCCATCGCGCCAGCGGCGGCCGCCGCCGCCGCCCACGCCGCCTTCCTCTTCTTCTTCCTCTTCTCCAACAGATCCCGGCAACCTCCCGACCGCCGCCGCGCCGGCAACCCCCGATCGCTGCCCAAGACGGGGGCCCCCAAGAACACCGATTGCCACCCGCGCTGACCCCTCCGCAATCCCGATTGCCGCCGCCGCCATCAAGATCTTCGTCGACGTGTCACTTCCAGCACCCCAAATCGATCCGGTTTGTGACGACTTGGTATCCGGAGACCAAGACGATTCCCACCACCGATGGCTTTCGACGACTACCACCCCAACAGATGGACAATCGCGTTCATGGAGGAGCTCCGCAGAATCTTCGACGACCACGAGCAGTCAGGACAAGACGCCGAGAAACAACAGTCTGACAGCAAGTTTCGTCACGGACAACGACAAACACCGTCCCTCGACATCCACGACAAGCCGGTGGCCACGCCAAAGAAGAACACCGCGAAGACGCGGCCATGCCGCTCGACGTGACGCCTCCGACGTCATCTCGGCCACCACCGACGACGTCCCTATCATGGGCGCCCGCCGACGGTGACGACGCGTTCCTCCGGCGCCGCCGACGCCACACCCTCCACGATCATCGACGCTGCAAGCAACGAAAGTACGCCTGCCCCCCAACGAAACCACCGCCGTCAGTCCGCACGGATCGAGCGGGGAGGCTACCACCGACGCCCACCAGCCGCCGACTAAAAAGCCTACCCAACTAGGCCAACGTCGAGGCTCCAACAACGGTGCGAGATAAGTCCCTACACCAACAACATCTCCGACACGGGAACACCGGAGCACCCACGCAATCGCCATCGTAGCAACTCAACCACGCCGCCGACGCCGGCCAACGCCACCAACTCCAACCCCGACGCCCTCGACATCGCCAACGCCATGCACACCATGGGCAGCAACAACGCCGCTCCGGCCTCCATCACCATCACCAATGATTACGCCAAGAGGAACGCCCAGCGAACGACGACATCAACTCCGACATCCTCGACGTCACCATCGACGCCGACAACCACGACGCCCCCATGGGCGCCGCTACCGATGAGAATACCGTCACCCCCCCAGCGCCGCCGATGAGATGGTCGTTCACTCGCCCGAACTTCGACGACAAGATCAATCCGCCAAACCCGGTAGACATGCCAACATCCACAATGGCGAAGAACACAATCGGGCAAGCCGCGTATCTGTTCCTTGCTTCAACACTTGCAAGTGCCTTGTGGGCACCCTCACTCCAGCAATTGGACACTGATGACACGGGCGCCGGTGCGGCGCGAAGGCGCCCCAGCAAAGACCACCGACAACGGAACATCAGCTCCACCGGAGACACGAGGTATGCCGCTATCCACACGATAATAGCGGTACTTCTCCCGGTTCATATGCATGCCAAGCAAGGTGCCACTTGAGGACGGAACGCCCTACGCACGATGTCTTCCTTGCCACTTCAAGTTGCCAACTACGCCGACACTACCAAAGAACCGCAGGCAACCACGACAGGGTGACGATATGATCAACTTCATCTACGCCCTCGACACGGGACAAGCCACGTACGACTACATCAGCACCTCTGAGTTCACCAACGGGATTCATACCACGCAACGGGACACACTATAGTGGGAGGCGCCCTACACAATGGACGACACGATTCAACTCGCTCGTCTTGTCGACGCTCCTGCCTACTGTTGGTATTAATTATATGCACACAATAAAGATAAAGATATCCGCAAGCGCACAGATAGTAATACGTTGTAGCACTTCACCAAAGATAAACTCCCGGTTTTAATATCGAACCCAAAGGAACAAAGTAGGTGAATATAAATAAGATCTAACTCAACCTAGTTTCATAATAATGATAAAGATAAACTAAGATAACTAATAATAACTAAGATAACTATGGTGATGGTATTCCAGAGACAGAAGATAGAGACTCAATTAATGTGGTAAAGACAATCGTGGGTATTCTGAGATAAGGACTTCTAGTAACCACTAATCATTAAGTCTAAGCATAGCTAAGTAAAATATTCTCACCTATAGAACAGTCAAATCATAATCATATAGCAAGAGGGACATCATCTAAGGAGGATTTATAATGAGATAAACTAGCCTCCGTTGCGACCATGTCCTTACGTTCACTGTACACGGGGGGGAGGATTATAGAAGACTCAATAAGGCTGTACCCCTACAAACTACCCCACGACCCAGCATACGGCGGTCATCCGCAAATAACTCACATCTAAGCACCATGCTTACATGTGACATTACGACTTAACTCCCTAAGTTAGAGCTAAGCTGTCCACGATCTCATGCATATAATTATTATCAACTAGAACTTTATCAAATACTAAACTAGAATATACTAAGAACATAACAATCAATAATATAATAAAGTAAAGCATAATCATAATGAGAACTCAAGATAAAATGTATTACTAAATATCCCCAATATAATAGATCTCGAAATCCCGAGCCGAGCTCACACTCTTCCTTGAATAAATTAGAAAGTCTAATACTCTAATCTCTGAAGAACTAGAGCTCTCTAATCTCAAATCTCTGGAAACCCTAGTCTAATCTAGATCTAATTACATTGAAGAGTCTAAACCTAAAGCTATATTGAAGAGAGAGAGTTCCTCACATTGGGACCCCTCTCTAATCAATGAGATGAATAATGAATTAGGGTTTCAGGGGGAGCCCTGCCCCTTTATTTATAATACGAGGGATCGATTGAGCCGTTGGATCGAACCGACTTAAATTGACGGCTAGTATGATTTCTAGGGTTTGCATAGGTCGATGGAGGAAGCTTCCAGAAATTTGGGCCCGTGGGCCTGAGGGGAGGTGCCGTAGCGGCACCACCCCGTGCCGCCAGCCCCATCCGGTGGAGTCCGGGTCCCGCCTTTGTGAGTTTCTTTTCTCATTTAGACCCTCGGAATTTATATTAATCGCCCGATTTGGTTCTTTTCTTCGGTGTCTCTATTTTAGCTCTTTTCAACTTTGTTTTTCGCTGTTTTTCCGGAGTTCACCTACAAAACCGAAAGTGTGCACCAAAAGTCGTGGAAATCATTAGTAATAATAACACTTTAGTAGCATTCATCCCATGATTGATAGCATTCCATATATATAAAAGTGGTCAATAACTACCGTCAACAAGCTCCCCCAAGCTTACCTTGTGCTAGTCCCTTAGCAAAACACATATACTATAGGACAAACTTGGATCAGGAGTTGCTACGATACTTTCATTCTTATAGAGTACACATGGTTTCAAAAAGAAACTCAACTCCAGACTGGATAGACTTATTCTGACTTCAAACTCACCCTTATTACCAAACTATGGTGCTTTTACTCTCACTTGGATCTTGAGTAATTGAAAGACAGAACAAGCTAGTCAAGCACTATGTCTCAAGTCTTCGATCAACTAGTATTCCAGAGTTTTCATAAATTTTCAAATAAAACTTAAAGCTCTGTATTGAATGGCACTCTCAATTTCTCAATATGTGGTATTTATGGATCCTTACTAGGCATTAATAGTAGTTGCCTTCTCTCTTGAATATGTTGTATTTGTGGAACAAGGCTAAGTATTAAGCCTTTATATCTTTCTCTTGTACTCACTCTCTCTCTCTCTAAATATGGCTTATGTGTAGCTCATAGGAGTGGCACTCTTAAAATAATATTGCATATCTGCAAAGGATATATCTATAGTTCAAACAATGGATCCATAGAGAGTTTAGCCAGTCAAAATAGGAATAACATGTGTATAGAATATGGTGGATAGGTGTATATTTGGTGTCTAAAACAAATTCTACTTTTACTCCTTCAAAGATACGAACAACTCTCTCTTTTAAAACTTGGAAACTTGAGGGCTGCATACTTTTCTTTTTTTCTTTTTTTTTCAGAGAGGCGGGCATCTAAGTACCCATTGTTTTATGTGACACTTGTCCTTTTTTACTCTCTTCTCTTTTTTTTTTATTCTTTTTTTCTTTAGGGAGGTAGGCTCTACTCGCCCGTAGGACACTTGTCCATTTTTCATCTCCCATTTCTTCACTTTTTTTAGCAAAGCAACCCAACTCTTTTTCCATCGATAAACTTTTTTTGAGAGGTAACAACAAAGATATTTGGAGTAAATAAACAAGGGCTTCCTATGGTTTTATGGTTTGTTTATTCCTAGTGTAGGAATGAAACATTTGCAAGTGTATAAAGATGGAAAAAGAATGGTATTGCAATCATCCCCATTGTAGGAACAATGCATATGTATGTGGAAGGTGGGTGGATAAAAACGTGTCCTTTCATGATTGAACTCTCATAGGTATCAGCAAAGCTTGAACTACTCAATCCAAAGCAAACAGCGTATGTAACTGGAATGTTTCCTAATCTAAATACCACAAATATGGCTTTGGTAGGAATTTAACACTCTATCAAACAAGAGTTCATCATGAAAGATTTTAAATTTTCAAAACAAAACTCCAGATATAGTTTCACAAAGGACAAGATAAATAGCAGCTCAGATTAAAAATAAGGTACTAAAAAGAATTAGAGCAGAGCAACTATTCATCATCTCCAAAGCAAACTTTATTCTAACACTCACCTTAAAACATGCATATATCTAAGACAAACATTTATTTGATTTTAAGCTTTATGTATCTTTTTATGTCTTTTAAAAGCAAGCAATCATATAAGATAGTAATAAGGATAATAAAGAGATATTTTATCTTGCTAACTTGGGCTGGTCTCCCCAAGCTAGGTTGATGTGTAGGTGCTTTGAGATGAGGTGATGTCGTCCTTCCTTGATGGAGCATTGATAATGATGATAATATGTTGAATTGATGTTGTACCAAGTGGTCGAATGTCTCCTTTCGCCTTGGCTCATAATTCTCGTTGATGAAACTCAAATAGACAACAAAGCTAGTGGAACTTCGTTAAGCGTTAGCGATTGAATATTTTAAGCTTTTAATTGTGTAGAGCTTCTTAATAACTATAGATTAAATATGAAAGATTAAGCTTTAACAGGAATTAAGCAAAATTTATATTTTATTTTGCAACTTAAGTTTAATTATAGCATTTATGAAAGCATTCAAACTTATAGAGACAAAGTAATAGTGAGTAGAGGGATTACAAACCAACGTGTCGTAGTGACGGGAGCATGCAAAGAGGAGCACATAGGAATATCTTATTAGAATCGGCCTTCCTCCCCCAAGCTAGCACCTTGCCGTCACTTGACACTTGAACTCAAGTGTGATTTGTTGAATCATCCCTCAAAGTGTGTTGTAACTCCTATGTCCTTAGACATTGTTCATCCTTTGTTCTTATCCCGCAATGATTAGTGACCAAGAATACCCGAAGGAACTAGTCCTAGGAACATATACATATGAGCTTTCATGTACTCACACACATTTTATATATATATATATATATAAAATAAAAAGATTATATAAACATATGGTTCAAGGTAAAGATAACTTCCAACAAAAAGATAAATTGAATAAATTGATATTTACCGAACTTTTGTGCGAAGTTGTTGGAGTTCATCATATGCCTTGCTTCATCTCCTCCGATAAGAGTTCATCTCTTGACTTACCCGAATTGAATTTGAGAATTTTCTCTGAGGGGGGTTAGTCCGACAAAATAACCAATGTCTATGCAAGCAACATTTAGTTCAATAACCAAATTAGACTCCATGTCTAATAAGATTAAGGAAGGCTATTTAACCTAAGCACCACACTTAATTTAAAAACCTTTAAAAATACCCTATATGCCTATAGAAGTACTCCCCAACTAAAGCATACGATAATAAACAAAGGTAGCATGAAAGCACAACAATGATTTACTCAAATAAAGATGAAGAAGCATGATCATGGTGATAATTTCTAATAAATGCAAATGACATGAATATATGCAAGAAAAAACTAAACATGCAATGGTTTTAATATAAGAAAACATGAACTAAATGAAGGGAATGCATGAAATAATAAAAGTAAACATGAAATAATAATGCAAGAAATTGAATAATAATTACTCAATATATTTAGAGTCCATGAGCAAGACTTTCTCACCTTTATTGATCATACTTACCATGATGTGCAGCTTCTATATACGTCACTTGAGATGTGCGCATTGAATTCTTGTGACGGCGACTTCTTCTCCAATATAATCCTCGGTTCTTCAAAGTTTCTTTTCTTCCTTTTCTTGTGGAATCTTGCCGAAGGTCGCTAACGGCATCTTGTGTCCTGTCTAATCCACAACTCAACAGAACAAGGGTAATCCTACTATAGCTAGTGATATACTAAATTAGCAGACATCATGATCATTATTGAAATTCTTTACGCCAATTGCTTCCCAACGGCGCCAAAAAAGCTTGTTGATGTTTGTTAAGTACCATATGAATAAAAAGATTTTGCAAGCGCCACGTAACATCAATGTAGCTTTTCCCTAGTGGAGTATTTTAGGTATCGTATCCACAGGGAACCTTTGGTTAAAGAATCTAATAACTCACAATCATGTATCTACTAACTTAGTAAACCAACTAGACTAAAGTAAGGGTAAGTGATAAATGAAATATAAACAAGACTATGAATACTAAAGCATAAAAGTAATCTACTAATAATGACTAAAAGAATATTATGGTAAATGAACAACTTAGCTAATCAAGAGGACAACGGAGAGGCAAAGGTTCCTAATTACTTCTCTAATACTTTGGTTCTAAGGTAACGAAGTATGGATAGATATAGTAATCACACAATAACACTTCGGTACATCGTAACACTAGCCACAGAAAGGGGTGAGAAGGGGGCTAGGAAGGTCTCCTACAAACACCAACCCAAACATGGTGGAATACATCGGCCGTCAGGGCTATCACCACCTGGGGCTACCACAAACTATCCGTGGGATTGGGTGCAACCTCAGGTAACCTCTAGTCTAGATACCATGTCTATACTATTAATTACTACTCTAATTACCTAGCATAACTAGAGCACTCGATGCGAGCGGAGATCCTATGCTAAAGCATAAATACTACACTAACCATAAATATATGAAATGCATAAAAGTAAATAGAGAAGATAAATATATTAAAGCATAAGTCTTATAGAGAAAAGATACAAAGACATACCATAATTCTAAAGACTCTCGAGACCGGAGCGCAGCCTCCACTCTCCCTAACTCTCAACTAGATCTAATCTATTATATTGGAAAGTCTAGTCCTAGATCTACATTGAAGAGAGAGAGTTCCTCACATTAGGACCCCTCTCTAATCAATGAGATATGAATTATAATAATTTAATTAATTCTAGAGGTCTAGGGTTCTATATATAAGGGTCTCCTAGCCTCCCTTCAGCTTCAGCAAGGAAGGTGGTACTAAATCTTTAATCATATCTCATTATAATGCTCATAGGCCTTTATGGGTCAAATTCTGATTTGGGTCCAATTAATCCCGCAGCTCATGTCTTCCATTATTTGTAAAATTAATATCTTTTCATTCTGAGCTCCAAATATAGCAAATAATATATCCGCTTCGATCATCTTGATGAGCTCTTCGCGAATGGTGTATTCTAATCCATCATTTAAGATACTTTAATTCATTGAAAATCACCTAACCTGCAAGATAAGTGAGAACACCAAAACTCATGGAATCCATTAGTAATAATAATCTTTTATATTATTTATCCATGATTTAGTAGGAAAATAAATACTTAATTTTAGATATTATCTACCGTCAACATGCCACAAGGAGTGCGGCCCCCGGGAGCAAGCAAAGCGGCCGTGGCCGCGTTCGTCATCCATCGCCGAGCGAGACCAAACCCTTTACCGCCTTTGACACCGAGCTACCGGCCGAAATCACCGGTTAGCCGCCCCAGGCCTCGCAGCCAAGGCCGCACTTGCCAAGCGCCGCCATCGGAGATCTTCACGCCACCGTTGTAGATTGCTCGCCGCAACCACCGGCCACGCCGAGCTTCGCCGGGCCGGGGCCGCCACCTCGCCGCCACCACCGCCAAGCCGAAGCTATGCCCCTTACGCGCGACCGGATGAGGACGGCGACACGCCCGATGGGATCCAAGGCGAGTGGATGGCCCTCCTACCACGTCGACTTGGCCAAGGGCCGAGCGAGACTCACGTGCAAGAGGTTCGCTTGTCAATGATCTTCCCCCGCCTTTGGTGTGCACTCGGTTCGCGATGAACCATAGGCAAGCGGGAATATGGCTTGGTCTATGGAACAAAGACGGCAGACAATCCCCACCAGCCCTCCCCACCAGCCATGACCCAGCGCCATCCTCATAGGGAATTGCTAGCATACACGGAATCATACAAGTATGTTAAAACATAAGCTAATTAGTTACATAAAAATTTTCTAGAAAAATGTAGATCATATTAAAGTAGTTTTTGCCCATGTTAGTTAGATAAAAATTGTAGAAATAACAAAAAAAACAAGCAAGAATGTCATACAAGATATCATGGCAAACTTCAAAATGAAACAAAATTATGGCCCTTGAAGTTTGAATGAGTGGTATCGATATATTTGCCAATCACCCGTTTAAATCTAAGGCACTTTGCTAGTATGTTAAAAAAAAGATTAAGTTCATCTTTGATCCCTCAACTCTTATATTTATCTAATTTAACGCTCCAATTGCCAAAATCGCCTAACTTTGGTACCTCAACCTTAAAACCCATTTAAATATTGATCATAAAGAGCCTTCTAAAAACCACGAAAAATTAGCTCGATTGGTCAAAATTGAACGGTTTTGATAGTTCCGTAAGTTAGACAAAAGCAAGAGATAAGAGCCAAAAATGGACTTAATCCAATACTCTCGCTTTTATATTTATGAAAAGTTTTATATATTAAATTTACTTATTGATAAATAATTATATGTATTAAAATATTTCTCTACACTTTATTGGATTTTTATCATAAAAGGGAGTTTTTAAAATTATCATAAATTAAACTTTTGTACCAAAATTTTCCAAATATATAGTCTCTCTCATGGAGATATCGACTTCAATTTGGGTTGTCTCCATCCAAGTTTGTCGTTGTTTATTAGGGTAACTAGGTGGATTCTCCGGCGTAACAAGGGGTATGAGGGAGAAATCTATGAGTTAGAATATTACTATCACCCTTCTATTCTTTTTTTTTTTTTTTTTTTTTTTTAATTCTCTTTTTTTTATTTTTACTTTACTCTATACCAACTACCATCAGTGGGCCTTACCGTAATTTTATCAAAATATATCCATATGAGATCTTGTTTTGAAGAATTTATTAACAAGAATTCAATGATGTAATCGAATTTAATTTGGTTTTTTTGGCTTGTGAGTTATAACATTTTTTTAGTTAGTTCAAAACAAAGTGAGGCCGCCACCGAATGTCATAGTCTTAGTGGGGCTGCTGAGGTGGCATGGTTGCATGTCAAAAGAACTCTTTAGTGGGGTTCTCTATATAGGTATAATAGATAAGGATTTGACCATCTCTATCACACTAATTAATTGGCCTCTTTGAGGAGTTCACACTTCTGCTTGAGAGCGCAGTTCTCCATTGATTGGGCCTGCGGTCGTTTATGGCTCACAAATTATCATTTTACCGAGGAGGTGAAAACAGACGGATAGGAAATATCTTCTAAAGTTTTCGTTACCATATTTTATCACTAGGGAGTGGTGGCGAGAGTGGGATAAAAAGTTTCACAAAAACAAAACAAATAAATACAAGTGAAAATGCAACAGAAATGAGCGGTAGCATTTGAGTCCGCCCACTAGACATACGAGATCAAGGGATGAACATATATATCTGCAGGGACGATGATGGGCCTCCAAGTGGTTAGCAAAACGTATGAGACCTGGCGCTTTCAATTTTATTGTACTAGTTCATCAACCTCGCTCTCGCACGGTTCGAATCTTAGGAGACACTTACTAATAAAAATGATTTGTATTAAATATTTTTTTCTATTCACTAACGTTCTAAAAAATAATAGACGATAGGTATAGAAAATATTCAGTTTTCATAATTTATCAATTACTATTTTTTATATATTCTTCATCCATATCCATTAGTTTTCTTATAGCACCTCTATTTATCTCTAATACAAATTTAATTGAAACATTTGTTTAAACTATGACGGTTTAGTCGATATGATTGATTCTTTTTTTTTCAAAAACTTTTGAGCTTATTAATTGCTCACAATGGCTATTGTTTAAGTGATTATAGCGCACCAATTTAATGGTAAAATTTTTAGGTTTTTGTAATAATTTAAGGATATATGCTTTTTTTTTATTTCTAGTGGTTTCATAAGTACTAATTTCTAAGATCATTCCCTTTTTCTAGCACGATATGTGTTTAGTTGAAACATAACATAAAGCATGTAAACTCTAATCGCTTTATGTGATATCATAAAATTATAAATTTTAACTTTCATCTTTTGATAATGTTAATTTTATCTAATGCTTATTGTATCCCTTTAGTCAAGATTTTTATTTTATTGAATCAATGTCCTAGGTCATAGGTTACACTTAGTTCTTTACAATGGCATAAATAGTTCTTTTTTCAACATGCAACATGGCACTCAGCATGTTGAATTTATTGTATTCTACTAATATTAGTGTATCAAACAAATAATTCTAAGAACTAAATTATTATTAATATTCATATATGATATAATGATCCAATCAAATTGTTTCAACTTTTTTGAGATAATGACATGCAAATTTTTTTATCATAAGTATTAATATAACTTAAAGTGAAGTATAAGTGTCATTACTATATGATTTGTTAGGATATTTTTTCCACGCTTGATAAGTTTATAAATAAATATTTATCTTGATATAGATTTGTTTGCTCGGTCTATGCATTTTTTTTGGGACAAATCTTTTTGCATAGTTTGAACATAATATCGCAGAAGTGTGTATTTCATATAGTTTTGTGCATAGAGCTTGATTAGAATCTTTGGAGACACCGACTATAATCGAAATGATTTATATTAAATATTTTCTCTTTACTATTGTTCTAAAATAATAGCTATGAAAAGGTATAGTCCAGATTCAGTTGTGATAATCTGTCAATTATCGATTTTATGTACCTTTCATCCATATTTATTAGTTTTTCTTTACATAGCAACACTATTCCTCCAATATACATTTAATTGAAACATTTGTTTAAACTATGACAGCTTTTTAGCTACCGGCCCATATTTTTAACAATATGATTGATTTCTTTTTTAAAAAATTTGAGCTTATTAATTGCTCACAACAACTACTGTTTAGGTGATTATAGACTACCAATTTAATAGAAAAAATGTTTTAGATTTTTGTAATAATTTAATGATATATTTTTTTTTATTTCTAAGCGATTTCATATGTAATAATTTCTAGGATTAATCTATTTTCTAGCATGATATGTGTTTTTACTTGAAACATAAATGTAAAGCATGTAAACTCTTATCCGCTTTTACTTGATATCAAAAAATTCTATATTTTGACTTTCATCTTTCGATAACATGTTAATTTGATCCAATGCTTATTGTATCCCTTAGTCAAAATTTTTATTTTTTATTTTATTAAAAGAATATTCTAGCCTGTAGGCTACCCTTAGTTCTTGTAGTGGCGTAAATAGTTGTTTCAACATGCACCATGGAACTCAACATGTTGAATTTATTATATTGTATTAATATTGTTTTATCAAACAAATAATCCTAAGAACTAAATTACTAATATTCATATGTGATATAATGATCCAATCAAATTGTTTAAACTTTTTTGAGTTAATGACTTGTAAAATTTATTATTATGAGTATTAATATAACTTAAAATGAAGTGTAAGTGTCATTACTTTATGATCTGCTAAGAATATTTTTCCACAAATGATAACCTCATAAATAAATATTTATCTTAATATAAACATGTTTGCTTGTTCTATGCAATGGGACAAAAGCTTTGTGCATAGTTTCAACGTAATATTGGCAGGAAGTGTGTATTTCAATAGTTTTGTGCATATATGGTACTTATAGATGTTAATTTTTTAATAATAGCATAAATTATTTTTGTTAACTTAACTTATTGGTAACGACTATATGGATAATTTTGCATAATGCCAAATATGGTTAATTTGAATGCTAACTTAGGGAGAAAACCAATATCTTTGGTAATGATTGAGGTGGATAATTGGTAAAAATAAATATTATGGGATTATTTAGTTATCTATTATAATTGTGGAGTTTTTTTTTTTTTTTTTGAGAACGTATATGTTTTATTGATAACTCCATGGATCATTGGTCCCTAATATTTAAGCATCTTTAATGACAAAGTAATCTAATGGAGTTATTATTGAAGTGAATAAAAAAAAATGATAAGTCGTGGTCAATAATAATTATATCAATTTATTCAAAGTAATTGTAGGCTACTGCTTTCATTTTTCACAATTCTTTTCTTGCTCTCTCACCTAAAGTTTTATGGACGATGTGGAAACAGTATAAAATAAGTACTTAGAGAAGACAAATTAAATTGTAATGTTAGGATGGACAAATTTAGTACATTTTAAATTGTAATATGGGATTTAGCGAGATGACCACACCATTAGTTTGCTCGTGCGGACGATGCAAGCGTTGATCATCAACATGGATGCTAGACACCGTGATCGCTACACCATTAGCTTGTTCGCATGGCCTCCTTGCTCGCTGAGACTAACACACATATGCATTCATGTCAGGTAAATGCATGTGTCAACATGGATGCATACACATGTATATATCTTCACGTAGCAGGGCCAGCATCGGTAGGCCGGAGTCTACTGACGATGTGTGACCTGTTCTTGCTGCGGTGACTCTCGCGATCTGGTGACCCGTTCATGCCGCGGTGCCTCTCGCGGTCAGGAAGCATCTCGATCATCTGGCTGCCGCGACCCAACAATTCTCGAGGCCAAAACTACTTTGACACCTTCCAACGTTCATGCCTCTACGTAAGACTGAAGGTAGTAATAATAATCTGATTAGTATTCCTCACCCATCATGGAAGATGACGTATGTGAAGCCATCACCCTTTCCTAATCCCTTGTTCCTAGTCCTGATCGCCGGTCTTGGTCATGTCTCCGGGTCCTGATCAATATGTAGATGAGTTGCAAGGCTAGGGATGACCGATGACGTGAAGCCATCACCCTCCTTTCGATGGGACAACGTAGTTGCTAGGGCTGAATTAGAGGAGGTATTCGGTTAATAAAATAACAGATCTCTGGATGAAACAACGTCACCGCCAGGGCTAAATTAGAGGAGGTGTTTCGGTTAAAATAATTGATTTATCTTTTTCTTGCTTTTATCTAAGATATAATATAATGGCAGAGTGAGTAATTTCTTATAAAATAAAATAGATCTAATGGTATAGATTAGTAGAGCCTATAGATTTAGTGGCTAGATGTTTCTGATTAATGTGAGAATTTCTAGCATTTATTTTTTTTCTAGAGCATCTGGTGAGAATTAACGTGGAGGCTTAGATTTGGAGCCTCCAATTAGTAATAGTAAGATATCAGTGTGCCTGTTCACATATGTAATTAACCTCATACTATTGCGATACAGTGGTAGCTATGAGTCCCCTTCTAGAATAAAGTCGTCGTAAAGCTGAATGCTAGGGGTGTTTAGTTGGGGAAAATTTTTTTTTAGGTATGTCTACTGTAGCACTTTTTATTTATATTTGATAATTATTGTCCCACCATAGACTAACTATGCTCAAAAGATTCGTCTTACACTTTTCAGCCAAATAATTAATTATTTTATTTACCTACATTTAATGCTCCATATATGCATTAAAAGATTCGATGCGATGGAAAAACTATAGCACTTTTGGGTTGTGCATGGCGACTAAACAAGGCCTTAGTATAACCCAACCGATGCAGCGATAGAAACATGGATGGGAAGAATTGATCACAATTATGTCAAGGCGTTAATAATTAATTGATTGGTGGCGTGGATCCATATGTGACAGTGTGACACATGAAGGGTGGTTGGGCACTATCAGTTCAGTTCATCCATCACTGCCTTGCCTGCATCCTGCAAGGAACTTGAATGCCAACTCCCAACTGTCAAGAGTACTCTGCACTTGGACTGACTGCCAAGTGTTGTCAATAGTCCCCAGGACAAGACATGTGACCTGTACGTCGCTGCCATAGGCCATATCGGAGAACACCGTTCAGCAGAAATTTAATAGCTACCTGTACCAATACCAACAGCCTGTTGGTATTGGTACAGGTACACGCTACTATCACTTGATTAATGGATCCATCTTGTACCTGTACCAATACTAAGAAATGTGTTAGACCCCAGGATAAGAATGTAAATCGTACATCCGTCATAACTATATATAGATTTAGCCAATCGTATTAAGCCAATCGTACATAACTATATATAGATTATCCGTCATAAAATTCCGCAGGTGGGTAACTAGATGCAAATATATGTTTGTTAGGTAAATGTAAATCAAAGTTTACTTTTGATCATATTTCTTAGTGGCAAAGATGGATCGGATTCATAGGTTACTTTCTATGGTCTTACACATTTTTAGATGTGTATAGTCACTTAAAAAATAAAATAGGTCAAATCGATATTTTCCACTAAGAACCTTATGATTATGAATATTCAGTAATTGTATAGGGAACTTCGTCTTGGATATGAAGCCTTTTGGTCCTTATGCCAAAATCAGTACAATAGGGATGGAAAATGAAAGTGGGGTTATCTGAATAGAAATCTGTTTTGTATCTGTATAGAATTCCAAATCCAAGGCATTGGTTTTGTATCCGTATTCGTATTTGAAAGAAAATATGATAAAATGTAATATCCGGATCCAATTCCATGCGAATTCGACCATCTACATCTATCCCTGTTAAAAATTTAGTTTTGTAATGATTCCTCATCACATAAAAATTTATTATTTCTACTTGCAGGTAGCTAAGGAAAAGGGTTCCAACTAAACTCAGGCACGCTGCTATAAATTTGTTTTCTCAGCATTGTGTGATGCCTCAATCCTCTACAACAACTAATTCTGAAATCAATTCTCACAAGGTGTTAGGAGCAATCAAGACTCTTCACATCTCTGTCAGCTACTCGGCTGGATGAGGCCAGGTGGCAGTGGAGGCAGTAAAGTTATATAATGCTGCGCATCTGCATTCTTCTATGAAGACAGTGAAGAAAGTTCGGTGTTATGGTAGTAAGTCCCATCCATATAAAAGAGACAGAAGAGATGGTGAGAGTGCAGCACTGTAATAGAGCTACTTCTGCAAACACAAACACAAACACACACACACAGCACTGTAATAGAACAAAGTTATATAACGGAATGATATTCATTTCTTAGTGTTGTCAATACAGTCTCCAACATGTGATAACAGAAACTCAACTTGAGATGTCCAGGTTTCTGCAGTCCGAGATCCAAACTTGCATGAAACCTTTACAAAATTTTTATCACAGCGTACACACATGCGATATCACGGCAACTCGTTAAATTTCATGATTTTTCTACTTCGTTTGCATTTTATAGAATTTAAAAAAACAATTCACCCGTAGGCGAGTCGACATGTTTCGGCGCACAAGATGTTCGAATTCTAGGGCGTGGTCAGGGGATGAGGCCTCAAGGTACACTCACAAGCATGAATATCATTTTTCCAATCGTTTAGATCCATTATTCGTATGACTTGCAATTCAAATTTGAGTTTTGAAAAGAAATTGAAATAAAAGATGAAAATTCATAAAATATAGTAAAAAGTACGAAAAAAATTTCAAAACTTGAACATGGATCTCTCAGTATTGTAGCTAAGCTATAAAAAAAAATTTTGAAGGTAAAATGAAAAAAGTTAAATGTTTGCCGAGGGACAGAGAGGGCTCTCGGCAAAAGAGGTCCTTTGCCGAGCCGTATCGATGGGTTCTTGGCAAAGAGGTCCTTCGCCGACGGCCAGCAAATGATTCTTGACAACGCTATTGGCTCGGCAAAGGATTCGCCCACGTGGCTGGCCACGAGGCAATGTCGTTTTGTTAAAAAAACTTTGTCGAGAGCTCACCGTAGCGACTCTCGGCAAAAGGATAGGACATGTGGCGCTCTATTAGGTGTCGTTATTCTGCGGGCAAAAAAACTTTGTCGAGAGGTCTCCAGAGGATGCCCTCGGCAAAGGTAGCATTCTTTGCCGAGAGCCACACATCTGTCCCTCGACAAAGGAAGCGTGATGGATGGCGTCAGGTTAGCAGGACCTCTTCCGAGGGTTGTTTGGTCGCTGAGGGCTGGTGCTCGACAAAGGCGCGCTTTGCCGAGGGTTTGTAATTGCCGAGGGACTTCTCGAGGGTCCTGTTTTGCCGAGCACGACCGTCGGCAAAGACTGATCTTTGCCGAGATCTGCGGTGGGGGCTCTCGGCAAAATGTTGTACCGTCGGCAAATATCGAAGTTTTCCATAGTGAGTAGAATAGAATAGAATTTAAAAGGAGTAGTTTCCATTGCAAAAGTACTTACAATTTTTACTCAAATTGGCCGATTTATGCAACTCTATGGTCAAATAGGATTAAATCATCTCTCCACCAAATAAAGATTTCCAAACGGGCCTGTTGAAGCGAGGCGTACGAGGCCCGGTCCGGAAAAGCACGGCCCGGCCTCCTCTCGTGCCCGTGCTTGGCTCGGTCGGCGCCGTGCCCATGCTCATGCGTGCATGTTGGCCCGTTCCAACAGAAGGCACGACGCAGGCATGCTGCTAGCCGTTGGATCGCCCGATGCCTTGATTAGAGCCGTTGGATGAAACTTGTGAAGGGGTATATACTAAGACCTAAACCCTACCTCTCCATCCCAACACTTCTCCCGGCCGCCACATCCAAAGTTCCGTGACACCTTCTCCACGGGTTCACCACCGTCGTTGCCTCTCACCTCTCTCCCCCTCTCACTCCCCTGGTAGCGACCTCCTCCCGTGGTCGGCCCTCCTCGGCTGCTGCACCCTCCAACCTCACCATCAGGCGCAGCAACCCATCCGGGCGGACGTCCTCCCGGTGGCGGCGCCAAGAACGGCCATGGTGGCGCGGTGGCGGACGTCCTCCAGCAGGCAGCGCCGCGGCCATGGTGGCACGGTGGCGACGCCGTCCTCTGGCGCGGCGTGCAACGGCCATGGCGTCGCGGTGGCAGACGTCCTCCCGATGGCGGCGACACCGCCGATGGCGCGGCGGCGGCAAGCACACAGCGGCCATGACGCGTGATGGGCGGTGCTAGCATGGTGGCAGCCGTGCCCAGCCCGGCACGGCGGCACGCACGCCCAGTGGGTCGCCGGACCATGCCTAGGCCGCGATCTTGGCGGCGACGCTACACGGCGCGGCCCGTCGTACCATGCCTCGCCGTGCCATGCCGAAGGCGTGCCCGCCGCGTGTCATACCAGCACGGCATGTTTGGAAAATCTTTACCACCAAGGGCATGATTCTTCCATGACTTTATTTAGTACGGTGGAAACCCGTTGAATTCTTTCTGTATATTTTTTTTTAGTGGTTGAGTCTTGTATTGATCATTTTAGGATTTGGGTCTACTATGTAGAGAGTTCTTTGAGAAATGTCTAGAACAAACAAAACGTAAACTCCTGGAACCATTTGAAGTGGCATAAGAATCTGGAATTGAAAAGGGGTAACTTAGTAATATGGTATTTAAAAGTCTAGAAATGAAAAAGGAGCATCTTTAGCTATATGGTAAACAAAAGACGTAAGGAACAGAAGAGTAACAATATTACCCATTTGAAGTCTTTGATATTGTATTTTCTCCAAGGCCATTCAAGAGCAAATTTCGCTATGTGGTCATAATTGACTTCTATTCGAAACTTGTGTCACCTTTACTTAGTTGACACGCAAGCTATGGCAACCTTAGAAATATGTCAGAGAGAAAAGAGTGATTCATGACAATATAAAAGGTAAAACCTACCGAGAATTTTAAATCCATATAGTGCTTTGAAACCTTCTTGTTTGTTTTCTTCAGCTTTTCGAGTTCTTCAAAAGCTAACTTCCGTACTATCAGGTTAAAACAATCATCATAAATTCCCACGTCCTTCTTTAACATGTCTTGGATTTTCTTGAGGCTCAATACATTCGGATAGGGCTTCAAACTTACAACCCATTCCTTCCTGTAAAATATGAAATTTTGTGCATATGTAACAACATGTGGTGTATGCTTGACGAATATGTATCGTCAAGAATAGTCTTACTCTAAAGCCATATCATGGTCAATTGTCATGATATAACTGCAAACATGGTCTCTTAATTCTTGTTCGCCAGTTGGCAAGTCACGAGTTGTAAGAGCATGTGACTTAGTCTTTTGCATCAGGTCATCTAACTTCTTTGCAAAGGCCCTACAAAAAAATTATGCATATGGTTAAAGGAAAAAGGAAATTGTCAATAGTAGGCACTTGTAATAGAGCCGACTTACTCCAAAGTTATAGTATCAGTAATGGGGTCGATATAATTCGACAACCAAGATAATATTAGATCTTCTTTGTAGGCATATGACTTTTCATCCCTAATTCTTTTTGGTGGTCTCTCTAAAATTTCTACTCACCTGTATTTTCTCCTTCCTTGCCAACAGTTTCAGGAGTCAGCCACCATTTCCTCGTATTTAATTGGTAGTTCAATAAAATGGCAATTAGCTTGAATCTAATTTTTTTCAGTTTTATTCTCAGATTCTATCTGACGGGTTTGCGATATCATCCTGTGTAACACCAACCATGGACATTATTTGGTGATGACATGGCAGTATATATAAATAAACAAATATAATGCTCAACAAATAAATAGCATTGTAGACATCTAAGACCAACGTGACAGCAACTGGATATGTTTTCAAATGTAAGCAGGCTGGCTGAGAGCAACTGAATATGTTCATTGTATCCACCTGAGTGAGAGCAACTGAATATGTTTCCAAATGTAAAGCTGGCTGCTTTCTATGCAGATTTTACTGCGGATTTTTACCCAGAATAATCTTGTTACAGGTTGAGCAAATTCTTTAATGGCACTTAAGATGCAGTAAGCAGATTATAAGAAAATGATATGAACTACCCAGAATAACCTTTTTGCAGGCTGAGCAATTTCTTTAATGCCACACAGTAAGCAGACTGTTTTGAAAAATTGGACTCCATCGATACCAAAAACGAGTGTGTGCAAGTTGGGAAAAGAAAACATCAAGGACCCATACAGAGAAAATAACCAGTTCTTATTCTAAACGGATTGATGCAAGACATGTAATATCAGATTTAATGACCCATGCCAACATGCAATCATCACGCCTGTTCAGATAAACATGGTCGTCCATTCTAAACTTTCACTAATATTTTTCAAACTATATATACATGCATTAGATGCCTAAAGAATGGAGGAGAAGTAACTACTGCAAAAACTAGGTTTAGTCCCGGTCGGTCGAGGGGGTTTAATCCCGGTTGCGGAACCGGGACTACGCTCCCGGGACTAAAGGTTCGCGGATAAACTAGCACGGGACTAAAGCTTTGGGACACACATGAGGCCCAGGCCAGCCACGTGGCCAGCTCATTTAGTCCCGGTTGGTAAGACCAATCGGGACTAAAGACTCTTTTTTTTTTCTTTTTGGTTTCTTTTCATTTGATGATTCATTTTGTTTTTTAAATAGGTTTTCAGATTCGATTCTACGCTGCCAATGACATGTATACGCTGGCGTGTTTCGGAAACTAAAGGTTAAGGTTTAGTCCTGGTTGGAGGCTAAAACTGGGACTAAAGGTTCCCTCGCGCCGCGCTCACATTTGCCCAAATGACTTTAGTCCCGGCTGGTAGTTCAAACCTGGAATAATGTAAGCTTTAGTCCCAGTTTTAGTTGGCTCTCACGTTCGTAGTGTAAAACGCATCCTAGACTAAACCTTGTTCGTGTAGTAGTGTTAGTACCAATCTTCAAGAATAACGGAGATGTTCAAAGTTGTACTAACTACTGTGGGATTAAGCTGATGAACCATACAATGAAGCTCTAGGAAAGGGTTATCAAGCATCGCCTAAGAAAGTTGACAAGTGTGACCCAAAACCAATTTGGGTTAATGTCTGGGAGGTCGACCATGGAGGTGATTTTCTTGGTACGATAGTTGATGGAGAGATTTAGGGAGCAGAAGAAGGACTTGCACACGGTCTTTAATGACCTCGAGAAGGCATATGACAAAGTACTGAGAAATGTCATGTGGTGGGCCTTGGAAAAACACAAAGTCCCATGCATTACCCTCATCAAGGATATGTATAAGGATGCGATGACATGTGTTCGAACATGTGATGGCAATACCAGGGGTCAGCATTGAGCCCTTATTTATTTGCTTTGGTGATGGATGAGGTCCAAGGGACATACGGGGTGATATCCCTTGGTGTATGCACTTTACTAATGATGTGGTTGTTAACTTTGAAATTTGGTAAGTTACGGATGATGAAGCGGCGATTGCAAGATGCTAATAAAAGCCAGTACAAGATGCTAATAAGAAGCATTCGGCTAGGGATCATTCGGTAGGCACCCTGTTCGGCAGAACTGTAGCATTCGGGAAACCACCGCCATTAAAATTTGAATCGTGTGTCAGGGAGACTTCGAGTATTCAGCTATCGGGGATGATTCGCAATTTGATGGACATTGGGCAAGTTGTCCAGGGGAGAAGGGCCCACATGGTACATGCCATCAGCGACTCCAAGAAGACTTGGAGTAAAAGTTATCTTTAGCTAGATTTTCCTTCTTTGTAATCGTAGTTGGTTAGGACTCACATCAAGACCGGGGTATAAATATTAGACCCTAGGCAACTATAAATCTATCTACCAATCAATACAATAAACCCGGCTCCGCGCCACCCTTTCGAGTCCAAGTCGTGTCGTCGATCTACTGCGAGAGGAATCATCGACCCGTCGACCTCCGTAAGTACCGGCAACCTTACACCATGTCTAGTATCATCCGGCGGATTTAGATTATTGCAAGTAGTCTTGTTACCATGCTTAGTATCGTGCGGCAGATTTAGGCTATGGAGCAAGAGGGTTCTTTGTTAGATCATTAGTCATGCGGTAGGCTAAGGTCTAGCTTGGAGCTAGTTATCGGCTTCATCAGATTTGGCAAG
This sequence comes from Hyparrhenia diplandra, assembly GCA_015847255.1. Lineage (NCBI taxonomy): Eukaryota > Viridiplantae > Streptophyta > Magnoliopsida > Poales > Poaceae > Hyparrhenia > Hyparrhenia diplandra. The sequence continues at coordinate 385,424 of JADLZK010010540.1, forward strand.
ATCTAATGGATTCATTAAGTTACCATGTGTTGCATGCTCTTATTTATTGTTTAATTATGTTTGCACACACTTTTGCCCAATTTAGATTGGTAGGGCTCGGCTTCATCATGTTATAGATCTAGTTGTCTTCAATGCTTTTGTTACTAGATCTATTTGTTTTATCATAGCCGAGCTTAGATCAATCTAAGTTGTTACATGTTCTTGGGTTAAATTACCGCGTTTAGTCTTAGCAGATTTGGGGGTACCGTATGCGAGATGCAGGTCTTTGGGTTACTCTAGAGCTAGTCATCGGTGGACTAGAGATCGATTTAATCGATAGGTTTTTGCGTGTGAGTTCCTTCTTCATGGACCCGATTCGGCAAGCTTGCGAATACGGTTATGCATCTACGTAGCTTGCATGTGTAAGTTTGTCTACTATTAACGTCTAGTCTTGCGGTGTATCATGCGATTGGATTCTTTGTTAGGATGAAAAGGGTTTAGAACGATTAGTCATGCGGTGGACTAATAAGAATAGATCTCTGTCTTTATCACTAGATTGGGCTTACATGTGCATTTTACTGTTTATGCATATACGCCTTCATGGGTAATGAGTATCTATGGATCTATTTAGGTATATGCATGCTTTTAGCTTACCATGATTAGATTGTATCATGCGGTGGATTGATCTAGTTGTGAGAAGTGGTTTAGATCTGTAATAAGTTGTATCATGCAGTGGATTAGCTTGTTAGGGGTTTAAGCTAGACGGGTTTAGGAAAACTAGACGTGCGGCCGACTAGTTGGGTGAGACCTATGCATGTGTTATTTAGATTAGATTTATATTTATGATTTTACGCTTTTGTCTATCATGTTGTCAATCGATTCGATCTATGCCATGAGCTTTATGTTATCATATTCTGATGATCGATTTACTTGTTCAAACATGTCTTCTTATGCCCGTTCGGTAACTGTGCTCTTCCATGTTTTGTACATGCTTGCGAACAGCGTTCATAAACTTGTGGGCGAATAGCTTCTATAGCTATATGTCATAAATTAACCCGTGGGGGCGTACATGCGGAGCTGTCTTGGTCTCACCAGGCACGTTCCTGATCTTATGTTTATCTCCTTGTCAATTACAGGTCAAATTGACTGGCACGCCACCGGCTCAAGACACCCGGGCTCCGTTTGAAGCTAGCTACTTCGGCTTGTCGGTGTGTGAGACACAAGAGGTACATTTTGTGTCAAGCGAGTGGTGCTAGTGCATGAGAGTAGAGGGGGTAAATAGGAAGTTAGAGTTGTGGAGGCACATGCTAGAGTCAAAAGGGTTCAGACTGAGTAGGACCAAGACCGAGTACATGATGTGCAACTTCAGCCCGACTAGGCATGAGGATGGGGACATTAGCCTTGATGGACAAGTGGTGACCAAGAAGGATACTTTCCGGTATTTAGGATCAATGCTATAGAAGGATGGGGACATTGATGAAGATATTAGACATAGAATCTCGGCGAGGTTGGCTGAAGTGGTGTCAAACATCTAGCATCCTACGTGACAAGAGGGTGCCACAGAAGCTAAAAGGTAAGTTCTATAGGATGGTGATTCGCCCGATGATGCTATATGGTGTTGAATGTTGGCCTACAAAATGGCGACATATCCAGCAACTAAGTGTAGCAGAGATGCGTATGTTGCATTGGTTTTGCGAGTATACGAGAAAGGATGGAGTTCGGAACGAAGAGATTTGGGATAGGGTCGGGGTGGCTCCTATCGAGGAGAAATTGATTCAATATCAGTTGAGATGGTTTGGACATGTTCAATGGAAGCCTCCTGAGGCGTCGTTGCGTAGTGGGGTTTTAAAGCGGGTAGATAATGTAAAGAGAGGTAGAGATCGACCTAGACTGACTTGCGACAAGTTGGTTAATAGAGACCTTAAGGAGTGGAATATATCTAAGAATTTAGCTATGGATAGGAGCGCATGCAGGCTAGCTATCGGCGTCCTTGAGCCGTGACCTTTGTTTCTTTTCTATCTACCCAATCTTTACCTTTTTGTCTTCTGCCCTATTCTTTTTTGTGTGTTCTTTATACTTGTTTCATATGGGTTTCATCACTAGCCTAACCCCCAGCTAGCTTGGGACTAAAGGCAATGTTGTTTTTGTTGTTGTTGTTGTTGTATATACATGCATTCATTCAGATATTTTGAAACCAAGTATCGATTTGCTTGTATGGTTTTGAAGAGGTAACTATCTTTGCATTCATTCACTATGAGAGACGGTCCTTTGCCGGCGGCCGTGGAGCCGTCGGCGAAGCCTTCGCCGAGCGCGTGTGCGGCCGAAGGTGTGACGGGAAATTTTAGCGGCCGCACGGGCCCTTTGCCGAGCACCATCATGGCCACCTCTCGTGCCGAAGCCTTAAATCGAGCACCAAAACAATTTGTTGGCGAAGAAAAGTAACCGTTAACAAAACCGTATAACCGGCGGCGTTACTCGGCCGCCGAGCACTTGTCGGTATGGTGCTTTCGGCAAAGAAGCTTGTTTTTTTTTGAATTTTTTTTTTTAAAAAAAATCTTTGCCGAGCACCTACTAGTGCTGTCCTCGGCAAAAGAAATTTTCCTTTTTAAAAAAAAAATTTGCCGAGCACCCGGCAGAGAGGTGCTCGGCAAAGACCGCTTCTTTGCCGAGAGCCCATGCAGAAGCACTCGGCAAAGCTAGGAAGGTGGCCTTCGGGGTAGCCATTGGCTCCCGGCTTTGCCGAGCACAATGGCAAAAGCGCTCGGCAAAGGCTCCTTTGCTGAGAGCAAGTGCTTTCGCAAAGAGCTGAAAAAATGTCATTTTCATTTGTTTTTCGCTTTCCACCTTGACAAATAAACACATGTATAATATATATCACATCCATTCAATCACAGAACATATATATATCACATTTCACACATCCGGCACATAAAACACAATGATATTTCAGAGAACCCATATTAAACATGTCTCACAAGTCTACATCGAGTCTCACAAGTATAACATCAAGTCCACAAGTCTAACATCATGTCCAAAAGAGAATCATCAAGTCTAACGCCAGTACTCGGTGAAACTCCGACGCGGTCCTCTGTGCAAAAGAAACATAGGACTTAGTTCAAATTTTTGGCGAGTTTCCCCTACGGTCAGGTTTCCAAACACGCAATTAAACGATGCAACACGAAGGCCGACAACCACATATGCATACGCATCGACCTCAACATGTCATTCCCAATTCGCATCCATATACTACAAGGTCGTAGCCTCACCTTGCACTTGAAAAACGGCGGTCGGTGGGGAGAAAAATCGACCACGCCCACGGACGGCCGAGCACGAAAGCACGAGCGGGCTAGAACGAAGATGGGCGGCAACGTCGGGGCTTGGGCGGTTGGAGGGCGGGGCACGAGCAAGACTCCCCTTATCTTCTCTTTCTCCCTCTCCCTTCCTCCTCCTCCTCCCTTCCTCCTCCTCCACCGTTCCTCCTCCTTCTCCTCCCTTCCTCCCTCTCCCTTTCTCCTCCTCCTTCTCCACCCTCTACTTCCCCCTCCTCGGCGTGGTGGAGGGCCGGTAGGGAGGTGGGGTGGGGTGGGGGCCAGCGGGTGGCAGTTGGGGCGCTGGGCGGTGATGGCCGGTGCGGGCGGCGTGGGGTGGGGCGGCGGCGGGGGTGGCGGGGCTGGGTGGGGCTGGCGGGCGGCGGCGTGGGCGCGGGGTGGCGCGGGTGGCGGGGCTGGCGGGCGGCGGGTGGTGCAGGCGGCGCGACGGGCGGGGCCGGGCGGTGGAGTATGGGCGGCGGCGGCGTGTGTGAGTGAGTGTGTGTGAGTGTGTGAGTGTGGGTGGGCGTGCCAGGGTTTAAGGTTCTTTCTTTTTTTATTTTTTTCTTCTTTTGCCGAGCGCGGCATCTAGGAAGCAAATCGGCAAAACTGGCTTTGCCGACGGTCTCCAATCCGGCCGTCGGCAAAAGCGCCAAGCCTTTGCCGGCGCCCCTCTCGACAAATTTTGGCTTTGCGGAGAGCCACTGGCGCCAGCTCTCGGCAAAAAAATTTAAAAATTTGATTTAGCCATCACAACTTTTTCGGTAAGCTTAGCTACGAGTACATGGGATTCGTTGTTGAAGTTTACAATTTTTTTCAATCTTTTTTACTATATTTTATGAATTTTCATGTATTATTTGAATTTCTTTTTCAAAACTAAAATTTGGACTGCAAGTGATTGAATAATGGATCTAAATGATTCAAAAATGATAAACATGCTTGTGAGTCTATCTTGAGTCCTCATCCATGGCGGACACCAAAATTGAATATCTTGTGTGCGAAACACTTGACTCACTAGCTTGGTCGATTGTTTTAAAATTCTATAAAATTCAAAGCGGAGTTGAAAAATCATGAAATTTGACGAGTTGTCCTTATATCGATTGTGTACACTATGAAAAAATTTGAGTCGATTTCGTGCACGGTTGCATCTCGGATGGCAGTTCGCGGGAGACATCTCCATGTGAGTTTTCGCTATCACATGCTCACGATGTCCGCAACCGCCATCCGAGATGCAAACCGCAAAATTTAAATCGACTCAAATTTTTTCATAGTGTACACAATCGATATAAGGACAACTTGTCAAATTTCATGATTTTTCAACCCGCTTTGAATTTTAGAATTTAAAACAATCGACCCGCAAGTGAGTCGATGTGTTTTGCGACAAGATATTCGAATTTTTGGTGTCCGCCATGGATGAGGACTCAAGATAGACTCACAAGCATGTTTATCATTTTTTGAATCATTTAGATCCATTATTCGAATCACTTGCGCCTCAAATTTTAGTTTTGAAAAGAAATTCAAATAATACATGAAAATTCATAAAATATAGTAAAAAGATTAAAAAAATTGCAAACTTCAACAATGAATCTATAAAATGTACTGTAGCTAAGCTACGTAAAAAAGTTGTGATGGCTAAAAAAAAATTTGTGGCTTTGCCGAGAGAGTCGACAAGGGCTCTCAAGAAAGCCAATCTTTGCCGAGCACCGTATTGGGAACACTCTCGCGGCCGAGTGCTTTCGGTAAAGTTTAGGGACACGTGGCGCCGTTTGGTGGAATAAAAAAAACACTACGCCGAGAGCTCAAAATGTAGCTCTCGGCAAAGGTCCTTTGCTTTGCCGGGCGGACGGCAAGCCGCCGGCAAAGGCTATGTGAATCGACGGGGTGTTACGTCGGAGCCGGCTATGCCAACAGCATAGCCTTCGCCGATGGCTTTGCCGAGGGTTCTTCTTTGCCGAGCACATGGTTCGACGGTTTTTTTTCTTTGCCGAGCCGCTGTCGGCGAAGAATATCTTTGCCGAAGCGTCTTCGTTTCGGGCCGTCGGCAAAACGCTGTACCGTCGGGCGAAGACCCGATTTCCGTAGTGATTCACACACACACATATATATATATATATATACCAAAACTTGGGGGTTTGAAGTTTGGACCTTGCTGAAACCTGCACATAACCATTGTGGCACTGGATTTAATAACTGAAGGAAAATGTGGAGGCATGTTTTTTTCTAACTGACAGACTGTTGTTTACAGCTGCATTGGAAATATAGGTAAAGGTTCTGTTCTACCTATCATAGTGAATGATTACCGACATGTAATTAATTTGTGGGACACGAAGCCATGATGCTTTCGCAAACAAAATAGCGACCTGACAAGATTCAAATTCAAATGTTGTTATGGAAATGGCTGAGCGTACGAAATGCAGTAGCAGCAGACAAGCAGCTAACCCCTACTGTTATTGCCGACTCGGTTCCGGAAGCCAAAGATTACTGTAGCATGTCCGAAAAGGGCCGGATGCACCTGGAAACCTCCCCCGTCAGGCATGCTGAAGATCAACGTAGATAGTGCTTGTCCATGGTAGCAGAAGCTGGGGCTGAGGCTTCTATGTCGTGATCATACAGGTACAGGCAAATACAAAAAAATGGTGGATAACAAATGGATATTTACCGGCAGCACTAGCAGTGGAGCGTCCGGCGGCATCGCGCCCAGGTTCACAAAGTAGGAGTGGTTCGGCGGCGTAGAGCCATCGTCGGCGGCGGCGGCGGCGGCCGCAGGTGGCAAAGCTGGAGCGGTTCGGTGGCGTCAGTGGTGCAGTTCTTGTCGACATTTCCTTCTTTTCAGTACTCCCTCCGTCTCAAAAAAACATGCAACTATACGAATCGTGTTAATCAATTTGACTATAGTTTGACTAAGTTTATAGTAATTAATATTAATATTTGTCTCAAACAAAATTTATTATGAAAGTATATTCTGTCATGAATCTATTAATACAAATTTTGTATTATAAGTGTTAATAATCTTTTATAAATTTAGTCAAAGTTGAAATCTGTTGACTTCTCGGGAAGCGAGAATTGCATTTTTTCTGAGACGGAGGGAGTAGTAGATAGGTAGAGATATAGCACGTGGTTAATACTGGAGATTATTGATACGTTATGAGTCACTTAATTAGGCGTTAGTGCGTCCCCACCACAGCATGTTCTGTGGCGCTATATCAGAGGAGCTAGTTTTCCAGCTCTTTGTGCTTGCTAAGCTGCATTGACGCGTGGGTGCTACGACGTACAATCAGTTTGGCCACCACTCTGCAATTCGCTGCGCCCGGCGATCGATCATGTGGAGGCTCAAGGTCGCCGAGGGGTCCGGGCCATGGCTGAAGTCGTCCAACAACTTCCGCGGGCGGGCAGTGTGGGAGTTCGACCCCGAGCTCGGCACGCCGGAGGAACGCGCCGAGGTGGAAAGGGTGCGCAGGGAGTTCACGGAGCGCCGCTTCCACAAGAGGGAGTCCTCTGACCTTCTCTTGCGCATGCAGGTAACAGCTAGTAGCTTATCCAGCTTAGCTAGGCTTCCGAAAATACTGAGCCATGCAGCACGCATGTATGGGCAATGGCGGATCAAAAACCGACCAAGACACAGAGTCACTATGGGTGGGTGGGTGGGTGTGTGTGTGGGGGGGTGCGCGGCCGAGCACTTGGACTTGGGGATCGCTGAATATTGTGGAAGCATGGCCGCTCCATGAATAGCTTTGGTCTCGGGGCTAGCGATTGGGTTGGAGTAAGTATAACCAGAGGTGTGTAGAAGAGACTACATGCTGACGTAGTCAGGAGAAAGAAATAGAGAGAAGAGAGGTGCGCTTTAAATTTACAGCTATATAGCTGAAGCATAAGCAAAGAATTAGGAAGTATTGTGTGAAAGAAAAGGCTGGTGGGTCATTGTTGGCCATATTAGTCTCGCTCGATTTTATAAAGAGATCTTTTTGACCCAATATTATATAAGTACTCCCTCCGTACTCATAAAACTTGACGTTTCGAAAAAGGTTTGAGTTAAACATTTGAAATATAAATCATCAATAAATTTTAAGTTGTTGAGTTTGCAAATATGAAAACTGTATGAATAGATTTGTCTTGAAAAATACTTTCATAAAAGTATGCATATATCATTTGTCTTGAAAACTGTATGAATAGAGTTTGCAAATATGAAAACTGTTTTGGCCCAGCACCGCCTTGCACTAGCCACGCTCTGCGATCCCGTAGTCACGCGCTGCGATCTCGCCGAGCTCTGAAGCACACCCGCCGCTGCTGTTGACGCCGTCTGCCCCTTCTCCGTCCTCTGCAACCGGCTACCAATCCACGGCCAGGAGAGCAGATAAGGAGTCCTACATGAAGCACCATCATCGATCTTGCCCAAATCGTGAGCACGACAGCGCTGTTCATCGCCGGCTGATGGATCATCTACAGAACACCATCTTGCTCTGTCTGGTTCATAGATCGATGCCTTGTCGTCTCCGTGAAACCTTCTGCCCTTGTCAGCACTCGCAAGCAAACTGCTACGTCGTTCCCTGCTCTTGCCGCTGAAGCCGACCACGCTAAGCATGTGTGTCCGCAGTTGATGCAAGACCGAGAAAGCACATACGTGATTCAAGTTTAATGGACTAAATTTTGCTGATGTCATGCATGCATCATCCTTGCATAGTAATTCAACATTTAATTTTGTACAAATAAAATGTCATCAATTCGTTTCTTGATCTGAATCTGAAGCTCGTCAAAATATCATCTTGGATGCAGTATGCAAAACAGAAACATCTTCAGGTGGATCCTCCACCCGCCAAACTTGCAGAAAATGTAGAAGTCACAGAGGAGATCATATTAGCAGCACTGAGGCGAGCCCTCGCCCAACACTCAAGTCTGCAAGCAGATGATGGGAGCTGGCCAGCAGACTATAGTGGCATTTTGTTCATTATGCCTCTCCTGGTACACATTTAATTTGAAGCTGACAGTGTCATTTAACCTGAATCAGATAGTTTTTGTTCGGTGCTAGACCTGCTAGTTCATTATATATTGGCATATGCCATACAGAAGTACCATAAACTTGGAGGAAAACAAGAGCACTATGTGTTTATGCTATTGTCTACTTGCTAGAGTCAATATCAGTAATAGAAATAGGAATTTAGCTTAATCCTTTCTTCTAAGACATCCATAACAAACTGTGAGCAGGGCAGGAACTGTATACCTTAGTAGTTGATCTGCATGCATGAGAATTCTAAACCTTTTCAGGTATTCGCTCTATATACCACTGGATCATTCAATACAGTCCTATCCAAAGAACATCAACGTGAGATATGCCGCTACATTTACAATCATCAGGCACGTTTATGAGAGTCTATCTATCTGGTTTCGTATAATGTTGTTTGGTCCATTCCTAAGGGAACTTAGAAATCTTTTATGTAACTTGATCCTTGTAGAATGAAGACGGTGGTTGGGGTAAACAAGTGTTGGGACCAAGCACCATGTTCGGCTCATGCTTGAACTATGTTGCCTTAAGACTTATTGGTGAAGAGCGCACCAATGATGCATTGACCAAAAGGACGTCAGTGGATTTTATCTCATGGAAGTGCAGCTGCGATTCCGCAGTGGGGAAAGATATGGTTCTCGGTATGACAATTAACGAAATACTTTTCATATCAATAGATGAGTATTTAAAGGCCACTGGGTTGCCTATATAAATATTTTGCAATAAGCCTATCCAAATATGAAAGGCCCTTCATTCCAGATTTTGAGTACTAAACAATCCAATTTTTTAATCCTTTGATACGGGTATTGATTATCATAACATTCTTTTTGTTTTAAATTAGGACGCTAAAGTACCTTTCACTTTTTTCAATAGAAAAATATTACTTGAATTCGAGCTGAATGTGGTAATTTCACAGAATTTGACCTGGCTACCAAGTGTCCATACCTAGTTTTGTCTAGAGTATAAACAAGGTGCTATTAATCTATGAATTTTTTTTCTTTGTTTCTTAATTATATATGGTTCTTCTTTCAAGAAAGATCTTACCCGAAACAGGATGCATAATTGCAATTGTAGTTATGGACTTTTTTATGTTGCTTACAATTTGTTGACTTGGATCTGAATAATTCAAGGATCTTATCTTCTTAAATGAAGGTGATGGGTTTGTATGATTGGTCCGGAAATAATCCAATAATTCCTGAATTATGGCTTGTTCCACACTTTCTTCCAATTCATCCAGGTACTTGTTTCTTAGTATCTCAATATAATTACCTGTGAACCTTTAATTTTGCTAATATAATGTCCCTCATAATTCTGAAAGCCTTTGAGGGATAGCCTGCAGAACTTTTGGGGACTGGGAGAAAGGGAAATATGGGCGGCCTGGGAGGCCAGCACATAGGGATAGGTGTGGGTAGAGGACAGGATATTCCTTTCTAATTTCATTCCATCTCTTTATTAATTATTAACCTACCTTCTTATATAAGAAAATGTCATAATTAGTTTTGAAATTTGCTCAAGCAACATACAAAAGTTGTTCCGGAGGTGTTACAGTTAACTTTGTGCAATAACAATAACAAAGAGAGAGAACTGTGTCATGCACTACTCAGCGCGTAGGCATAACTGTTTACCTGACTATGTTGTTGGTGTGATTCTGCAAAGCTCACAATACCCTATATTTTTTTTGTCAGTTTTCGATATTTGTGGCCACCTCCGGTTGCCTCATCTCTAAGGATCTACCCATTGACATTTGCAACAAAAAGTACTAATCAAAGATATACTGTAGTTTTCCAAGACATCACTACATGGCACCTGCTAATAAGAGCATCTCTAAAAGACTAAGAGAAAAATAGTGAATGAGCCTTTAGCTGAGTTGGCCGGTTAGACGGCGCCTTGAGTTCGACTCCCCACCCATGGAAGCGAATTTTTAGGCTATGGTTAAAAAAGATGTCTGGCCCGACTTGATAATCCCCTCGTCTGCCCCCACCAAAGCACCTAGTTGTAGTCATTCTCACAAGGGCTACCGTACCATTAATTGTATATGGGCCGGACTGGGGTTCATGGGTTTTCTTGACCTACGTGAAAAGGTCTTTTTCTTATTGCAATGTCTGGCCAAGTATTAATATTGAGAAACAATGGTTTTCTAAAAAAAGTTTTAAAGCCATAAATGAAAAGACCTTGGGGACGAATCTAATGGAATGATTATACCATCGTTAATAGCATCTCTTTATGTGGCACTAAACCTTTTTACATTTCTTACTGGTTCAGGACGATTTTGGGTATTTTGTCGTATGGTGTATCTTCCTATGGCCTATCTCTTTGGTAAAAAGTTCGTTGGAACAATTACTCCTACTATATTGGAATTAAGGAATGAGCTCTATTCTGTACCATACAGTGAGGTTGATTGGAAAAAAAGCTCGTGACACTTGTGCCAAGGTTTGTAATGTAATTACTAAAATTTGGTTACATCCCTTTACAATTGATATTACTATTTTTTCAGAAAAAATGTATATATAAATTGTCTTACTAAAAATAAGTGAAACCAATCTATGTATTTCAATTGGTGTAGCATAACAAACCAATTGTATAAGTCTGGAGTTTTTCAAAATCATCTAAAAATAGGTGAGGCATGTTAAATTAAATGGCATTAATTCAAAATCATCTAAAAATAAGTGAGGCATGTGCAAACAATAACTTTTCTATTGAACTTCTCAAAAGTCTGGATATTCACGCACGCTTGTATAATACAAGAGGATGGTGTTGTTAGTTACGAGGGAAACTTTTTTCCTCGCTTGTATAGTGTTCTGCATGCAAGTAAGCTCTCACTTTTCCAAACGAGGGTAGCATTAGGCCAGCCTCAGTGGGTTTCATTTGAGGTTTATTTGCATTAAATATGTAGTCTTGATGACATGACAGCGTATTTAAGAAGAGAAAGAAGAAATGTGTTTCATCTAGATGAAACTTTCTTGACACGAATACCCACTCTATATGAGTCAAGGAATTAAATGTATATGAAACTTTTAGAATGAAACTTTGCATTGAGGAGAATGTTTCATCCAAATTTCATTTCATCTTGTAGTCTTGGAAATAGTGCAATCAAACTCTCCAATGAGACTAGCCTTATAATGGATTTAAATATGTTCAATTCTTTCATAGGGAATGATCATATTTCTTGTCATAGCACCTTAACATTTAGTGCTTGAAACGGAAGCCAGTACTTATATCCATTTAGTGTTTTCTTCTTGGGATATGTTGCATAAAAAGTGCAGGGGCCTAGAATTTAGATATTAAAATAAAGATTAGGGCATCCTATAAGTTTGTGGTAAAAAAAATAGAACTTCCACAATAAGTGTTGTCTATCCTACTCAGTGGCAGAGCTCGCCAAATTTGACGCGTAGGGCCACTAGCAATTGACGAGCTCCGCCAACGTAGTATATCAAAACATATATGAACCGCAAACACAGGGACTAATACTGATAAACAACAACACAATACTCATAGATTTTAAATGATATCTATATTTCATATTTAAATCCATGATCTACAACTTCTATATAGAGAACCTCCACTTAGGGAATTCTCTCGCACCTCCTTGCGCCACGTCACCAAGCACTATGACAAGTCCAGGCAGCCGAAGAGCAGAAGTCATCATCCAATTCAAACCGAGGCACAAAAAATTGAATAGCCATAGTGCTTGGCTCCTGGCCTCCCTGTCGCCTGCGGCTGTTCTGCTTCCTCAATATGGAGGCCATATGCCTATAAATCCGGTCCTCCACATCTACTCCCAGACATCTCCCATGAAGCAGCAACACAAGCACGAGCCATGCGACGTTCCGCGTGCTGGTGACAGGCACGGGTCCCCTCGGGGGTGCGCCGACAATCCTATCGCAGTGCAGCCACAACGACGAGTGCACAGTGTCGCTCTTCGACCCGCAGCTGGCGCGCGTCGTGGACCAGCTGAACGTGTGGTTCGGCGCCGACACCTTAGCTGCGGCCACCGCATTCCGTGTCCACTTCGACTTCGTCAGCGACCCGGCCGCGTTTCGCTTCGTCACGGCCAAGGAGGCCTGCTGCGGCCAAGGCCCCCCACAACGGGCTCGGGCTGTGCACGGCGGCGTCCAACCTGTGCTCCGACCGGAGCAAGTACGTGTTCTGGGACCCGTACCGCCCCACGGAACGCCAACCGGTTCATGTCAGCAAGTTCATGTCCGGCTCGCTAGACTACGTCAGCCCCATGAACCTCAGCACCATCCTCGAGATAGACGCCACATTGGACAAGATAGAGAGGCCTTATCGATCGATCCACTGAAGCCAGGGAAACAAGTCAAGAAGCCTATGTATACGTCGTTTTGTTTGTATCTGTGACTGCCGTGTATGTGTTTGTTTGTTTCATCACATAAACAACATGTAGTATGAGTTCGGGACTTAATTCAGGTGTGTGATTCTGATTTATTACCATTTAGAATGAAACTTATGGCTTTTCTTTTTTGCGACCATACCTAGGCGTGTATTTCATTAAATAGAAAAATTTTTCCGCTTCATATGAAGTTTTTTTAACATAGAAAAATTTTCCCCGCTTCATATGAAGTTTTTTTTAATAACATTTCTATTCCCGCAGCAACGCGCGGAGTATTCTCCTAGTACAATTGATGACAGTAACATGAAAGTGGTTAAAAATACCTAACTAATACCGATAAACGGATGTGGAAGGCGTGGTGCCCAGCAGCAGGGGCGCGCAGTGGCCGCCGCCTGCCGGCAGCGTCGGAGAGAGCCGCGCTCGCTGCTCGCAAAACGGTGAAAGTCGCGACTAACGGTGCGCGTGCGCAGTCCTGGGCGTGCGGCGCTTGCGGTGCCTTCATTTACCTCTACCTGGGTCTCTTTCTCTCTGCTGGGCCAACGAGGCCAAAAAACTGGTCATATCATAAAGAATTTGTTGGGCTGCAACTAGGGCCAAAAAACTGCTCATATCATAAAGATTTTTTCGGGCAGCAGCAATGGAAGGTGCACAAGTTTAAATGTTTGATTCATTCGACTTATGTTACGGTTTTCCTTTTCTTCTTCATACAGGTGGACCTTATATATCCACGGACAATGACACAAAATCTTGTATGGACCTGCCTTAATAAGGTTATAGAGCCAATGCTGAATTGTTGGCCAGTAAATAAGTTAAGAGATATAGCATTGAAAAATATCATGGAACATATCCACTACGAAGATGAAACTAGTAAATACATCTGTACATGTCCAGTAAACAAGGTATGTAGTGCGCATAAATGCTTGATAGCAATGCTTATTTGTAACAAAGAAAGGAGGTCTAACTCCATTTTGTACTATCTGTGAGCAAAGTTAACTCTCTTAACTAATGCTGGGAAAGGACCTGTGCATATCTCAGTGGACTAAGGGCCTGTTTGGTTCCCATAAGACTAGGGACTAGGGACTAATTTTTATTCTCAATTAGTCCATATTTCAATGGACTCTTGGGAGAGACTAAGGACTAATTTTTAGTCCGATTTAGTCTCTAGTCCCTAGTCCCATGAACCAAACAGGCCCTAAGACTACAAGGTGGACACAAGCAGATCTAATTTGAACAGTTTAATTAATAGTATATTATTGAGATAATGTTTAAGGACCTATGCATCAGTTGACACCAGTTCATCTATTTTTTTTTCTACAAACTTGTATAATGATGCATTGCTTTTTCAAATTCAATAGCAGTATATAAATTAGATTCCAACAGGTAAATGTAAGTTTATTAGCTAAGTATAGCAATTAGCCAAATCCTCAAGTAGTAGACTTGTTTCGCTGTTAAAACAAGCAAATGTATGGACTCATGGAAATGGTTTGTTATTACTAAATTAACTTGACTTATCTCTCCTTACACATAACTATTTTTTTTTTTTTTTGGAATGGAATATTATACTAATATATAGCAACTTGTCAACCTTTTGCTACTAGGCACTAGATATGATTTGTTGTTGGGCAGAAAATCCAAATTCAGATTCATTCAAAAAACATTTTCCAAGGATATATGATATGTTATGGCTTGCGGAGGACGGAATGAAGGCACAGGTATTATCTTGCTTGCTTTGTGTAGTAATTTTACCACTCTTTGATTTTCATTGTTGACAATGGCTTATTACTTGAAAAGCTTTGATGGCAAATATTGTTTAAATGATTTGTTTATTGTAATTTCACCACTCTTTATTTTGTGTACTAATTTTACCACTCTTCATTTTTCATTATTGACAATGGCTGTTACTGAAAAACTTTGTTGGCAAATATTATAGATCCTAAATGATTCATTTATTGCAATTTTACCACTCTCTATTTATTTTCATTGTTGGTAGGCTTATTATTGATGGCAAATTTTGTAGACTCTAGATCATTCATTTATTGTGAACTAGTGTAAAAAAACATATCTAGATATAATTTTCACAAGTTCAAAAATTAAGTTATTTATTTTTTCAAAAGGGGAAACTGATAAAATTATCTAAATTTTAGTAATATTTTTAACTATTAAGCAAGTGGCTGAAATTATAGTATTTTCTTTTTCAAAATTTTACATACTTTTTTTTTCTTCAACACGAGGCATGCCCCATTTCCATTCATTGAAACGGAAATATAGGAGGCTTTCAAGAGTTATTACAGATAGGAGATGAAAGAAAAGGGCACATCCACTAATCAGCTACCAGCTATGCCTAGGGCTAACAGCAGAGAAAAGTTAGTACTTCAAGTTCCTTACAAATGTTTCTACGGCAGAGAGCGGTGCTCATGCCTGCACACATTTTAGAGAACTAAAGAACAAAATAGGTAAATGATATTCATCCTACAGAAAGGATGCTGATCGCCACCAGAAATGAGAGTTGAATATATAGTTTTTCTTCAGTTCTCCTGATCCTCGCCTTCGCCTTGGCTTGTATCTTCTAGAGCCAGTTGTCCCCAATAGGTGAAGTTTGATTAATGAAGATCTCTGTAGCCATCCTTAGCATATTGTTAACTCCCTCAATGATCTTCGTGCTACTCATTTCTAGGATCAAACCTGTCTAGAAACGCATAAGAGCGGTCGCATGACAAATAATTTTCAGAGGACTTTTTAACAATTTTCCATCAAAATGAGCTCTAATTGCGATCTTTCCAAATAGACCAACAAATGGCAGAAACACCCCAACAATGAAGAACTTTGTGTTGTGGAAGCCAATAATCACACAAACCAACATTGTACTAAAGAAGTGGGAATATTATCAGCCCCTAAGTATTTAGTAATCACATACCAAACTGTTCTAGCAATAGGGCATGTGAAGAAAAGATGAATACAAGACTCATTCATATCACAAAATTTACATACTTTCACAAAATTTACATACTTTCTTGATAATATTACTGACTTCCATGCTCATAGAAAATATTTGTATGAGTTTATTATGTACAAAACATTGGCCAAAAATTCTTTAGTTAAGCATCAAAATATACAAGAGAATCGCTACCTTCTAATGTTCTTACATCTTTCGTTCATTCCTACCCAAGAATCAGTAATGAACAACCCCTTGTTTCTATGTACCTGCGTATGCAATTATGCCACGTAAAAATTACTTGGATTAACCCACATCCTTTGTGACTTTTCATGATGAAGAGTTAGAGATCTGACAAGATAAACCATTATTCATTGGAAGTTTTTGAATAAATGGTTCAATTGAATAGTTTGGTAGAAATTGGTTATTCTTTATCCACTATGTTGTTTTTTGGAAAAAAATAATAGAAAATTATTATAGAAAATGTAAAAGTCACAAAATTTTTGTTAGCAAAACTAGTTATCTCTATATGAATGCTCACCTAGCAAACAAGATATTTTGGTAGTTAGTTGACAAGACAATTAAAATTTATTCTCCCTAAAATGAGCACCCACTCAATCCCTTGCAAGGAGACCCACTCCCGCACGAAATCTGATTAGGAATTATTGGGTTTCCATTGGGCATAAAGTGTCCTCTTCCATAGTGTAGGAGACCCACTCCCACACGAAATCTGATTAGGAATTGAACTAGACAAGCACATCAACAAGTAATATCCTAGCCCATTTGCAATGAAGACATTATTCTCATTCGAGAACCGGCTGCGACCAAGCTATACCCTTTTTTTCTCTCATTTCTGTAGTCACCCAACTATATAGCTGCATTTGAACCATGCATGAATGATTATATAAAAGATTCAATTATCCAGAGCAATCCAATGTGTAAACTAACTAAAAGTCCTATCTTCCCTCATTTTTTGAACCGAGGTCAACCCCATTTCCATTAAGACTTCATGGAAATACAAAAGCATCAACAGAGGGTATCAGGTTACATGACCATAAGACCTTCAAGAGGAGACTACTAATTATCTTCCCTCATTAATCTCACTACCAACCTAACCACAAAAACAAAATACACGTAAGTTGTCTGTAGAACTCATTGTTATTCATTAGTTTACTTCTTAATCTCTTATTTTGACCTCAAACACTAGTATATCACAAACCAGAACAAAAACTTTTAGAATCTAAAAACTATTTTTCAACATGCCAAATGCTACAAATGATACCATTCTTAACATCCACACACATCCTTCCACTTTTTCCTAATTGTAGCAACATTCCAGTCAAACCCTTAAAAATTCATAGTGTTCATCACACAATGATAGTAAAAACAACCAAAGACTCTGAACATCACCACCATTGATAGCACATAACCCAGATCCTTAACCCTTAAAACTCATGTTAAACTAATCAATCGGATGCATAGAAAAAGTTCCAACTTCTTTCACAAAATCATGATCTAGCAATATATATTGTGTATGCTTATCAACTTGTGGTTATTTCCAATCATAGTTATTTGAGCTAAAGAGTGTGTAGCATCGTATTGAGGTGTTCTTCCTATTTCTAAAGAGTGAGTCATTTTTTTGTTAATTCTTAAGAAGCATTTCACAAACTCTCTATGCTAGGTCTATGACGGTTGTGCAACGTGGGGAGACTTCTTTCATTATCCAAGCCTATTGCTCCACAGGTCTTGTTAATGAGATTGGTTCAACACTCCGTAAAAAGCTCATGAATTTATTAAAAGCTCACAGGTTCAAGTTCCTCACCATTTGTTCATATTATTGTCAAATAATATTTCTTAAGCAAAATTTTCATTTGCATTCTTATATGTAGATCCGTGAAAACCATCCGACTACAAAACTTACTACCGTCACAAATCAAAGGTTCATGGACACTTTCAACAACAGGATAATGGGTGGTCAAGATTATCATTTTGACCGCTGAAGCATTGAAGGTTAGTATTTTTTTATATTTCTCATTCACTTAAAAACTAGATTATTTTCTTCCCTCATACAATCATAAGTGATGTGCTATGATATAATGGCATATATTACTATTTTGGCAAATGTCCATTAGAAAATAGTTATGCTCCAATTTGCATAGTGTTGTGTAGCAGGTTATTTTAGTAAAATATAGAGGGATAAATAAAACATGTACAATAGGTAAGTACTTACATGCATAGCAAAAAAATTGCTTTTGATTTAGATACTATATTATTTTCCCACAAAATTTATAAGTGCTGGCAAATATGCAGTTATATCATAAATCATGACTAAATGGAACCCTTGTGAGTGCCCAAATGTGGAAATATTGATGATACCTGATTTTTGAGAAATCTCTCAATGAAACTTTCTTCCATTAACACTCAATTGCATTTCTTTAGGCATTGCTGTTGCTATTGAAGATCTCCCAGGATCTTGTGGGGGGACCAATAAAAAGGAGAAAGTTTGTATGATGCGGTGGATTGCATACTTTCTTATGTGGTATATGACTGTTTTTTAGATCATTTGTCATTGTCTTATTGTTTTATTGTAAACTATTAATATTCTACAAAATGACATAATCTATCTCAATACTAGCTCCCATATTTGCAACCACCTTTCACATCATGCACATATTCATATGGTCTTAACCAATTCAAAACGTGTTCTTCCACTATTTAAAATATCATGATTTGAACAACAAATTCTACCTCACTTCCCATCTTTCTTGACCTTCATGTGTGAAGCTCTAGGCTACTCTAGGATCAAATTAGTTAACTTTTATATTTTGTCATGGGATACGATTTTCAGCTACTAACCAGGAAACCCTGCCCACCACCCTTTAAATGTGAAGGACTATGATTCATAGATATACATTGAATCAAATCAAATCAAATATATGTCTTAGAAGATAATTTTTAACAATTTTATAACATATACTTTTTTCGCATATTTTTATCTATGGTTATTGATTTTATTCCTGTTGTCGAAGAACAATGATGGAACCCTTCTCGACATACGAGTGTGTATCACGAACCACACCTTTATTGGAGGTAACGAATTTCAAGCTGCAATACATTTTTGTTAAAATTCCATGGTAAATGGATTCTAATAAAGGAGAAAAATTTAACTAGATTGATTTTTTGGCATAGACACTGAATGTTATTGTTTTATTGGCAATAGGTTCTCAACCCTTCGGAGAGCTTTAGAAACATTGTTGTTGATTATCCGTAAGAAATAAAATATTTTTGTTAACTACATAAATACGATTATTTCAATTTTTTCGTATGAATGGGAGATAATTTGTTGTCTTAAACCAACTGACAGATCTGTTGAATGCACATCATCGGTGCTACAAGCTCTGATTATGTTCAGAGACTGGATCATGGGTACCATAAAGAAGAGATAGGAAATTGCATTGAAAGCACAGCCAAGTATATTGAGAAAGAACAACGACAAGACGGCTCTTGGTCTCTAATTTTTTTACCACTTCTTATATGCTAATAGTTCTCAGTTTTATATGGTATCAATAACTATATATCTTATGATATAATAGGTTTGGCAGCTGGGGTGTATGTTTCACATATGGGTCATTCTTTGCGATAAAAGGGTTAGCTATTTCCGGAAGAACTTATGAAAATAGTGGTACTATTAGGAAAGCATGCAACTTTTTGTTGTCAAAGCAACTACATATAGGTGGATGGGGAGAAAGTTACCTTTCTAGTGAAACTGAGGTAAGTGTTACATCTCATTATTTGACTTAGTGCATGATTTGCTTAGTTCATGTTATATTTGTATATTTGGTAACTTAATATACAGGGACACATGGTATTAATTAACTCACCAATGCTTAAATCTCATTTTTTATATATATTTAGTTGTGTGTTTTCCATGAATCCTTGTTTACAACAACTAGTATCCTGTTTATTAGTACATCTAGGAAGACAGAGTAAATTTCACTTATTGGTGCCAATTTAATTTGTCAATATAGTAGCCTCTCATTACATGATAGTACCAAGTTATTCTGAATAACAATCAGTTGCTTAATTATGGTCATGTTTGTGGGTATATTTTTGTTTGATGCATCAGCCACTCTTTAAAAACTTGATGGATTGTATCAAATACATGTGACACCATGCAACTAACAAAAAAGTATATATTTATTCTTTTGTATCCTATGCTTTGTAAAAGACGTTTCTAGTCACAAAGTTTCTATATATAATGAGAGGCTTCATATGCGTAGCTCCTCTTCTTGTACTTTTCTCCTTTCTTTGTGTAAGGGCATGTACATCGCCTCTTCTCTAAGTTGTTGTTTTTCACAAAACCCCCTGTCAATGCTTAGACACGCCAGTCTCGCTCTCTTCATGAAAGGGCGACACGGGCTCGTGCTCCAATGCTTAGAGATGACTTCATCTTGCGTTGTACAATAGCTGTCTACTCAAAGCGTCTTCCCCACCAATCCATTGTGCACGTGCATTAAATAGTTTAGAGACAGTGTCTCATCTATAGCTTGTATGACTTGTCTTTATACATGTATATACGATAGATTTGAGGCCCATAGATACGGACCCCATATGTGGGCCGTACATGCCCTAACAGAGTTAACGTAAGGGCGTTAGGATGATATAACAATTGACTTTTAAGTTGGTACAACCTATCTAAATAACATCAACCTAAAACTAGTTGTATTCTCACTCAAAATAAAAACACTTGGGACAAACAAGCTGAAGCTCAAATAGTAAATATTGGGGTTTTACCAACGGCTAGGCACGAAGGAAGGGGAGAAGGACATTTATAGGATCGCTAGGATACGTGAGAGGAAGACAAGGGACATAAACCAAATCAAATGCATCAAGGATGGGACAGATCATTTCTTTGCTGAAGGACGAGGAGATCAAGGACGGATGGCGAGAGTACTTCGATAAAAAGCTGTTCAATGGGGAGAATGATAGTCCTACCTTTGAGTTGGACGACTCATTTGACGATACTTGTAGACGCTTTGTGAGGAGAATTCGGGAGGCGTAGATCGGAGAGGCTTTGAAGAGGATGAAGGGAGGTAAAAGCGATGGGCCCCGATGGCATCCCCATTGAGGTGTGGAGATGTCCGGGGGCGAGAGCGGTAGTATGGTGACTAAGCTTTTTAACCTCATTTTTCGGTCAAACAAGATGCCTAAAGAATGGAGGCGAAGTATATTAGTACCAATCTTCAAGAATAAGGGAGATGTTCAAAGTTGTACTAACTACAGGGGATTAAGCCGATGAGCCATACGATGAAGCTGTGGGAGAGGGTTATCGAGCATCGCTACGAAGGTGACAAGTGTGACTCAAAACCAATTTGGGTTCATGCCCGGGAGGTCGACCATGGAGGCGATTTTTTCTTAGTACGACAGTTGATGGAGAGATTTAGGGAGCAGAAGAAGGACTTGCACATGGTCTTTATTGACCTCGAGAAGGCGTATGACAAAGTACCGAGAAACGTCATGTGGTGGGCCTTAGAAAACACAAAGTCCCAACTAAGTACATTACCCTCATCAAGGATATGTACAAAGATGCGACGACATGTGTTCGAACATGTGATGGCGATACGGTGACTTTCCAATTAACATAGGACTACATCAAGGGTCGAAAGCAGAGCCCTTATTTATTTACTCCGGTGATGGATGAGGTTACAAGGGATATACAGGGTGATATCCCTTGGTGTATGCTCTTTGCTGATGATGTGGTGCTAGTGGATGAGAGTAGAGCAGGGGTACATAGGAAGTTGGAGCTGTGGAGGCACACGCTAGAGTCGAAAGGGTTCAGATTGAGTAGGACCAAGACCGAGTATATGATGTGCGACTTTAGCCCGACTAGGCACGAGGATGGGGATGTCACCCCGGATGGACAAGTGGTGGCCAAGAAGGATACTTTTCGGTATTTAGGATCTATGCTACGTGAAGGATGGCGACATTGATGAAGATGTTAGACATAGAATCGCGGCGAGGTTGGCTAAAGTGGCGTCAAGCTTCCGGCATCCTATGTGACAAGAGGGTACCACGAAGCTAAAAGGAAAGTTCTATAGGACAGCGATTCGCCCGGCGATCTTTGTATGGTCTTTGAATGTTGGCCTACAAAAGGCGACATGTCCAACGGCCTAAGTGTGACCGAGATGCGTATGTTGCGTTGGTTTTGCGGGCTTACTAGAAGGGATAGAGTTCGGAATGAAGATATTCGGGATAGGGTCGGGGTGGCCCCTATCGAGGAGAAATTGATTCAACATCGGTTGAGATGGTTTGGACATGTTCAACGGAGGCCTCCCGAGGCGCCGGTGCGTAGTGGAGTTCTAGAGCGGGTAGATAATGTAAAGAGAGGTAGAGGCCGACCTAGACTGACTTGGGACGAGGCGGTTAAGCGAGACCTTAAGGAGTGGAATATCTCCAAGGATTTAGCTTTGGATAGGAGCGCTTGGAGGCTAGCTATTAACGTGCCTGAACCATGACTTTGTTTCCTTTTCTATCTACCCTAATCTTTATCCTTTTGTCTTGTGCCTTTCTACGTTCTTTTTGTCTTGTTTCATATGGGTTTCATCTCTAGCCTACCCCAATTAGCTTGGGACTAAAGGCTATGTTGTTGTTGTTGATGTTAAAACAATCAATGTTTAGTCCATTCTCTACTTATTTTTGTGGAGTTTTTTATGAAACAACTGGATTCAGTTGTGTATAGCATATAATTGTGTTATATATACGTCGTGATAATAGTTGGGTTAAACTAGTGGGCACACATCGTCCTTCCCTTTTTATATATTAATAATAATCCATGTAACAAACTATCTTGTTTCATGAAAATTTAGATAACTAGATCATTTATGTTATTTATTTAACCACATATAGTTGTCACACCACATGGCTAAGTTATAATATTTCCTATAGTCAAGCAATTATGTATTCAAGTACCTACGGTTAGTATATGCTACAATTGCAAACAATCTACTCTTACTTTCTTCATATCTAATCTAATGTTATTCTACTTTTTTGGTACTTAAAATCTAGAAATTAAATAATCTATTCTCCTCTTGTCTTCGGTTTTCATGTAAAATGCTCCGTTATATAAAAAGTTGTGCAACCTTCAAACTTTAGAATTAATATAAATTGGATGATTCATTAATTGCATCATAACTAACTATTAAGTAATAATTCAATGTTATGTGATGCATTAAATCTTGAACATTCTTCACTTTTCTACCGAACTTAGTGATACTCAAGTATCTTGGAATTTTATCATGGGTTAGACATAAATATTTTTGCAGGAATATGTGGATGCTAGTAGACCTCATGCAGTGAACACTGCTTGGGCAATGTTAGCCTTAATTTATGGTGGACAGGTATATATTTTGCAAACTAACTAGAATTGCCACAGTTACATTATTTAGGAAATTATTATGATATATGCTAATTGTTTCATATTAT
Source organism: Hyparrhenia diplandra (assembly GCA_015847255.1). NCBI lineage: Eukaryota > Viridiplantae > Streptophyta > Magnoliopsida > Poales > Poaceae > Hyparrhenia > Hyparrhenia diplandra. The sequence continues at coordinate 408,472 of JADLZK010010540.1, forward strand.
GGGAATGGTATGTAGGTGGAACGTGATCCAAAACCATTATATAAAGCTGCTAAAGTGTTGATCAATATGCAACTAGAGTCTGGTGACTTTCCCCAGCAAGTAAGTTATTATTTTTGTTCTTATATAAGAGTTAGAGCAAAATTTTGATTGACCATTATTAGGTTGTTCCTTTTTCTTTCAGCAATAAAATATTTATCAATACTGTTTTTTAAGATATTCCGCTCCTTAAGGTCTCTCTTAACCGACTCATCCCAAGTCATTCTAGGTCGACCTCTACCTCTCTTTACATTATCTACCCGCTCTAGAACTCCACTACGCACCAGCGCCTCAGGTGGCCTCCATTGAACATGTCCAAACCATCTCAACCGATGTTGAATCAATTTCTCCTCGATAGGAGCCACCCCGACCCTATCCCTAATATCTTCATTCCGAACTCTATCCCTTCTAGTATGCCCGCAAGACCAACGCAACATACGCATCTCGGTCCACGCCTATTTGTTGGACATGTCGTCTCTTTGTAGGCCAACATTCAGCACCATATAGTGTTGTCGGGCAAATCACTGTCCTATAGAACTTCCCTTTCAGCTTCTGTGGCACCCTCTTGTCACATAGGATGCCAGAAGCTTGACGCCACTTCAGCCAACCTGCTGCGATTCTATGTCTAACATCTTCATCAATGTCGCCATCCTTCTGTAGCATAGATCCTAAATACCGAAAAGTATCCTTCTTGGCCACCACTTGTCCATCCAGGGTAACGTCCCCATCCTCGTGCCTAGTCGGGCTAAAGTCGCACATCATATACTCGGTCTTGGTCCTACTCAGTCTGAACCCTTTTGACTCTAGCGTGTGCCTCCACAGCTCCAACTTCCTATTTAGCCCTGCTCTACTCTCGTCCACTAGCACCACATCATCATCAAAGAGCATACACCAAGGGATATCACCCTGCATATCCCTTGTGACCTCATCCATCACTAGAGTAAATAAATAAGGGCTCAGTGCTGACCCTTGATGTAGTCCTATGTTAATTGGAAAGTCACTTGTATTGCCATCACATGTTTGAACACATGTCGTCGCATCCTTGTACATATCCTTGATGAGGGTAATGTACTTAGTTCGGACTTTGTGTTTTTCCAAGGCCCACCACATGACTTTCTCGGTACTTTGTCATACGCCTTCTCGAGGTCAATAAAGACCATGTGCAAGTCCTTCTTTTGCTCCCTAAATCTCTCCATCAACTGTCGTACTAAGAAAATTGCCTCCATGGTCGACCTCCCGGGCATGAACCCAAATTGGTTTTGGGTCACACTTGTCGGTCTTTAGTTCTAAGAAAAAAAAAAGGAAATTTTTAAAAATGAACACAATAGATTGAAGGTAGCAGAGTCAGTAGCCTTCATGGTGTATGTGGCCTAACTAGGTGCTATTTGTATGCATCAAGCGACATCATTGGGTGAGTTTTGTCTTCAACATGGATGTTCACATTGCCTATGCAGGTAGCTATATATGGGGCTAATGTGAGAGAACTTGTCCACCATCATTGAATGTTCACAAAGCGTACCATGCCTACGCAGGTAGTTTATTACGGCTAATGTGAGAGATGACTACCATGATGGACCCTTCCCACACATCCTATGTACCTAGGCTAATATAAGGAAACATATCCTCATGCTGCCATTGAGAGTTTTCTTTGTATTGGTATCACCTGCCCTAATATTTCTCACTCTACTCACATCCAAGTATGTTGGTCTAGGCTCCTATACTTAGATCTACTATACTAATCTCCATCATCTTCTTAGAAACACTTTTTGTTGTCTTTTCTTTCCACCCTGTATCTCCCTCCAATTTCAAACACATGATTTAACCTGGGCTAGTGATTACTCTAGTTTTTTCTTTCTCATATCATAATATGTTTTCCTTTTTTCCCCCTTACACGTATGTTTTCCTAATATTCCCCCCTAAGGCTGCCATGACTATGTAAATATCCTGGCTAAGGTGACACTACTACACTCTCATACCTACCACACGCACGTCATAACCCACTTCACAGTCGAATTTCAGCCTCGGTAGTAACCACTCAACAGTGATAAAATTCTCATCTGCAACCGGCAGTGATAATAGTTATCACAGTCAATTCATATTACCAGCCGGCTGTGATTTGAATTTCCTGAAATCTCAAAAATGGGACTGAAAGAGGAAAAGGAAAAATTGTTTCGATCTCAGGAAGGCCACATCCACCCCCCTTTCTTCCCACTGGCCAGCTCCAACTCCAGCTTCTTGAGAAATTAGTGTTCGTCCCACAAAACTAACCCCTCTCTCTTCTGACAGTACGAGTCCCATACGAACTGCTTGAATCTTGTGAAGCATGCATGAGCTCAACAAGAAAATGAGTTGATGCTATCCATGTGCCAGGTTTAGATGGCCAATTTCTTCATGAAGGCCTAGACATAAGCGTAGCAGTTATTTGATCGCGCGCTAAACATAATGTTTTCGATTCATCATGAGTTTGAGTGGGTGTTAGACATAGGGTGTTTTGTGTGCACTTTGTAGATCTCCATATTTTCTAAGTCTTGGTGAATCGAAAACATTATGTTTACTACGTAGATAGTTCTCAGCCTGAAATAAACTGAGTCTAGTCTACTTAAATTGAATATACATTAGTCAAACTGGTAGTTCGACCCCACTTAAGGTCATGTATCACTTATTAGCTCCAACTCCAAGAAATCTTAGATCTAGAGGTAGAGATGACTTTTTTGACCGCATAGATAGAGATTACTTGAGAATTTTTAGAAAAAAATTATAAATTTAGTATGTAGACTATAGATAAACATGGACCTAGTGCTACTCTAAATGTGTCCTTATTTACTAGTGCATGACGGACTTTTGATTGCAGGAACATGTTGGGTGCTTCAATAGTTCCTTATACTTCAATTACGGGAACTACCGCAACTTGTACCCTATATGGGCTCTTGGGGAATTTCGGCAACGTCTCCTTGCAAGAAAGAAGTGAAACCAAAATGGATGAAATCTAGGCTACTTTACTTTATTACAAGGAATAAAAATGTTAGTAATTACTGTTATATGTTAATAATTGTGCTCTATATGGTCCTGATATGATATCAGAAAACTGATGGCCATCCTACATGATTTATTGATGTGACCTTCCGCATCTAAGGATAGATCAGCTGTCATGCTTTCTCGTTTTTTATGATTTCTTGATTACAGAACTGAAAAAATTCTAAAAAAACAAGAATGAAACTAGTTGAGCTAACAATTCATTTTAAATAATATGAATACGTAATGATAATAAATTATGTAATTTGTTACTAAGATCAATTTATAATTTTTACTAAAGCATTAAGATATCTACATTTATAGTGTAATTGTAAACACTCTAAGTTTATAAAAAGTTAATGATGCGTGCATAATCTACTAGGGAGTTCCTCGAAAGGGAGTTGTCTGCCCCTGGTGAAGCCACGTCACCGGTAACGTAAATTCCCACCGAGGCCTCTTCGTCGGCCTCCTCAGCTACCCGCAACCTCCCCAATCCCTTCGCCTGCTCCACTACCCGAAACAGCGCGCCGCCCTCCCGACCCTTCGCGAGCGCCCTATTTCACCGGCCCCTGCCTCCACCCCATTCCGCCACGCATCCTGTGCCACCCTCCCCAATCCTCCGTCTCCAGGAAGCGTGCCGGCGGTGCTGGAAGGACGACCGGGCGGTGCTGGGTGGAGGAGCGGGTGCAGGAGCGATATCTGGGGCGGCGGCGGCGGCACTGTTCATTCCCCACCGGCAGCCACGATGGCTCCTCTCCCGTGCGCCCCCTCGGATGGATCTGGTCCGGCATGGTTCGACCCCGCGCTGGCTTCCCCTGCGGCCCCCGGTTTCATTGGCAGCGGCGCTTCACCAACGACGGCGGCGCGACGAACCATCCACCAGAACGATGGCGCACGGCTGTTCCCCATCTCATCGCGCCCCCATCTCGACAGCCCTCGTGGCCCTTCCCCATACGGACGCCAAAAGCGTCTCAGCTTTTGCAATCTCGACGACGCCCGTGGCTGAACTTTTCCCATCGGTGGTGGTGGCCCTGACTGGATTGTTGGTGGAGAGGGATTTGAGGCTCCGGCAGTGTAGGCTCCGTTGAGATGGCCCTTTTCCATTATCTGGATGGCCATGGATGACGAGGCTACGATCTGCACATGGATGTCCATTTGCAGGTCAGTGCCCCTCCCTTTCTCCCCTGATTCTGAATCTGCACAACAATTGAAGAATTCATGTTTTTTTCTTTCAATCTGCCTGCAGTCCGCTCGGCCGCCCCTGCAGATTTGGAACATCGACATGTAGAATTTTTTCAGATTTGGAACATCGACATGCAGAACCTAGTGAATACATCAATTTGGAGGCGGTGTAGGAAGAAATATCTTGAATTAACTGAATTATCTTACTGCAACCTAGATTGACCATTTTCTGGTAATTCTCTATGCGCGACATATCTAAATGCAGTAGAGGACATGTTAACAGAGTTATGTATTCTGTTTAGGGACATAATAAACTGTCTGCACTTATTGCTTCCGTTTTGAGATTGTTCCATATGCCAAGGTTGTCTTTTATTATATTTTTATTCCAGTATATGCTACATAAGTACTTTTAACTATCTCTGATCTGAAACTGTCTGCATATATAGGATTCAAATGGTTGTTTGTTTAGGTGCTTGCATTCCCATGTTTTTTTTTTCTGTTGATAAGTTTAATCCACAGGTAGCATGATGTCCCTGCCTCCGAGGGGCCCCTCGGCAATGTAGATAATATTCAGAATCCACTTCTAGGTGTGGACAGCCATGAGTTCATAATTTTTTTAGATAAAGGAATGAATCCGGCTTCATCTATCCGTAGATAGAATCGAGACCAATTATTACATAGTTTGAAACAAAAATCAGTTTTCTTTGAAACAACTTCCGAGGCACCCTCTAGGCTTAAAGAACAGGGAAATAAAAGTTTTTATGTGGTATATCAAAAAAAGGTGTTGTTTTAATCAAACATTAGGGAGCTGTGAGAAGAAACCAACAGGACTCTCACTTTTTGGAAAAGTTTAATGAATGTTAAAGATAACTTCTTTAAGTTTGGTCATTTTAATGTCAAAGATGGGTCACAAACACGTTTTTGGATTGATACTTGTTGGGCAATAAACCACTTAAAGACAAGTTTCCGGGTTTGTTTAATATTGTAAGGAGAAAACAAGATACAATAGCTAACATACTAAGTTCCCCGTACTAAATATTTTCTTTAGAAGAAATCTAGTGGGGCAAACTTATCAAACGGCACCGCATTGTATCTTCCTTACAACAAATTAACTTAACACAGAACGAGATGTTTTTGTTTGGGATTTAAAGGCCTCGAGGGTTTGTTTCTGATCAAGCCTATGTATGATGCTTTAATTAACAATGGGGTCGAGTGTCACGGGATATTTGGAAGATAAAATAACCAATGAAAATAAAAGTTTTTATGTGGTATATCAAAAAAGGTGTTGTTTTAACCAAGGATAACTTTGGCTAGGAGAAATTGGAATGGAGATAAACAATGCTCTCTCTGTCATTTTCGTAAAACCATTCAACACCTATTTTTGATTGTTTCTATGCCAAATTTTTGTGGCGCTCTGTACATTTACTTTTTGGATTAACACCCCCTCTAAACATAAGAGATTTGTTCATTGTTTGGTCTAAAAAGGGGAACAAAAGTACAATACATTGTTATTAACAAAGCAAAGACATCTGCACTTATTTGGGCCATTTGGTTAACAAGGAATGAAGTAGTTTTTGACAAATGCAAACCGAAATCTCTTTTTGCAGGTACTATTCCGAGGAACCCATTGGCTGCGACGGTGGGCAAGCTTGCGGTGAACGAAGATCTCCGGGATCATCTAATATCCGCAGCACGTCACCTAGAAGTGTCAGCTTTAGATTTCTTCGGCTCACGTGGCTGGCTATCACAGAGACATGTTGGTTATGTTTAGTCAAAAGCCATGAGTTCATATGCATTTGTTTATTTATGTGTGCAGAATTCAAGGACCATCTTTACATCTATGCTTTTTGACAGTTTGAAGAACACGGCATTGAGCTATGGCAGGTTCTTGTGTCATGAAGCCCTCCTCCAGCCCTCCTCAAGGAATCCGTGATGAGCTGCTGCCCTCCTACACCAGGAATCCCAAGTGAGATGATGACACAGCACCCATCCTCCACAACTCCGATGGTATGTGCCCAGATCCATTCTCCAAGTACCCTGCATTGCTTGATAATATAAATACTGCTGTTCCATTGGATTGCTTATCCACGTTAGTGGTTGATACTTCACTTTCCATTTTTTAGAAGGCTTTGTTCTTGCACGGTGCAGGAGGAAGATGTCTTTAAGGACCCTAATTTAGGACATGAGGGATGAGTGCACGACTGTTGGTCTTTGTTGCAATTCCCAATTTGACATTTGCGCTGAGCCTCCAACTACAGGTTTAGATTATGTGAGACTGAATTATTTTATTCTAATTAGCTTGGCAATCTGTATAGTGAGGATCACAAAAAGGAAATTAAAAAAAAAGAGGCATTGAGTACATATGCAATTCTGCAAAGGATTCGCTGCACCCTGTGCGGATCGGACTGCTGCGCTCCGTTTCGCCTTTCGGATCTGCCATGAAGGTTTGTGGTACTATAATTTTGTTAATTTATTGCAGAAGTTTGCAATTTCCAACACAAAATAGCTTAGTTCGTATCTGAAGTATTGGTCTACAGTCTACTACTCTTTTAAGTTTCAGTAATTGCTTTTTCTGCATAAGACATTAGCTTTGTTTGTCTCTCATTTCTACAAACCAGCAAATGAGCCGCTGCTTTGATTACAAAATCGCAAAATAGAGGTTGTTTTCAGGTCAGGGAAGATGCAGCATATGGGAATTCCTGTAGCAGGATATCAAAGGGCTTTGCTGTATATGGGAATTCCTGTATGAGCTTTAGAAAATAATAACATGGTTTTTAAAATGATTTCATTTTGGAGTGCCTTGAAATGTTTGGATGCAATAAAATTTATAGTTTTGAAAACTATAGTATTCAAAAACTGTGATTTGTAAACCATGGTGTTGAACGTTTGTGGTTTAGAAGTATACCTAAAGGCAATTAATAGTTTTATCCAAGGTTCTTTTTATAAGTCGAATCGGTTCTTTGTAGATACAAAAAATCCAATCTGGTATGTGTTAGTTGACATCAATTGGTATAATTGAATGATTGATGTTTGCTCAGTTCAGTGATTTAGGTCTGCTGTCAATGTTACATGCATGTGAAGTTGGTGAGCATGCTACAGGCTTTGCGACTGCTATCTGATGGATCCATAATGTGTAGCATTGATTTATGTGTGTACTAAGTGACAAGCAGAGGTGTTTTAAGCCTGGAATGTACATAATTTACAGTAGATGTTGATTCAAGAATTTCTTTCATGAGATATTGTTGCTTCTGAACCAAAGTAGATGGAAGTACGTTTTTTTTTTCAAAAGCAGAGTGAGACAACTCAGGTGGTGTGACACAAGTTTTATTGGCTGAATTGTGTTTTTAGATCACACCATGCACGGGCAATATATTAGTGGATTAAAAAGTGTTCCTTTGCCTTTTCACTTGGATGTCAATATCCAGAAAAATGCGATGTAAATGGTTTCAACAACCATAGTTCCAAAATTTTAATTGTATGTAATATATACTTTTGCTTGCTGGAGCCTACTGATGATTTCTCTACAATTAAATAAAATTGTGCTGTATACCCTTGACAACGCGCAGGGAATACTTCTAGTTCATTGATAGAAGAATTCAGGATCTAGAGAGCACAAAGTCTACGCCTATGTAGTAATAATTAACAGAGGAAGGCATAAAATGTAATTTTAAATAAATTACAAAAGAAGAGTGTTGAATAAATTCTATAATAAGCATTATATTGGAGCTTCAACATAAAAGATCGCGAATATCTGGTAGAAAATCACCACCGAGTGGGTGGCTCCAACTGGGACTAAAGGTTTCCTCCTGCTGCACCAACTCTTGTACCGGTTGGTAGTGCCCACCAAGACTAATGTATCCTCTAGTCCCGGATGCAAAAAATACCGACTAAACCTAAAAACTGAAGGGCGACTAGAGCACGGTCTCTACTATTGATGGTTTATCTCGACATCTTGTAGTCATATACTCCGTCCGTTCCAGCGTTTCTTGCAATTCTAGGGTGCCACGATTGTTCTAAAAACATGCAAGTTTAGAGTCACAGGGCTAGGAACATGCAAATTGAGTAGGTGTGGAGCTGTCGTCTGTGTCAGTGGTCCCAAAGTCTACAAAAAAGAAAAAAAAACTTTTCTCCCACGAAGCCACCACAACCACTCGTTTTCATCCTCATCCCCACCACTCTTGGCGGTTGAAATGAGTTTTTAAGGTTAAATTGTGCTTTGTATTTGGTGGGTGCTGTGAGGTGGCATTACTTGGTTTAATGAGACATCCTTTAGATTCCTTGTGCGGGCGGAGGTGTAATAAAATAGAATTTTTTACAATTATTGGGGAAAAATTCGATGGCTCACATCGACCGAGAGCGATCGATCCGGCGACAACGAAGGCGGGAGAAAATGGGAGGAAGCGGGGACCGGAGGAAACGGGGAGGAAAATGATCTCGTCTATGGTCGGTGGGCCATATACGCAAAACTTACTCCTGTTTCCTCCGCAAATGTGGGAATTAAGAACAGGCGTTAATTGCATTCTCGTAGTTTTGTATTGCTTGTGCACTGTTCATGATGAATCATCATTTCTATACCTGTGGTTTCTACGGTTTGATCTCCACTGTAATGCTTTTATATGGGTACATGCATCATTTTTTCTTGGCCTTAGGCTTGCCTTGGAATCCTACACTACTACAGATTCGTTCATCACTTTGCCGCCCGGCATGACCGCGAGAATTAAATTCACCGGCAGTGATGACCGGTTGAGACGCGAGAATCGAGAAAATCCGGAAACCAGCCATAACCGACGGTGAAGATTTAGAACACTACCGGGTTGAATAGTAGCCCGGCAATGATCTCGATGGACACAGATCACTGTCGGGTTTGAATAAGAACCGATAGTGATTTCAAGACGAAGTAACAGTAAAACAAATGATAGAAAAAGAAGATATATTGACGCACATCAGAATAACAAAGCGATTCATTCATTGCAAGATAATATATAGGATCTTACAAGCACATAAAAATACTAGATAACCGCCTTCCTGGCCGATAGCGAGAGAATAGTAAAACAAATGATAGATAATGAAGATTGAGACGCATCACTAAGAAATGACTGGTTAACTAGAACATACTAGAACACGTCTGATCGATGATTGCATGGTTTGAAATAAAAACCGCTAGCCATTTCAAGATTCACACGCATCATATTAAACCGATAGAAGGAAACAATAGAACCCAAATTAACGTAAAAAAAAAAGAGATTGACATGCATTAGATTAACCAACAATTGATTCATTAACAAACTAACCACACAAACCAAATGTATTGTATCTTACACATCCACACAAATAAGATAATAGATAAATTAACATAAAAAGAACCTAGGCCGCCTTCTTGGCCTTCTTGGCCGCCCTTTGGCCGGCTTCCCGGCCTCCTCCTCTATCTCCTTGGTCGGTATCACATCGGTGAGGATATTGGCTAGGAGTCGATCTTGAGGGCGTAGAAGTTGGCCTTCGCCGGGGAAGATTCACCTTTGGCAAGCCAACATCGTCGAGGCGGACTATTGAGCTTGTTGAGGGTGGCGTTGAGGCGCTCCACGGCGAACTTCATCTCCTCCGGGTTGGCGGCCATGTCGATCGTCGTCGGTGGCGTGTCGGCTTTCCGTGAAAGGGGTACGAAAGAGAAGTTAGTGTTGGACAACGAAGGGGGTATAAATATGGCGTTTCCCAAAAGACGGTTCCTCGGAAAAAAATATTAACGGCGCATGGCCGTGCCCAATGGTCGTCTCCTCGGCACTCAAACGGCGCATTGCGTTTCCCAAGGCACAACCGATGATAAATGGTTCGTTTTTGACAAACTTTACATTGAGCGGTGCTCAAGTTTAGATTCGAATCAAATTTAAACACTATTTACATTGAGCGACAACGAACTGTTTTGCATGTATTTAATTTTAATCGCTCTTTGAACTGAAACGAAAAGCAGTTCTCGGGGACGGATGGAGCAACATACAACATTAATATATATAATATTTATTATATTAATATAATATATACAAAAAAACATAATATATCAAAATTGATAAAAAAAGGCGTAGCCGGCCTAGTCCTCGCCCTCCTCCTTCTCCTCGTTGGCGTCGTCCTTCTTGGCCAAGGCCTTGAGGACGATACGCCAACTCCACCACTTTCGGGCGTAGTGATTGATCTTTTCTTCCGAGAGGTGGCTCCATCTTTGGAAGAAGATCATGGTCGTCCGCCGATGATGTGAACTAGGGTGGCCTCGATCTTACGAAAGGTTACGATAACTCTCGATTTGGTGGAAACGAGACACAAATCGATCCGGCTTCCGAACAACTCGATCCGAAAACACCGCAATCGCGGCACCACGCGTCTCCTTCGTTATCAACCGGCGTTGCACGCAGTTGACCTCACCAAGAAGGCTAAGTCCTTTGCTTGCGAATCGAAGAACACAAGCAAGAACAAGGAAGAATGCAACCAATTTGCGGATGAATGATTAATCTCACGAGTTGGGGTCTCACAAACCGATGAAAGCGGCAAAAGCGTTCTTGATGATAATAATCTAAGCAAAACCCAAAACCTAATGAGAGTGGCGGGCTGAATATATAGGTCTAAGGGTCGTCACCACCCCGGGACGCGCCCCTAATGGGCTCAACAATGATACACGGTCCCGTTGGACCAAAAGCGGTGATGAAAGACCGAACGCATTCCGGACGACTTGTTTCAACGTTTTCGGCGACTCGAACGAGTTTGGACCTGAAACCAACGCCATTGGTTTCCTTATGAAATTATCTTTCGAACTATGGGTGGATCGTTGAAAACGAAGCCCGGATGCATCTGGGCGTCTGTTTTACTCCTTGCTGGTCCTGGACTGAAAACAGGCTCGAAATCGACTTCGGTTTGGGCCTCCACCTTGTCTTAGGCGCCCTTTGCCGATCCTCCACGCCTCAAGCCATCCCTTATGCACACTCACGGTCCTCTCCATGATTCCTAAGCACAATATAATCATTAGGTAGCAATCTATTCTCAAAATCATATAAAGACTTGCTTAGGAACGAGCTCACTGTAAATTTAATTGTCGATGCGCGTGCTCTTGTAATTGGACCTTGAATGTCCAGAGAGGTTCATCTTGTGCATCCGAAAAGAGTGATGTCCTCATCATCCAGCTCCTTCATTTTGCCTAAAGGGAGGCTTGAGACAATCGAGGATGAAATCCTCTCGATTATCTCTTGCAAGCGACGGTCATTAGAATTGGCCGCCTCCTCTAGCCTTTAGGCGAGGAATCTCCATGCAGCCTTGCTTAGAGAGGGTGGGATGTAGGAGTTGAAGTCGTCATCGGACGATCCCTTGGGCTCGGGGTCGGCCGCCGAGCCTCCACCTCCTCCCCTGGCGCTTGTTCGAGCCCCTGCGCGCCTCCCGGCTCCTCCTAGTGCGCTTGTTGGATCCCGAGCCCGAGGCGACCATGGTCTTGATGATTGCAAAGAGAATGTGCCTAGATTAGAGTCTTTGGAAAGGATGAATACCATGATCGAGTGCGTGCTTAAATAGTGAGTTACTCGGCTGTTCACTTCCCCATGAGCGCGCCGTCAACGCAACCGCTTGGAATTCGCACGATCGCCGGTTGGAATTCGCGACGATCACTCTCATCGGCACTGCGTTTTCCCGCGACGGTTGCGCCGAATTCGGGCTGCATTTCCATGGTGGACAACAACCGGTCTCCACCTTCATTGATCACCGTCGGGCCCACACATAAACCGGCAATGATTAACAAAACGGTGAAACAAATAGTTATATCTGTAAAAATTGAATTATTGAAATCATTAATTTTATCTCGGTGTTAAGGCATTAAGTTCAACCAACCCCGTTCACGCCACGTCTTTTTTAGACTTTTTAGATAAATTTGAACTTCAATAGAATATCAATTTTCATTTTAGCATATAAAATGCACGCCCAGCGTAGGTATAGGCCGCTATGTGTTCATTCATAGGTCATGGTGCGTGATACGTCACGGCCGGGCCGGCCTCGAGAGAATCGTGTTGCTCTAGTATTCCTCTTTTGGTTCCACTTAAATCAACCGAGCGGTGTCTACGCTTCCGATGAGAAAAGGTTGTGCACCCGCCGCGGCGTCGATGGGTTATATCAATGTCGAATAACAGCGTCGGGTGCATTTTAACACCGGTAGTGATCACGTATATCTTTGCGCCGGTGTTAGCTATGCGGCGATGGTATGGAGTATCACTACCAGGGTTAAAGCGAGAACCGGTAGTGTCGGTGTTTCGAAGCAGGGGTATGGCTACCGACTAGTAAATTGTCTTTGCAAGCGCCCCGGGAACAGGATGGTTGGTGCGAGATGACACAAGGTTTATCTTGGGTTCGAGGCCAACGCCCGCCCCTACGTCGATTGAATGAGTGGGCGTGGTATGCGCACCGAGGTGCTCGTAGTAGGGGATACAAGCGAGGTGAGAGAGAGAGATTTGGAACCTCAAGTCTCGGGTGCATGGTGATTGAGCTAGGCTGGGGTGTTGTGAAATCAAGGTGTGGAGTGCTTCGACACGCCCTATTCTATGCCGGGCACCCCTTTTATAGTCTCAAGGGGGGCGATGAGTACATGGTCTCAAGTGTAGGAAATTGCTTGGTCGGTGCCTTGTACCCGAAATTTGCGAGAAGGGGCGTCCTTGGGTGTTGCCGTGGAAAGGAAGTCGCCCTTCCTCCGATCTTGGTGTACCCGGGGTAACGTGGACTGCAATGATTCTGCCGAGGGGGTATTGACTTTTGTGACCCCCGCTTTGGGGGAAGATTCTCCGAGGGGGGGCGACAAAGATTCGGGCCTGCTTGATGGTGATGGGGAAGCTGTTGCGTACCCGCCCGAGGGTTAGCGTCGTGGCTCTGAGTGTCATCCGAGGCCTCCGGAATGGGGCGCGCGTGAGATGACGGCATGTCGGGGTGGTTGTCACGCGGTGCGGTGAGGCGCGAGCGGCGTCTCACGGTGCATCAGAGCTGGCCGACGGTGTCACGGGAGGATTTGACCGCCGCCCCGGCGAGAATCGGGGGTGGCGGCGCCCGCTTTGTCGAGGCATGGTCGATCCGTCTGTCCTTATTGTCGCCGCGTCGTTGCCGTCGGCCGATGATGAGGGGCGTCCCGGGAGGTGGAAGTCTCGGGTGAGCCGTTCCGATCCGTCCCTCGAGAGGGAGGGTCGGGCGGTCGTTCTTGTGGGACCCTCGGTTGCGTCCCTCCGGGCCGTCCTTGGCGGTGATGCCGTGGCTTGGTTGCTCTTTCAGGCTGGCGTCGAGGGTACCACTTATTTTAGTACCCGACGGTAGCCCCAGGAGCCTCGAAGAGGTGGGGTCACCTCTTCGGAGGTTTAGAGGGATAGTCGATGTCTTGGTGGCTGTTGAGGCTTTTTCGAGGGGTGCGCGGCGGCGCCGTTCGTTGGGTGTAGCCCCCAGCCCCTGGGGGGGCGAAAATGTCCGTCGAGGGGTTTTATGCGTGGCGCGAGTCTTCTTTCTTTGCTTCCTCCTTTGTGCGCTCGCGGCGGTGGTGGGATACACGTGGCGCCGCGGCGGGCGGCGCGGGCTTTGAGGCAACGGGCGGCGCGGCTTTGAAGTGACGGGCTGTTCGCGCCCGATGGAAGGTGAGGAACAGCGTCCCGCTATAAATGATCGCGGCCCGCGCCTCCCTCGGCCCTCGTTCGCCGCTTGCCGCCCAGTCCATCCTTCTTCCGTTGCTTTTGGGTGTTCGCCGCGGCTTGATGGAAGGAGCCGGCTCTGCAGGCGTCCACTACGGTGGGCCCCTGCTCCTCCGTCGCCGAGGAACCGCGGGTGCGGACGCCGGCCCGATTCTCCGTGGCGGAGGGCGGGGTCCCTCCCCGGAGCGGAGGTCTGCCACACCGCGGCTCCTCCCGGCTCTCCTTTGGCGATATTCACCGTCACCTGGGCGCGGTGAGGGAGGCGGCCGGAGAGTCGGCCCGGCGAAGTGGGCGTGCGGGCAGCACGTGGAGTTCGGGCGAGATCCGGCGACACAACGCCGACGAGCTCTCCGCCCATGAGTGCCACCCTATTTCGCCACGCTAGCTCCGTCCCTTCCCGTGGCCCGACTCTTGTGCTTCTTGCTTTGTTTGCGAGCCTCGTCGCGGAGAACGACCTCCTAAGGTCTCTGGCTGCCGGCCGTGGGGGCCCGCCTCCTTCGGCGAGGGAGCGGTGGCGGGGATGGCGCGTCGTCATCCTTCACCGGCGCGACCGACGGGGTGCAAAGCCGAAGGCGGCGAGACCTCGAGGCGCATGGGGATGACTTCCCTTTTCGCCATGGGGGCCGATGTGCGCGTCGCCTCAATCGGCGTGGCGGCGGTCATCGCAGGAGGCTTCTTCGGGTCAAGGCGGCAGCGGAGGCGGCGCTCCACTAAAGCGGCGCCCCTCGGTGGGCGAGATGTGAAGCTGCGCCCGTCCGTTCTCCGGAGGGGCTAGAGGCCCCTCCTTTTGTATCCGCTTGACATAAATAAACATCTTTCGTTTGGTCGGACTACGTTTTCGTGTCAAAACCAATTTCGTAGCCTAAGACCGTAGGAATAGTTTTTGCCGCGCATCGAGAATCTAGCTCTCGGGAGAGCACTCCTTCTTCTGCGCCGGAGGATCGCCGCCATCGCGGGGTTTCTTACCTTCGTGTCTTGATCCTTCGCGGTAGGTGTCTTGGTCGGCGTGATGGCGGCCCGGGCCCTCGTTCACGAGCGGGATCCAGCTAGGGGTGTCGCAATCTTCCTCGACCCTTATGCGCTAACCGCAAAGGGCGGATGTTGGCAGGGTCCCCTCATCCTCGATGGGCGGGGCATCTCGGACCCGGTGATTAGCGGGTTGTCAAGTGGAGGCTCATGCCCCGTTCGATAGGGGTAGACTGCGTGGCCTTGCGGTGCGCTCCAACTAAGTGCCCCTTAGGTATGTCAAGGGAGTCTCGAACCCGTTCGATTGGATTCGAGGGCATGTTGCCTCCCCTCGGTGGGATCTCTTACTTGGCCCGGGCGGCCTTGGGCGCTTACCGTCGGATGTACATCCGGCGAGGCCTGACTCTGGTGCCCCGAGGCGGCTGTCGAAAACCCACGCGGGCCTGACCTTGAACCTACGGACGTAATGCGACCACGAGGTCGGTGCTCTGAAACGAAGGGAAGGGGGCTTGCGGTCTCGGGTCTCCTCAGGGGTTCCTCCGTCTTCTTGTTCTTCCCTTGTCCTACGTCGAGCACGAAACGTGCGAGGACATCGGCGACTCTGACTCGTGCGGGGAAAGCGATCGTCGATGCCCGCGACTTTATAATCGACCCTCGGTTTGTCTCTCCGTGAGAAGGAGGGGGTGGTCAAAGCACCCTACCCTCGATGGGTCGAGGATGCTTTGAGCCGGTGAGCTGTTAATGGATAGTCCAAGTGGAGGCTCATGCCCCATTCGATAGGGGTTGGCTAGCGTGGCCTCATGGTAGCGCTCCATCTAGATGCCGCTTAGGTATGCCAAGGAGTCTCGGACCCATTCGATAGGGGCCGAGGGGCTGTGCCTCCCTCGGTGGGATCTCTTACTTGGCGCCCAGCCGCCTTGGGCGCTTCGTGGGGTGTCCCAAGCTTGTGGGCTCGGGCGGAGGCCATGTAGCGGACACACCCTCGATGCTCGACGACTACGGTGCCTCAGGGCGGCGGTCGAAGCCACGCGGGCCCCTTCGGACCCCCTGGACCCGTGAGGCACAGGCTTTGAGTTTTGCCGAGGGTTGGACCCTCGGCGTTTTTTCGCTTTGTCCCGTCCAGGGGCCTTTGTGTGACCACCCTCGTCCGATTTGCTCGCACGGGTTGGTGAGGGGGGTAAGGGTCTCACACCTCAGGAGGAGGCAGTATGTGCGTTCACGTGTATTGACGAGGCGGGAATTAAAAGTTTGCTAGAGACTTACGTCGCGACCGGCGTTCTCGTCGTGCCTTTTCCCTTCCTCGCGGCTTCCGTCGCGGGGTTCCCCATTGAGTTCTGCGACGGAGGATGCTTGGAGAAGAATGGGCACCACCCCGCCAATCTTTTCATTCATATGTATGTGAGATCCGCCCTCGGGCGGAGCTTATGGGTAGACGTGGCGTAGCTGTTCGATGTTCCAAGCGTTGTCGTGGGCACCGCCTTTTGCGTTGGCGAGCTTATGCGTTCGGGCCTCGGCACCTCGGCGATGGTGAAGGGCCCTTCCCAAAGCGAGGAGAGCTTGTGGCGGTCCTTGCTGTCCTGCCGTTGCTTCAACACCTTGTCTCCTACCCGGAGTTCTCGGGGCGGTCGGCCGACCGTGGTAGTAGCGGAGGTCGCTACGATACTTGTCGGAGTGAAGGATGGCAACATCCAGCGCCTCTTGGTTGGTCGGCGCATCTTCGCACATCGTTCGGTTGCTTTGCTCGTCGCGCGGCTGATATTCCGGAGCCAATTAAACCCATCTCCAGAAACTCCTCAAACACAGACCTCATCTCACTTCTCATCTCCCTCTTAGTAATTAGTGAATTACCTCCTCCATTACCATAACTGTTGTATTGTTCTTCTTTCCCCTTATCTTTCTTCGCCATTCTTCTTGCTTCCTCGGCCAAATCCATCTCTCCCCAAGCACTTTCTTCAGTAGCAATCACACAACACAGCTGCACCACTCAGCAGCAACACCGTTGCTTGCTACCTCTGCTACACACACAGCAGTACAAAGCAGCTCTCCTTCCTTCACAATTTCCTTTCTTTCAATCGTCAACAGCAGAGTAGCATGCACACCTCAGAGCAAATCACCATGAGCAATCAAATCCCACTCACAAACAGAGAGACTTTCACCTTCACCAAATCACCGACTTGCAGCAAATCACCACCTTCCTTGACCAATTCAGCACGGAGCAGCACCTCAACAACAGCTTACCGGAGTGAATTCCACTCTCCTCCACAGGCCCAGCAATCTTCTTCTTAGAAGACTCCCCCAACAGCTCAGCAGCACCAAAACAGAGCACCCAAAAAAAAAAACTTTCCTCTACCTACAGCAAGCACACCGCACACACGCTTGTCTCCTTCTCTCTTCCAGACAGCAGCAACCAGCAACCAATCAGGAGTAAGCCCCAGCTCCTTTCCTCCTCTCTTCAGCAGCGTAGCAGAAGCATCAATCAATTACACGGCAGGTAGCCTCCAATCACAATACCAACTAGTCCAATTTTTTTAAATAAAACTAGCCTCCACTCCTGTCCGCACGTTTGATTAGCTAGCACCCAATCCTATCTCACCTTCCTGCACAGCGGGCAGCAGCTTCTCAACCTGCTCACACACCGCACGCACGCGCACAGCCCCAGGCACCACGACCCACACACCAGCCGGCTGCTGTCGTACTGACCTCGCTCACGTCCTCCGATGCAAGCCGCGAGAACCGCCTGGCCAGCCACGTGCGTACACGACCTCCTGGCCACCGGTTCCACACGCTCACCGTGCGCCCAGCCAGCAGCCTCCCGTACGAGCCGCAGCTGCCCGCGTCGCCGGCTCCTCCATCCACACGCGCCGCCTTCTCCTCGCGTAGCCCCCGAGGCCGACCCTTGCTGCGCCGCCGCAGCTCTTCACAGGGACATCGCGCCGCCGCCGCCGGAGGCACAGGTAACCCTAACGATAACCATGTTGTAATTGGGGAGAAACTGTGAGGCTGCTCACTACCAGCACTCGCTCTCTATTCTTATCTTCTTAGTCTTACATATGAGTCCTTGTACATTTTCCTATTTACACCAACAGTTATCAGGTGACTGCTGCGGAATGGAGTAAGCCTGCCCACTCACCGTTAGCTCCAGGTCTGCGGATTGTTCAGAGATGGGAAAGGCCGATGGGAGACCGAGTGAAAGTTAACTGTGATGCCACATATGATGCGGGTTCAGGCAATGGGGGATGGGGATGTGTCATTAGGGACTCCTCAGGTGACATAGTCAGTGCTCACCGCATATGAACGCCATGCACGGTGAGCTCATAGCCTATATTCAAGGTACACAATCAGCTATTGCTGCCGGGATAGGTCATGTTATTATCAAAACTGATTCCTCAGAGGTGGTCGATGCTATCTACTTGGAGAAGTACAGCCGAAGTGTCAATGACGGACCCAGGAAAAAAATAAAGCTGGGGCGAAGTCCAACAAAAAAATGAACTCAATAATGCGATAGATCAATGGAAATTGCATATGCGCCTTAGATGTTATCATTGTTGTAGCCAAGCTTCCAAGGTCATGACATGATTTGAAATCATCAACTCTTCTCACATGATTTGCTAACTCAAACTTGTAAAATAATTCTTCTAAGTCTGTACAAAAATTACTAGTCAAGTTAACATACTCTAGTACTGTATTTATGATTCAATTCATAAACTGAAAAAAAACAAAAAGCAATACCATTTCTTCTATTGTTCTTGCCATTGCCAATGCCTCTCCTAGGGACGCCTCGCTTTGGAACCTCGGCCTCGGCCCAATCCTGGTGGAGCGGAGTTGCGGCTGCTGCCCTTGCACCGCTGCCATGGCCATGGCCCGGCCCCGGCGGCAACGCCGGTGCGGGAGGGTGGCTGCTGCCCGGCCAGCCCGGCGCCGGCGGCGAAGGTAGTTGCTGCCCCTCATCTCCATCTCCTCCGTCCCATAGCCAAGCAGTCCCGGGCGCCGGGCGGCGGCGGCGAGCCTACAGCGGACGGACACGGGAGAGGCGGCGTGCGTGAGGCGAAAGCACGGCGGCCGGCGGCGTTAGGAGACACGCCACGTTGGATTAGGGATCGAGGAATTTGGGCCCTTGCTGCCGCGAGCCCGGACCTGGCCTATTTTAGAAGGCCAAACATAAAAGCCCAACTAGAAGCGGGAAGGAAGCCAGCTAGCGCTTTTTCTCTCTCGCGTATTCACGCCATGACCGCCGCCGCCCGGACGCCGCTCGTCGCCGAGACCGAGAAGAAAGGAAGATTGGGTGCAGGGGGTTTGGTGCTACGGCGCCGTAGCTGGGCGGCCGCCCCACGCCGCCCTAGGGTAGGTCCGTCGTTGCGAAGTGTTGTCTTCAACCTGGTGGAAGAATTTCGTAGTCTTCTTGTTTGGAACTTTATTTCTTGGAGTGTTAAATTCTGCCCTCGATCTTGTAATAACGTGGCGCACGAGTTGGCTAAACTGGGTAGCTTATGTGACCGGATGTGGAACAGGTGTTGGTTCCCATACCGGCTGATGTCCAGTCTGTAATTGCTGAAGATTCAGCGGCGTATGAGTAATGGAAATCTATTTTTCCCCTCAAAAAAAGAAAATCAATGGCTTTGTGTACTTATGTGTTGCCGACTTCAAGGACCCTCTGTCTCCTTCGCGGTTCCTGTCCTTCTGCCCAGAAACAGACGAGGTGAATTTGCTCCATAATCATAAGCCAAACCAGCTTATATTCTGCTCAGTGGATCCCTACATCATGGTTAGCTGGCCGTCTTCTTGATCCGTGGCAAGGTAAGCCTATGCCTATGTCTTTGATACACGATATGTTTCGTCCCTCAATTGTAGAATCTGTTGCCCTGCCAACTGCCACAATGTTTTCTTCTATGCAAAATCTTATAATACTTATATGAGTCACCTTTATGTCATAGGAGGATTCAGAGACCAGAGTTGCAGGAAACATGTCTGAAGATGATGGTCATATGGGCACAGAAGAAGCTTCCTCTGTCCTTTTCACTGTGTTGCAATCATTCAAAGAAAAATTGATTGACGATGGCAACTCAAATTTCGCAGTGATAGATTCCTTCTTACTTGATGATGAGAGGAACTCTCTTCTGAACAGGATCGCTACTTGATTGATGATGGCAACTCAAATTTCACAGCGATAGATTCCTTCTTACTTGATGATGAGAGGAACTCTCTTCTGAACAAGATCACTACTTTAGAGTCAGGATTAGCAGCTGCAAGAGACTATGTCTTGAGAATAGGTACTGAACCCAAAAGCATGAGTGGGATGGAACTTGTTACTTCAGAGTCAAAATTAGCTGCTGCAAGAGGCCGCATCTGTAGAATAGGTACTGAATGCTATAGCATGGAAGGGATGGAGAGAGTGAGCTAGTGGCAAATGTGCAAGGTCATGTTGGGTAGAGCCTGTTCCCCGATTCTTTACTAGGTGATCATGGTCCTAGTGTCTTCCTTGTCAAAAGATGGGCTTTTATTGAGATGTGTTGTGAGGGGATGAAGATTATGTTTTAGTAGGTTGTTTTCATGTTCCATGTATGTTGACTGATCAGTACCTATGTGGCAAGAAAGAAGAAACTTATCTGCATGCAGTAGTATCAAGTGTCATCGTCAGTACACTAGTACCGATTCGATTTTGCGTGATGCTGGCATTTATTTTCCGTGGCGGGCCCACATCTCGCCCGCCGCGCCAAATTCGTTGGCGGGCGTGGCGGCCGGCCGCGGCCGCCCGCAGCGGGGAGGTGTTTCACGTGGCGGGCGCCTTGCGGGGCCCGCCCGCCAAAACACAAGGATTAACCCGTGGCGGGCGCCAGAACGCGCCCGCCACGGTAACCTGTATTAACCATGGCGGGGCGCGTTGTGCGCCCGCCACACAAAATCTTGAGCACTATAAAAACTGCACGGCCGCCCCTTCATTTTCTCCATGGATCTTTCTCTTCCAACTCCCGCTCTCATCCTCTCTTCTTCTTCTTTTTTTTCGCTTTGAGTACTATATAACGGCACTTAGCTTTCATGAAGAAGCGGGGAGACGGGATGGAGAGGCGCCCGAGCCCACTGGATGTATGAGATGAAGAGGGTTGAGGACGAATACTATGATGAAGTGAAAAAGTTTGTTGCTCGGCGAAGAGACACACACGAGAGATAAATCAACAGAGGCGATTATATGTCCTTGCGCCGCTGCAAGAATCTCAAAGCTTGAAACCGACACCATGGTGCGATCTCACCTAATCATGCATGGTTTCGTCAAGGACTATTTGGTCCGGACTTTTCACGGTGAAGAAGTTCCACCCTTCGATCCACCGGCCGATCCAAAGAGCGAGGAAATCCCCCGGCCGATCCAAGTGCGGGGAAGTCCACCCGGCCGATCCAATTCCATCGATATATTCGAAAAGCACGGCCGGGTGTCGGCGGCGGCGGCGATGGCGGTGGTGGTGGTGGAGGGATGGTGAGAGGAGACTCCTATGACGCAGGCGAGGATGTCCGGTTTTTGAAGATTTGGTGAACCGACTCGATGAGGGCGACATTTTGTTTGGTCTGCCCGAGATGGCCGGAGAATTTCAAGCGGATGAAGCAGCAGCAATTGATCCGCTTTTACAAAGACAGTCCAGAAGGGTTGCACGGCGCTGAGTTTTAACCTTAATTTATCGATGTTGAAGTCTCGTCATGGCTGGTCCGACACTAGCTTCAATGAGCTCGTAAGTTACCTTGCTACCACGTATCCAACGCCTAACAAGGTTCCCGCTAATACGTATCGTGCTAAGAAGTTGATCCCGCCGGTGGCGATGAAACTCAAAAAGTTCGATGCCTACCCAAACCATCGTATCCTATATCGAGGCGTCAAGACGAATTTGACCGGTTGTCCGCGACCGCGGGCGCAAGTCGATACAAGCGCAATGTCGGATGTCGCGTGGGACGATGAGCTCGATGAGGAAGCGGGGCGGGCGAAAAAGAAGAAGAAGGGGGCGAAGAAAACCGGCGCGGCGAAGAAGATCATGTCAACGCGGGGACGAGGAAGAGGAAGGTTACACGGAGGAAACATCCGGTATTTGTCAATGTGGTACCTTCATCGCATCGATCGCTGCTTGGCTCTCTATGGGAACCCCGAGGCTGCTAAGCACATGACACGGCATGCATCTAGCGATCGTGTAAAGGATGACGTGAAGCTACGACACCCTTCGGATGCTAGCGCGTTGGCAAGACTTCAGCGGCTGCGTACCACGACTTTGCAGAGGAGCCTAGGAACGTTAGGTTTGCATTGAGTGCTCGACGGAATGAACCCATTCGGTGATCTAAGCAAAGACACACCGACGCGTGGCGGTCGTCCTCACCATGTACAATCTACCTCCACATCTTTGTCAAAGCGGAGGTATGTTTTGCTAACCATGCTCATTTTCGGACGGGGCGGCCGCACAGCGATATAGATGTGTTCTGGAGCCGTTCATGGAGGAGATGCGGTACTATTTGATGATGGGGTCAGGATGGTTGATGCGCACCGCAGCGAAGTTCACTCTTCGTGCCATCATCTTTGTCACCATCGCGATTACCCCGGCCTGTTTTTCATTATCGGGGCAGATTAAAGGGAAGACCGCCTGTGTAGCTTGCATCGAAGAAACTCCGCTCCACTTACGAAGGGATCCACCAAAACTGTGTACATGGAACACGACGGCTTCATCGTAGTAAGCATAGGTACGAGATGGAAAAATGAATATATACTTTGACAACAAGGGTGAGTCAAAACTTCGGCCGACACCGACTAGTTATGGTCCGAAGGTGTTTGACATGGTGAAGGACTTGGAGTGCGAGTTTGGAAAGAAGAAGAAGAAAGATGATCAGGAAGACGGCGCCTCCAAGACAATGAAGAGAAAGAGGGATAAATTGGAGGAAGAAGCGCCTCCTGCAGTTCCTTTCAAGAAGAAGTCAATTTTCTTCAAGTATCTAGAGTTTGGAAGATCTTGCATACACCCTATGCGATCGACTCTATGCACCTTGAGAAAAATGTCTTCGAAAGCACGATCGGTCTCCTGATGGATATCAAGTTGAAGACAAAGGATGGTGTCAAGTCACGTCAAGATCTTGTTAACAAGGGCATCCGACAGGAAATTCATGCTACACGGCTTCCGAACGGTAAAGTCGAACTCCTAGGTGTAGCCTACAACCTAATGAGAGATGAAAAGTTGGCTATGTGTCGATTGATTAGGGGTATCAAAGTACCCGACCAGTTTCTCTTCCAACATCAAGAGTCGGTATCCATGAATCACCTCACAATGACAAACTTCAACGCAGCACGCGATGCTCATCATCATGCGGCGGTGTTTCTTCCAATTGTGATCAAAGCTATTCGTCCAAAATACGTGAAGATGGTGGTCACAAGGTTGTCATACTTCTTTAACCAAATCACCCAGAAGGTAATTGCCCCTCGGCGGGAGAAGTGACCTCTCTCCAAGAACCATTCTTGATACTCATTTGAATTGACTTTGGTTGATTGATCCACATGATGGACTTATCATGATAGGTAACCTTGAATATTCTTTAAGTCCTTTTCTTTCTACCAAAGATATCCAATGATCATTTAGTTCATTTCTTGCTCTCCATCTTGAGCTTGGTCTTGATCTTCAACTAGAGTACTAAAAGGTGTACAAAGTACACTCCCCCAAATCAATGGCCTTTGTACTCATGCTTGTCATGCTTCTAACTTAATTCAAAACCAAACTTAGGTGCCTCAAATACTTATAATCAAGATTCCAACTTGAGGACCTTTCAATCAAAGAGACTCTTGATCAATCCAATAATTATCACTTTTCTGGCAGATTTTGTACATCTCAAAAAGAATGAACCATATCTCACAATGTACATGTTAAAATGCCATGAAATTTGGTGGAGATATGCAACACTAAGTCATCTAGCATCCATAATAATTTGAGCTTCATACTCCTTCTAGATTGCTACCAGTTTTCACATCTTCCCACACTACTACATGCTGAAAACTGCTGCATCATAGTTGAAAAGTTCTACTCGAAAACCAAAGTATCCCATATCTTCTCATCATGAAATCTTTACAGCAACTTGTACCATAAGTATAGAGCATGTATATCAAATTTCAAGCCATTCCAATAAGATTTGATCATCTAAACATGGCTAAGATCACAGCTCACTCAGATTTTGTAATAGTAGACAGATTTGAGTAATTGAGCTATGCTTCATCAATTTGAGTCAAACTTGATGCTAACTTGCTTGAATACCATCACAAGACAAATATCAATTGAAATCACATACTAAAAGTCATCTCATGATCATATCCATTCAAACCAACTCAACTTTGACTACTAAGCATTTAATTCATTCAATCATCTCATAGCAAGCAACATATGCATATATATCCAATTCAGTCAACTCATATGCACCCAAATTTGTGTGATCAACTAGAAGTATACCTTTGTAGCTCATGATCATCCAATAGCAAGCTTCATCATAGATATTTTGCAAGCCATCAAATATTTCCAATAAACCACCACAACTTGAATTTGCACTTGTATGTTGTAGCACTAGCACTTCACAATCAATTTTGACTCGGCATTGGGTTAGATGAATATGATAGCTTCAACTTGACTCAATCAAATGATGAACAATTTGTAACCAATTGAATCAAGTCTCCAATGCCATGGTACCTACAAACAATCATCCACTTTTTGATGGTACCCAAACTTGTTTGGGTCCTCTCTCAGATTAGGTGCAACATACTTTGGCAAAGCCTTAATATGAATAGCGGGATGTTTTGCAATTGCAACCAATGAGATACCATTGTCATCCTTTCTAAGCACAATATTATCATCAATTGAAATAGGCTTAGAAGTTGTGGCTAGGGGACATGAATGAGCCATGTGTCCCCTTTCCCGGCATGAGTAGCATCTTCTCTTTTGTTGAGCCTTTCTACCTTGCTCATGTGATGCTCCTCCTTGCCTTGCTTCACCTTGTTTGCTTGAGCCTTCTTCTCAAGCTTGTTTGGACAACCCGAAGCTAGGTGGCCCAATGTATCACACTTATGGCACTTGATGTGAGCCAAACCTTTCTTCTTAACTTGACTCTTGCTCATCATCTTAGCATCTTGGATATGAGTTGGATGCTTTGCTCTTGCCTTGTCACCCCTTCTTGTTTTCTTCTTCATCATCTTCAAGTCATCAACTTTATCTTCAAGAAGGATCTTGACTTGATCTTGGGGCTTAGGTTGAGGCTTTTCTTGTTGCTTCAACTTGAGCTTTTCTTCATTTGGACAAAAATTTGCAAGATGTCCCTTTTCATGGCATTGATAGCACATGAAATGAGATAGCTTCTCCTTTTCTTGTTTCTTGACCTTCTTTGCTATTTTTTTCTCCCACTTTTGGTCATCTTCTTCTTGATGAACCCAAGACCACTCTTATCATGTAGGCTTCTTGGATTCTTCACTATTTTCTCGAAGAGAACCTTGGAGTTGTAGCACCTCTCTAACCGGTTGCTCAAATTCTTCACTTTCTTTTTGAGCTCATCATTCTCCTTCAAAAGGTTAGTCTCACAAGACATAGGAGAAGAACAAGCATATAAAGAAGAATAACATGGCATATCCAATAAATTATCACAAGAGGTGGATACATGCTTCTTGCCTACATCACAAGGGTTAGCACAAATATGTGATTGATCAATTGACCCAAATGATGAGCTCTCACTAGTTTTAGATTATTCATTTGAAAACTTCTTAGTGAGAAAAGCATGGTCTTGTACCAAGTTATCACGAGTAACACTAAGTTCCTCATGAGCCAATTTTAGCACATCATGTGAACAAGTAGTGACATAAAGTAGATGCTCTTGTTGTTCACATGTATTCTTTAGAAATGAGTTTTCTTTCTCCAAATTCAAAGTTTTAGCTTTCTCATTTTCTAAAGACATGGTCATGCTAGCAAGTCTAATAACAAGCTCATCATATGAATCAACATGATCAATCATATTGGTATTTGGTACCTTTGTGTCACCTTGTGACATGAGGCAAAATGTCGATGTAGTAGATGGGCTTGTAGCATCATCAACCGAGCATGAACGATCATCATTGCCATCAAGTGTGCTTGAGGTAGTATCATCACTTGCATCACTTGAAGCATCAACATCATCATCCTTGTCAAGTAAACTTGTGGTAGATCTTTCATCATTTTCACTTGACCATGAGGTGGAGCAATCTTGCTCAACATCCTCATGAGCCACCACCTTTGGCGCCTCATCCTCAAACTTGCCATCATCCCAAGTGGAGGCATCGCCGAAGGTGTGCTTGATGGACTCCCACAACTCATGTGCGGATCCCATATGGTTCACCTTGTCACAATCATCAAGTCTCAAAGTATCCATTAGAAAAAGAAATGCATGTGCATCAAGTTCATACAATGACCTTTGAGCTTTGGTTAGATTTCTATGGTCCAAGACACCGGTGAGACCACTAGTGACAACCCACCAAACCTTAGGTCCCATGGCACGAAAATGATCAAGCATATGGTGTTTCCACCGTGCAAAGTGTGTGCCATCAAAAAAATATGTGTGTCACTCAAACAAGCATCATCAAACCCTCTAGTTTCCATCCTCTCGGGCCGGTTAAGACCACTAAAAGAGAGACCACAGCTCTGATACCACGTGAAGGAGTACTTCCACTACCACATTGATACCACGGTTAAGACCACTAAATCCAATGTCATCCAAGCATCTCCAATAATCCCTAGAGTGCGCAAAACGTGGATTGCATAGCTTCACTGTCCTACTTCCTAAGGAGTACTTCCACTACCACATTGATTCCCGGTTCGTCATTGATTTCGAAGACATGTCGAGACTATTTCGTCGACAGGACCTTGACGTTGCCTAAGTCACCTTGTTTGCTATGTAAGTGCAATTTTACTTCCACATGTCCCTTGCATCCTTATATAGATTCTTTGTTTCAAAAGTACTTATGCCACAACCACATGTCCTTGTAGGTTGATGGCCGATGCGGGCAGGAAGTTAAACAATGGTATTATTTATCTCTCTCCATCGCACATTTGTGAGAGACAGATCGTCGGTTATCAACTACCATGGGACCATCCAAGTATGGTGGACTTGATGCAGACGGAGAGAGAAAAGATATGGGATAAGCAAATTCAAGATAAGAAATTGGAATTAGCGAGTGCGTAATAGCAAAGCAATGAAAAGATCAAGCCAAATGGGTATCGATGTATTACGGCGCTCACCAATACGGAATAGGAATGCAAGGACATTGGATTTGTTTCATGATCTTTCCTCGGGGACGGGGAGGGCCGTGGTCTTTGATTCACTAAGAGGCACAAACCCGCACGGCTACCAACACTTTGAACAAGTCTTGAGATTGTAAGTGATGAACTCCTTATTCAATTACTAGAGTTGAATATCATCGTTGATAATATAGTGCATTTTCGTACAGCTCTTACAAGGAGTACTTGAAGGATCGGACAGCTGGGATCGAAGGTCCCAGAAGTGTAAGGAGCGCAATGGAAATAAACTCAAAATCAGGGCGAGATTTCGGTACATATATGAAACCTAATTTTTCTTAGTACGACTACCTAGCTATTGCTTCTATATTACTACTAACATTGGTTTATTGTGTGCAAAGTGCATCAAACAACCATCCGGATCAAACTTGTGTGGTTTCTTTGTCCGTGAGTACCTCGGGGCTTGCAAAAAGTACTCCACCAGCTACCGACGGCTCAAGGATGGAAAGAAGTGGTGCGGGATAGTACAAAAGGCAACCGATGAGATGCGGTTCGGCGCCTTTAGGGAGACATATGTAAGTTTGTTCTAGACTGTAGTAGTGCATGAAGGCCAGCCTTTTTTTTTTGGAGGGACAGTGCATTGGGGCTGCTTCGGAGTACGAGGCCCTAAGGAAATGGGACGGCATGCTAGAGCTTAAGGACTACCTTCATCCAAAGTGACCTTCTAGGCACATTATGTATATATGGATCTTGTAATTAACTCGTACTTTGTTGGATATATGAATGAATGGATCGGTGAAACATGTATATATGGATACTTAACGGAATCGATGTATATATATGTATGATATATATTTGAGTATCTGTCTTTTCTTATATATATATATATATATATATATATATATATATATGGTGCACTTTCTATACACGGGAGTAGTTACACACATATTCAAAAAATCACATTGTGTATGTGTTCATTCTTGTTTATCGGTTTGAGTATGTTTAGATACTCATATTAAGATACTCTAGATCTTACTACGAAAAAATTTCAGAGGAACCTATATTTTTTAATATATTACATAAAATGCCACTACATGTTGTATATACAAAAAGTATATCCATATACTCAACGTATGAATGCATACTTAACATATATACCACCACAGATGGTCTAGTATGATCATATACTTCATCCACATGCACTTCGTTCGGTCATATATATCACAAATCTTGAGATATACATATGGGTGTAACTACTCCTAGGGTGTAGAAAAAATTTACCCTATATATATGTGTGTGTGTGTGTGTGTGTGTGTGTGTGTGTATGGATTGATAGCAATGTATATATATGTGCATATGTGCATATTGGCATTTTATTTTTTTAAAAAAAATTAAGCCGTGGCGGGCAACATAACGCAGCCCGCCCGCGGTAAATCAATGCACCGTGGCGGGCGGCTTAAGTTGCCCGCCATGGCGGCTTTCATTAACCGTGGCCCGCCCGCGGTTAATATGATTATGCGTGGCGGCGTTATGCCGCCCGCCACGGATGTAACCTTTATGCGTGGCGGGCACAGCCGCCCGCCACGCAAAAGGCCACGATTAACCGTGACCTCTCGGGGGTGACGGGCAGCCGTGCCCGCCACATAAAACCCAAACCGCCCGCCACAAAAAAGAATTTCGGTACTAGTGGTAGGTCTATTGAGTGTAACTATGGTAACTCTCTGTACCTTTGTGACTGTCTAGTTAGCAAGAAACTTATCATCTTAATGCAGTAATATTTAGTGTCATTATCTGTATATGTTTATTTGTTGTCTTTGATATGCATTGTTGAATTTGCTTGAGTGGCCATTCACATTGGAGTATGGATCCAATGTGTTAATCTCCGGATTAGCCTTAACAATATTAACTCTTCCTTGCTTGGTTTTACTCCAAATTGTAGCTCACTGGTGCTTTTTTAGTGTTCTGCCATCTCTGCGCGCAAGAAAGCAGATCATTACTTGATAACAGAAACAGAGCAAGGTTACCAGAAGCTGCAGAAAGTTATGATGACCATTTCTGTTGGTTGATCCTCTCATAGTTTCATCATGCTACTGATGTTCTAATTTGTTATTCACGCTTGAGTGACTGGTGTGGTGTTTATTCAGCCAGTGAGTACTAGTGATCAAAAGCTTCTTTGTTTGTGCATATGTGGGACAAACTTGGTCAAATACAGGTTTAACAAAGTTGTCCCTTGTGCTGGTAATTAGTACACAGTATGTTCCTAGCATATTTAGGTTAGCAAATGCTTATTCAGTAATGAGGCCAATAATGAGGTTAGAATATTCAGTAGTCAGGTTAGCATATTCAGTAGTCAGCCAGTGAATACTGGTTATCAGCAGCTGCACAGTGTGTTTCACTGCATATTATGAAAAGATTAGCAGCTGTACAGTGTGTTTCATTGCATATATTCTGAATACTAGTGATTATTAATATAGTCTTCCTTGTGCTGGTAATTAGTACGCAATATGGTCCTAACATATTCTGGTTAGCAAATGCTTATTCAGTAATCAGGCCAATAATCAGGTTAGCATGTTGAGCTGTCAGGTTTAGCATATTCAGTAGTAAGCCAGTGAATACTGGTGATCAGCAGCTGTACAGTGTGTGTCACAGCATATTGTGAAACGATTAGCAGCAGTACAGTGTGTTTCATTGCATATTTTGAATACTACTGATCCGCTCATGTGTTGATTAGCAGCCATGAATATTAAAAATTGACTTCTTTGAATCAGCCATGCTTCACTGCATATTCTTTGAAATTGACTAATTTGCATCCAGCTCATGTTTGCCCCTCATGCTAGGAGTTGTGTTTAAATGTTTCTTGCATTTTTATTTTGGAATAAGATTTTCAATGTAACAGTTTTCCAGGTTCACCAGATTTAAGTATAAATTTGTTTTAGAAAGCACTTGCTAGTCCGCAAGATGCAAATGCAACTAATCCTACGATGAGTAGTCTGATGGAAACATTATTACTGAGAAATTGTAAGATATGTCATGGAAAGAAGGACGCTACACATTGCCATTGGATTATTAATAAGAATTTTCTTGAATTATTAAGTCAATTTTCATAGATAAATGTAATAGATGGATGGAGTGCTAGTAATTTGAATTAAGTCAAGCTTGTGCTGGTAACTTGAAAGACAGTACACGCTTCACTTGCTTGTGAGAGCCCTCCGATCCTATCTTAGATTTCGGCCGCGGGTTCATGGCAAAATGGATTGGGGTCGGATAGGTTGATGTGACTTAAGATTGGATTGGACTGAGCTGAAACAAATCAGTAAGGGTTAAGATTGGGTTGGGTCCATTGCTTAATTTCCTTAGGATTGGAATGGGTTTGGAGCCGGATCTTGATCCATTATCAGTCCTGTTTGGTTGCATGGTTGATAGCTCCTATGTCTAGTTGGCAAGATACTTATCTGCTTTATATGCAGCAGTATTAAGTGTCATCTTCAGTAGTGTATTCAGTATAACTACGGTAACTATCAGTACCTATGTGACTATCTAGTTAGCAAGAAACTTGTCTTCTTTAATTAATGCTGTAATATTCAGTGATATCGTCACTACTCTATGTGTTTGGTGCCTTTGATCTGCATTGTTGCATTTGCTTGTTTTTTTAACAATTCCTTGTCCGTATGAATCTTGGCATGAGTCTAATATCTTCCATGTGACTTGCTCTGTTCATTAGGATAAATATTTAATAGCCGGAGTTTGTGGCCTCTCTTGACCATGTGGTTGAGTTTTACTTTTAATGAAATATCTCAGGGGTGGCATTCCCTAGGTGTCA